>OZ024878.1:1719150-2144150 GCA_964017185.1 Rugalucina vietnamica
GCTCTGAAGACAAATTTTCTCTTGTCAACTGACCAGTGCACAAAACAAGATGTTGAGGCATGTCAGCCTGCTTTTCTTGCACCAGCATCAGTTCCTAGTTGACAATATCACGGTGCAATGCACCACGACCAACCGACTTTCGTTAACCTGACCAACAAAATGCCCAATTTGGTGCTGAGAAATCAGCCTCCCTTGCCCCTGAAGCACAACAGCAAGTCTTGGTGACAATATTCAACACCAAACCCTACCAGGCTGTCCAGGAATGTGCAACACTTGGTCAACGGGAGGCATGATTGGTGAATGGGTTGCCTAGTCTTTAACCACAACGTTGTTCTGACGTAAGCAATCTTTGATGATTTTTATCTGACATTGCCTTCCTGGTACCAACAATGACACAGGTGCTAAAAAGGCTTTACAACAGGTCTGCTCACCTCAGTATGTGCACTGTATAGCTTTTCATGAGAAAATGTGTATAAAGAGATACAGTTATTGTGTGAAAAAGCTCCAGTGAAAACTGATACACAAACCAAACAATTTGGTCCAATTTGGCAATTGTGTGAAAAGTGGTGGGACGACCAGTCAACTTTGACACTGATTTTCCAAGCTTCTGTAAGAGCTATCGTCTCAAATAAGCCCCCATTTGAAAGATAAAATGACAATTTATAATAATATGAAATTCATATTTCATGAAATATAACGATTCTTGCGTTACAGGCTCTCAAACACATTTTCCTTAACTTTTTTTGTTGAGTATATTTTGTGTGTAGCATATTATAGTGGTCTTCTTTATAGCATATTATAGTGGCCTTCTTTATAAATCCTGCTATAAATCCGGCTAACCTTGCCCCTGGGGTCCATCGGGCCCCACCCCGGGGGCGTCATGGGAAAAACATAAAAAAATCTTCTTCTCCGAAACCATAGGGCCCAGAGCTTTCATATGTTGTGTGGACCAATGTATAATACTCTCCTTTATAAATGCTGCCAACGGTGCCCCTGGGGTCCATACAGGCCACGCCCCAGGCATGGCATTATCTACCATAGACTTATAATGGAAATGCATGAAAAAAATCTGCTCTGCAGCAGCATGACACGAGCTTGTATATTTGATATACAACAATGTCATGTGGAGCTCTTAGCCTCTACATAAATCTTTCCAATCATGCCCCTTGGGTCAAATATGGCCCCACCCCGGGGGTCATTATAGGACCCTGACCTTAATTTGTCCAGTGACTGTACTTGATGACTCTCAGGTGGGCGATCGTTGCCCTTGGGCTACTTGTTTTCTAGTACCATCACAAGCTTAGCTAAGCTTTTCTGTTTTAAGCATCCATTACCATGTTTACAAATTAAATAAAATGACCATATCAATATCAGAATATACATGTACATGTAATTTGCTTTATTGACAATATAAAACCATAAATCAAGCCATGAAAACATTTCTAACACAATTGCTCCTCTTTTGTTGCTTAAAAAAGAACATGGTATTTATCAGTTAGTGTTGAAAGAAATGTGCTTGAAGTACTGGTAATCTGCCTCTTGAGAGGCATGCCAAGGAACAGTGTAGGCAGGATATTTGACTGGCCTGACATGACTTCAACTAATGGCCATGTATTTTTAGCATTTCATCAATTTGTATGGTGTCGATTTGGCATAAACTCAGTGAGGTACATGCCTGTATCATCACCCTCCTGTGAACTTTTCTATTCGATAAACTGTCTTTTGGTTACTTATTAGCTCTTCTGAGCCACAGTTACTTATTAGCTCTTCTAAGCCAAAGGCTCACAGGCCAGCTTAAAGGACAGGCAGGCATCCGTCTTTGTTGTCCGTCTGTTGTCGTCGTCTGTCCATCAACAATGTCAAAGAAGAATATTTCTGAAGCTAGTGGGCCAATTTCGATCAAATTTAATATGAACCATCATTGGGTTTGGGGAGTGGGGGATTGATTGCATTAGGTTTTGGAACAGATTGTATCAACATTGTGGTTTTCAAATTCCATGGCAACAGATACCTTCCATAGACTTACAATGGGAAGAAACTAAAAAAAAAATCTTCTCTGAAACCACAAGCCCCAGAGCTTCTATATTGTGTATGTAACAATGTAGTCACCGCCATAAATCCTGCCAACTGTGCCCTAGGGTCCAAATTGACCATGCCCCGGGAGTGTCAATATCTGCAATAGGCTTATTCGTAATGGGAAAAAAATATTCTTTTCTAAAACCACAAGAGCTAGAGCTTGTGTATTTAGCATGTAACAATGTTTAGTAGTACCCTGCATATATTCTCCCAATCATGTCCCTGGGGTCAAAATGGCCCCACCCTGGGGGTCATTAGCCCCCGTAGGCTTACATAAAAACATAAAAAAATCTTCTTATCTGAAACCAAAGAGTCCATAGCTTTTATATTTGTGTATAGCAATGTCTAGTGGTTCCCTTTATAAATCCTACCAACCATGCCCCTGGGGTCCAATTGGCCACGCCTGGGGAACATGAATATCTGCCATAGGCTTATAAAGGAGAAATATGAAAAAATCTTCTCTCAAGCCATAAGACCCAAAGCTTGTATATTAAGTATGTTGCAATGTTATGTGGTACTCTACAATCCTGTCATGCAGCCAATCATGCCCAAGGGGACCATACGGGCCATGCCCCAGGGCAGGGGTCATAAGCTCCCCTACAAGTCTAGCTATCCAGATCAGGTGAATGTTTACAGCCGCATTGGTCCTCTGATTAGAAAAAAAGCGATACTGATTGATTAGCTAACTTGTATGTAGAGTTGCATAAATGTATGATTTCTAAGTTGTAGTTTGTTTTACATACCAAAAAAAAAAAAAAAAATCAAATACTGATTTTCAGAAATAATCAAAAATCCAGTCTGTTGTAGTCCGAGCATATCAACATTTTTTAGCTCACTTGAGCCGAAGGCTCACAGGTGAGCTTATGGTATATCCATGCTCCGGCGTCCGTCCGTCCGGCGTCGTCCGTCGTCCACAATTTCAAAGATCTTCTTCAGTGAAACCACTTGGCCAATCAAGTTGAAATTTTATGCGGAGCCTCCATTGGTAGGGGAAATGAAAGTTTGTTCACGGGATCTTGGTCACATGGGTATTTTGGAAACTATTGCAGCCTGAGACCTGAAACTTGGCAGATGCAGACAACATATGAAGTCAATTAAGATGTGCGAGTATTCAAGGTCAAGGTCATTTCATGATGAATATATGCTCCAAGATCATGCTTCAGGTGAGCGTTCTCAGGACCAATGGTCCTCTGGTTATTTTTTGTTCAACTATGCTTTGCAAAGTTTACAGTCAATATGATGAAAATATGGACACACAAAAAGAATATCAGCCTTCGCTTGAGAAAACCAACAACTTCATGTCTTACCAGATTCTACACAAACCAGCGTGTACAGTCACAGAAGCAGTCTAGCGGTTTGAAATTTAAGATTTAAAAAGAAAAGGGATTGTACTATTTGTGTATCGAAAACAATGGCGCCTGTCAGCTGTGCAGTTAATGATCTGTGCCTTTGGTTTTGATACACAGATACAATGCAGTTTGTTGGTTTTCTGGTGCGGCGACTGGTATATTACTTTCTTTTGCCTCTTAGTGTAGTTGTATTCATGTTTGTATCCTAATGAGATTTATTAGCATATTGGAAAAGTGATTATCTTATGTTCTTCAAATAAGCACTTTTGCTGGAATACCCTTTTCTGGAATTACCAGGTCTAACACAAACCAGGTTGTACAATCGCAGAAAATAGTTTTGAAGCTTGGAATTTCTGATAAAGAAATAAAAGGTTTCATATGTCTATGAAGCAGCAATGATGAAGTCACTGATGAAATGTCTATTTAATGCCCAGCTGATCTGTGCATTAGTTTGCATATATGCATTTAGTTTGTTGATTTTCTGTTGTCAGTGGTGTTCATTGTTGAGAAAATATGATTGTAATAAATATATTTTTCACAAATTGTATTGAATTGGCATCATGTTTTTGTCCTATAAAGACAATTTCCTTGCTGAACTTCTAAGTTGGCATTGTGATTGTAAGTCAATTTGCACACACACACACACACACACACACACACACACACACACTGATAGTTTGGAAAATCAAATCATACTAGGAATGGTTTTTGATGAAATATGTCTTTTAGTTGGTTCATTTTGTATTATAAAACCATCTTTCTATCACTATCAGACAGGACCTGGGTTTAAAGTCTCATTGGAAATTCTTGCTTATCCAGATTTATCAGATGAGACTATAAACTGAGGTCCTATCTCTATATGACCTTAGCTGTTGAGTGGGAAGTTAAAGACAAAATAAAGTGAATGTGCATGTATATCTGCTAAACTAACTGTCAGTGGTCTCTGTCATCAGCAAAATTTGAACATTCATATCTTATGCCGGTATGAAGAAGTCTTGCAGGAAGAAAATCCCGCGGGGAAAAAATTCTGTAGGCAAAAATCCCCATGGAGAATATGTTATTTCTTTATACTCATTAAATGGTCATATAGACTTAACTTCTAATCAGTTTCGAAGCACATTTTGCATATAATAAAGCTATTTAGCCAATATATCATGATTGACAATTCCCCACGGGATTTCTTCCCCATGGGCAAAAAAACCCGTGGATTTTTTTCCCCGTGGGAAAAATAGAAATCACTAGAAACTGCACAAAATAATGGTTAAAGTAATGCTGAATGTCAAATTGATACCTTTCAAGATCAACTGTGGCTAAATATTGTTTTTGAAATTTTCAATAAAACCCCGCGGGGATTTTCATTTGAAAAAACCCCGCGGCGAAAATTCCCCGTGGGAAAAAATCAATATTTGAATTTAACAGTTATAACAACTTAGAATCACAGTTTGACATGTAATTTTGCTGATTGTATGTTGAAATAAACATTTTAGATTGTATTGGTTTTCCCATGGGGATTTTTTACCTAGGGGGAAAAATCCCCGCGGGTAATTTCAATTTTTCCCGCGGGGTTTAGGATTTCCCGCGGGGTTTTCGAAATCCCCGCGGGGATTTTGACTTTTACGGCTAAATATTTTCAAGGTGATAATAGATTAAGGGTCCAAATGCTATAGGATGTACTTAATAAACACCATAATATATAAATCAAGTGATTAAAAGCCTCTAACTCTGCTAGAATTACAAGGCGAGTTTGCCAAAAACCGGTTTGGCAAAAAAATTCCGGTGGCTGTTCTATGATGTTGTATAGTCCCAACACGACGGACATACTACTGCAGTAGATGAACCGCTTCACTCCCACCTCTTTACATACTTCTAATAAGGCACATGTTCCTTTTGGAAAATAATGACATATTCAAACACATGCAGTTAGTGAAAATGGTGCTAGAAGTGCTACATGCGAGCAGATATTATATATGTAAGTATATAAAAAGTACAAAGTAAAGACTATCAACCAAATAAAGTATCATAAAATATAAACTTAAAACTGGAATAATTATATTGCAAAATGTAGGTAAAAGAATAAAATAAAAAGAGGTAAAAACAAAGGAAACAAAAGATTAAGCAGATGGTTTGGTAAACTATCTCACACATCTTTTGTTTCTTTATCTTGCAGCAATCTGTGCATTCTGTACCTACATGGCAATACTACTATAAGTGGCAAGTATAAACAAACTGTTCCAGTATATTTGCTACAGGGATACAATATAATAATCCTAGAAGTACCTTCAACGTTGACAAAATTCATTTTCTTTTCGTCTGGAAACATGGAATAGTCCACAATACTGGCCAGATGGAAAACTGACGCCACACCCCGACATGCTTTAGCTAGAAGTTCTCTGTCGGTTACACTGCCGTTAAATTGTATAACAGGCTTGGCAGAGGCGTAGTCTAGAATATAGAAATCCTGGATTTTTTTGGTGTCTCAGGGGCCGAAATAAGGCCCCATTCACAATGAAATTTATGTGACTTTTTCCAAAGCTGGAAAAAAAAAATCCCAATCAAAGCTAAAAGCAATTTTAAAAAGTTCTTAACATGGTTAAATTCAATTGCTGCCGTTTGAAATGATGTGTAACTTTGATACGAAGGTATCATTTAATGATTATATGCTGAATTACTATGTCAGGCGAAAATATTAACTTTGAATGCTATGGAAATTTCTTAATGTCGCTAATTTTCCCATTCAATAAAGCCCTAGGACCCCTTCCCGAAATTGCCAGAAAAATCCCTGGAAGAAAACTTGTTTTATGTCTTGGTGTTTAAAATTTTTGTGCTGTTGGCGCCTTATGTATGTTTTCATATTTTTAGTTAAGTTTAGGTAACTGAGTGGCCACCTATTGGGAAAATAGCTGCTCATTCGGCTTACGATATGTTTTCATGGTATAAGTACCTGATTGTTAATTTAGATTTTTCCCACCTCGGTTTTTGGAGTGGGAATCTTTTTCTGATTGCGCCTTTTCCTGATCTTTGCCTACTTGCACTTTTTTTGGTATGTTAGTGTCGTCTGCTTTATGAAAAAAAAAATCGAAATACACCATGTTATTACAAATCATATAAATACATACGAGTACATAGCTATATATATAGATATACACACACACACACACACACACACACACACACACACACACACACATGCATTATCATAGTATGCAATCTATGTACCCGTATATTAGATCTTGCAAATGTAAAATTAAAAATGTTATGTCCCTAACATTTTTGCCCCTAATCATTCATGTGGCTAAACGTATGTGACATTTTATGATTGCAAAGAGCACATCCTTAACCAGAGGAAAAAGATCTACAGATACATTACCTAATTTGTTTTTATATGGCTTGATATCCAGTACTCGTACTTCCGTCACGTGAGGGGCACGTGTTTGCAGTAAACCAATCAAATGTTGTCCTAGGCACCCTCCACCACCAGTCACCAAAACAACGTTATCACCTGTCGATGTCATCTAGTTGTTAAAGTTTAGAAAATCCTTAGAAAAAATCATTTAGACCTACAACTCTAGTACCATCAAATATCAAAGTTTATATATAAATCTAGACATAGCATTGGATAAAGTCAATCCGATTGTCTATTCAATTTCACTAAGAAGATTAAGTTGACACTAAAATTGCCTTTATCAATAATTTAAGATAAAACGTTAAATGCATTGATGGACAGATGCTATCTCGGTGAAAAAGCCACGTTTCAACAGCCCAATATCAAATTATCAGCCGACTACACATTAATTTGCCGGTAGCCGTTTTTGTTTCCGATTGTACTAGTTCCTGAACGTTGAACCAAAAGGTGCAGATGTAACAATTCGTTTCTCAGGTCATGTCCTGTAGACCACCGGCAAGTATCTCTGAGGTGTACATCAAAATATATAGACTGGGTAGATCATTGGCGTATAAACAAATATTCTTTGGTTTGCGTAACGCCCCGGGGACATTTAAGAGGCTAATAGAGAGGTTTATGAGAGATTTATCAAAGACAAAATAAAACACACACCTCATTGCTTATCGAAGTTTCCCCCTGTGAAGATGCGTTAACTATATAGTTACGATTTAGAAAAGGACAACTGCATTCTTGAGTATATTTACAACTGCAAAATAATCTACAGATGCACCTGCAAAATGTTTGTGAAAATATTTATGTCCACTAACAGTAACAGTAACATTTTGATGAAAATCGAAACTAAATGAGTTCATGTTCAGAGATATTGAGTCTTCACCACGCCTAAAATGAATTCCTTTATATACAATGACGGGAAAAATGAACAGTGATTAGCTACCCTTCATATTTGGAAATTATGCGATTTAAGATCTTAAAATAAGCTTCTTTATTTTTTGCTCAAGTAGCAGTTTGTAGGTGTTATAACTATAAGGAAGCTGTTTTGAGTGAAACATATCCGGCCCTAAGTGATCATGCTTAAAAACGCAAACCACTTCAAGTGATCATATCTTATGTTGGTAATATATCCTCATAAATGCGTGCAGAGGCGGATATAATGGTTTCACAGGTATATCCCGGGTATAACGAGATATCGTTAGCTGAGTGCTATTGTGTTCTATCTCCATTTTTCAAAATCTCAAGAAAAATGGATATATAAGTTTGAGACCCTCAAATAAGGTCAAAATGTTCATATTTAGAGTGAACATGCATTATGAACATGTCTTTCTGTCTAAATGAGCTTAATTTAAAAGAAATGACAGTTAAAATGAAGTAATTTTAGAAAGAAAAAAAATAGGAATTTTGTGTTTGGACACAGAACATTTTGCATAAAAATGTCCTTATTTTTCCATGACCCGGAGATAGAACATTTTGGTGACCCAGATTCCATAGCAAGTAATTCAGCATTTTCTCTTGTTTATAAGTGCAATAATATATATATATATATAATCATTATCCAAAGTTAGCCTTAAAGGCTGAATACTAATTATAAATCTAGTTATCTCAATGCATCTTTTTATGTCTCTTTGTAGGTGTCCTAAATATCATATAATAAGTCCAACACAGAATGGAGCCAATGACATAGTAGCATTTGACCGTGTGACCCAAAACGTCACGTGACTGAATTACTCCAAATGCAGACATCTCATTGGTCGAAATAAATAGAGCAGTATCGCATTACAATTTTGGGCCATTTTGGACTAACAACATAAAAGAACTGTTAATAACATAAAATCTAGGCAGAAATATCAACATCTGACTACACTAAGAATAGAACATTTGATTTCGATTCCAACGGTATATCATACTTAATATGACACAAAAATGGAGATGGGACAGTATAGCACTAAGCCGACGATATGTCCTCATTTGCTTTCTTCTCAGACATCCATCGTTACATCAGGAAAACATAACCGTGCAATGAATACCACCTTTAAACCCCACTTTTATATAGTAAAACTGGGGTTTGCAGGGGTATACCTATTTTTCTTATTTTTGGCCCAAAACATAGATTGTGGGCGGTTCTAACGTGTACCCACAATCTATGTTTTGAGCAAAAATAAGAAAAATATCAACATTTTTCAGCGGAAAATTTTCATTTTTTACAACTTTAAAAATCTTTTTATATTGCATGGGCATGTTTTCGTAATGTTGCTTCTTCTGGGAGAGAGATTGGGGTAAAATAGTGCAGAAGTGGTGATAAGCAAGGGCACGGTGGGTAGACAGAACGGATTCTGGTCGTCCGGCACCGCATATTTTCGAGTCTGGCCGTCCCCGTACGGGAGTCTGGTCGTCCGAAAATGGAAAACGGTGGTGCAGCGAAGGACTGTAAAAGTGATTTTGATGCCAAAGACAGGTGAGTATCGCAGAACAGTCTTTTGCACGTAATGCCTTGATTGGCAAAGAACCTGAAAATGTGTCATTTTTATTGATACTTCAATTTATGCATGTGTTTGAGCTGCCGCAAATCGATACGAACCAGCAGGACAGGCTATCGTTCGGAGCGATTTACAGCAGAATTGCATGTGGAAATTAAAGATAAACATGAGCCGAAATAAAAATAAGAGTTGTCGCAGGACAGCGCGCTCGACTGGCTTCTGACCTGTGTCAAACATAAGGCCAAACCCGACCTGTAACCCAAAGCATTATGCCCATACATCTCTTTCAAAATCACTGAACCATGAAAATTAACTATAACTACCTAAGATTTAAAGGTCTCACTCATATTGTGAAAGAATTGCGTTCATATACTGAATGAGTGCCAAGATACAAGGCAAAATCACTGAACTGTGAAATAAGGTCACATTGGCCTATAAGTACTTCAGGGTCAAAGGTCTAGTCATACTTACTCATAATGTGAAAGAAATATGATCATATACCCATTCAGTGTTGAGATATAAAGCAAAATCACTGAACCATGAAATTAGATCATAGTGACATATAAGTATGTTTGGAATAAAGGTCTGGTCATACTCATTCATAATCAGAAAGAAGTATGAAAAAATACCAACTGAGTGTCAAGATATAAGGCAAAGTCACTGAACCATGAAATTAGGTCACAGTGGCCCAGGAATACTTTACGGTCAAAGGTCTTGTCATATGTAAACATATCGTGAAAGAAGTATGTTCATATACCAATTGAGTGCCGAGATATAAGGGAAAATCACTGAACAGTGAAATTAGGTCAAAATGGCCTATGACTACTTTAGGGTCAAAGGTCTTGTCATACGTAAACATAGTGTGAAAGAAGTTTGGTCATAAACCAATTGAGTGCCGAGATATAAGGCAAAATCACTGAACCATGAAATTAGGTCATGGTGACCTATAAGTATGTTTGGGTTAAAGGTCTGGTCATACTCATTCATAATCAGAAAGAAGTATGAAAAAATACCAACTGAGTGTCAAGATATAAGGCAAAGTGTCACTGAACCATGAAATTAGGTCACATTGACCTAGGATTACTTCAGGGTCAAAGATCTTGTCATACGCAAACATGTCCTGAAAACAGTATGTTCATATACCAATTGAGTGCCGAGATATAAGGCAAAATCAATGATCCGTGAAATTAGGTCATAATGATCTAGGACTACTTTAGGGTCAAAGGTCTTGTCATACGCAAACATAGTGTGAAAAAAGTTTGTTCATAAACCACTTGAGTGCCGAGATATAAGGCAAAATCACTGAACCGTGAAATTAGGTCACAGTGACCTATAAGTAAATTGCGGTCATAGGTCTGGTCATACACACTCATAATCTGAAAAAAGTATGAAAATATACTGATTGAGTGTCAAGATATAAGGCAAAATCACTGAACCGTGAAATTAGGTCACAGTGACCTATAAGTAAATTGGGGTCAAAGGCCCGGTCATACTCACTCATAATCTGAAAGAAGTAAGAAAATATATTTATTTAGTGTCAAGATACAAGGCAAAATCACTGAACCATGGAAAGTAGGTCAACCGACCCTTACTGTCATGACACACAAGTCAGTGTCGCAAAGTCAAAAGATGAATGACCAACCATCTTCCTAAGTTGTTTCTATTAAAAAAAAAAAAAAAAAAAAAAAAAAAAAAAAAAAAAAAAAAAAAAGTGAGTTCTAGATTTTGACCTCTAGCCACACACCCCTGACTCTGACCCAGAGGTCCGACCGATGTCAGGAACCTAAAGTGTATGAAGTATGAACGCTTTATGATAAGTTGTTATGATATGGACTCCTTGTAAAATTTACACAACAGTACATCTATTTTTTACAGTGTTCTAGTTTTTAACCATCCCCCAGGCATGGACCCAGAGATCGATGCCATGAAATGAAACTCAACCCTACAGGGTATCTATGGTCCGAGTATGAAAGGCCCCTGATAAAAGGTTTTCAAGATATAGACTTCTAGAATACTATATCACAGAAAAGACATTATTATTAATGGTGTTCTAAATTTTAACCTCTAGCCCAACCCCCTGGCATGGACCCAGGCAGCCGATGCCATGAAATGAAAGCCGACCCTACAGGGTGGCAATGGCCCAAGTATCAATGCTTTCTGATGAGTGGTTGTCAAGATATAGACTTCTAGAAAACTTTAACACAAGAATGACCATTTTTGAAGGTGTTCTAGATTTTAACCTCCAGCCCCACCCCCTGGCCTGGACCCAGGGGCCCGATGCCATGGAATAAAAGCTATCTCTACAGGGTATCTATGGTCCAAGTATGAATGCTTTCTGATGAGTGGTTGTCAAGATATGGACTTCTAGAAAACTTTAACGCAAGTGTGACGCGCACGGGAACGCGCACGGGAACGGGAACGTGGACGACCGGGGTGACTGCAATATCTCTATGCACTTCGTGTAGTCGAGCTAAAACGTCGTTTTTTACCTTCAACATAGATTCAGCAATGAGAAAATATTGATTTGCCAAAGTGGTATGAAAACGCATTGGCATGGGATTCTAGTCAGTACCTGTTTAATAATAGAGAGGTTGAGAAAATGAACTTGTAACTTGTACGTGTACGTGTAGAACAGTTTTATCCTCAAACTTCGTCATTTATTACAAGTTCAAAATACTCGCTACACGTTGAGAATCAGTTAGGCTGTGAATGAAATAAATGTTTCCATCGATAGGTCAGGTAGGTACAAGCAGAAACGAAGTTCGATGAAGCGTTGCCAAATCGTTTTGCACGTGCAGCCGAAGTATATCTGACCAAAGGCGAATCGACGTACATGTGACCATATATGTATGTAGGTATGTACTTTCTGACGTTTGTGGTAACGCAATTTAATTTGTTTATAGGGTATTTAGCCGCGTTTTAGTTTCCGACCAGGTCCGAGATAAACCAGGCTGTACAGTCACAAAAGTTGACTGGAGGCTGTAAATTTTGGATGAAGAAGTTGATTGGTTTGTTGATTTGGGGTTTTACGGTTTACTCAACAGCTAAGGTCATATAGAGACGGGACCTCGGTTTAAAGTATCGTTCGAAAGACTGGATAAGCCCAGAATCGAACGCACCATCCCTGGTTTACGAAGCCGGTAGCTTAACTACCAGGTCACGAAGGCTTCTTTTATTTTATTTTATTTTTTTTATTTTTTTTTTTTTATTTATTTATTTCTTATTTTTGGATGCAAAATTGTAACGCGAGGAAAGCGGTCGTGCTTTTACAACAGACTGGCCCTGCTGTGTGGTTGGAATTTGACTTGAAAATGAATTGGCTGAAAGAAAAGACGGTTCCCGTTATTCTTCGGAGCTCGAAGTGGGAACAAACTTGTGACAATAAAATTAACTCATCATCGTTGTCTAAAAGTCCGGCTAACAATAAATCATCATATTTACTTTCATATATCAAGACATGTATAATACTGCTCTCCCATATACCGAATTTCCCTTGCGAATGACCTTCCGAATGCAAATTTGAGCAAATTCGCATTAATCGCTAGAAATTCGGAAGCATTCGGTAGCATTTGTAAGCATTCGGAAGCATTCGGTGAAAATTTCAAGTCGTTGCGAAAATTAGGAACATGCTCCTAAAAATCGCAAGGAAATCATATTCTTAACATATTCGTAAAGAATTCGTAAACAATTCGGATTGATTGCAAGACATTTGTAACACTCGCAAGCCATTTGCAAGGATTCGGTAGCATTAAATTCTATTGAGTTTTGATGTCCGTAAAGAATCGCTAGTGAATCGCAACATTTTCACATTCAAGACTCAGTTTTTTTAGATAATTTATTTATTCTGGCCCTTGTCTTCAAGTAAAGGCCATATGATTTATGGTGTTTAGCCTTAAGCTATCCATCAATGTATGATAGACAAACTAAAGTCCCGTGAAATTTTTGTATGCCCAGTAAAATTGTCTTTTTATTGTGTACATCACAATTTGAGAGAAACAACAAAGTGGTGTGTGTTTCAAGAGAAGACTTGGATCAATAATGACATATTTTTTTCCATGCCCCTTCGCAAATTGTGGGTGCTTTCATTTTACATTGATATTATTGGCAACAAAGTTTGCGAATGAGTAAAAAATGAAAAGAATTCGGAAAGCATTCGTTACACATTCGCTTCATTTGCAAGGTGTTTGCAAGACGTTCGTATTATTTGTAACGACATTTGTAAGCGTTCGGAACATTCGTAAGGCATTTTCAAGAATTCGGTAGTGTGGATGGCAATTAATCGCAACATTCTTAAGGCATTTGTAAGGATCCGCAAGCATTCTTAACGCTTTCGCAAAGACATCGTTTTGTACAAGGCCCGCCCCGTCCATTCGCATCATATTCGGTAATTTCAGCGCGAATTTCAAATTTTAGCATTCGCAAGGGAAATTCGGTAAATGGGAGAGCAGCATAAACAATAAAAATTCAGCTGTATATACTTCACTGCTGGGAATCACGTGATACGCAATGTTTATGATATGTGCAAATTGTAAACAAGAAGCCGCCATTTTCCACCGGGTCTAGGTAAGTCTATCGAGTTTTGTTTCAAATTCTGAGGGATAATGATGGATGAATATGCCCAGTCCATGCAGATACATCAGATTTATTTAACCATGTGCGAGCTAATCTTTCAAAGTGTTTTGTTTGTGTAAACACTTCATTCCCATCATCAAAATTGTTTGTTGCCATGTACACCAAATATTTATTTTGGGCCTTATTCATTCTTCCAGCAACAATGCGTCCTTTCTTAGAGGTAAAATAACATTTTTTTCAAAGGACAATTACCTCCATTTTACAGAAATATGCTAAGTGCCACATGAAAAAAGATAATCAACATCATTGACATTGCATCCCTATACACATGCAATGTGGATTGATACCCTCCACACTAAAACAATAGTCATCATGTTTCTATTCTTTCGTCGATAAATGTATTGATTGCTAATCCACCAGACCTTTGTAACCATTGCCCCCCCCCCCACCCTCACACATACCTACGGTGAAGGGTGGGGGATAGCCGGGCTTAAGTGCAGAGCAATTACTTGTCGAGTGTATCCGCAGTGCAGGGGGTATGACGAGGTGTTTTATGCATTAGGATCCTTACTCCAGGGCAATTTTCTATTTCTAAGGTGAGGCCAAAGATCAAAGTTTTGACCCCCCAGTTTGCCCCCTGTGTGTGCGGCTTATAGCAGGGCACTGAAAGCAGAAATGCCACAATCACCGCCCTTCCCCGCAGGTGGATGAGCAGTGGTTACAAATGACTTGTGCACAATTGCAGCTAAAATATAACCAAAAAAAGAAAAAATAGCCATTCTCGGTTTTATTCAATATTGAGAACGAATCTTTGAATGCTTTCCTGGGTTTATTATAATCAATGCATATGCCGATCATATATCAGCAGTCACACATTAGCGTATACCCAAACGCGCTTCTGGCGTATGAATACTCTCAACATGCTTACAACCGCGCAAATACCAGCTTAGCAATTCACAAGTTTCAGACATCTCAAAATCAGTTGTCAAAGACAAGAAATTGATAGTACACAACAGTCATCCAGGTGCAATTTAAATATAGAAAAAGTTGTTCATTTCTTTAAAATAGTCAAAAGCTGTCAAAAAATCACCTTGGTCTGTTTCATTATTTTCAAACAACCAATGATTTGTTGGAAAGAGAAATCAACATCTGTCAATTCCATCTTACTGTGACCAATCAGAGATAAATGAGGTGATGATGTACATTTCAAGGTTGATACAAATATTGGACAGGAAATGTCAATTTCATGTTTTTGACAACTAGTTTAGAGATGTTTGAAACACCTGGATTGCTAAGCTGCTATTTGCCTGGTTGTAAGATTTTGGACGTATAAAAATAATTTGTCCCTTTAACTCGCTTTAGCAGTCACACATTAGCGCCTGACTGAGACGTGTGCCGGACGTACAAAAATCTCAAAGTGTTGAAGTACGTTTGTGTTACTTCCCAGACGCGCTAAGCATGTGCTACAGGCGCACAGCAAACGTTCAACGCGCGTCTCACTAACGCTTAGGGCACGCTACGGAAGCAATATCTCATAAAATCTGAAAACGCATGTGGCGTATACTAGCGTGCATACCACGTGCGCCAAATGCGTTCATAGCGTATTCAACGCGTCTGTCATGGAACTTATTCGAAACGTAAAAGACATTCGCACAAGACACGCCCAGCTTCTGGAAAAAATTTAAGCATGATTAAACACAAACGTGCCTAGAGCGCGCACCGACCTTTAGCGACGTATATCAACGTACACCCAGCGTACACCAAAACGCACATGTAGCGCGTATCTAATGTGTCTCCGACGTGCTCCTGACGTAGGTTGAATCATTCAAAGTTTACAGTTTTGTCAACACGCCCGGCGCGCGTTGGCTTATTCTGCTATTTTAAACAGCAGTCACACACTAGCGTATAATCCAAACGCGCGCCGGGCGTGTCGACGAAAATGTAAAATTCAAAAAACGTCAGGAGCACGTTGGAGACACGTTAGAAACGCATTAAACGCGCGTTTTTTAATCTTGGTGTACGCTTGTTGCATACGTCGCTGTAAGTCGCTGCGCGCTCTTGGCGCGTTTGCCCCTCCCCCCCCCCCACACACACACACAAAAAAAAAAAAATCAAACATGCTTAAAAACTTTCTAGAAGTTCGGTGTGTCCCGGGTGTTTGTCTTATACGTTTCGAATAAGTGCCATGCGCGTAACATGCAAATTAAGCATGACCTCAAACAGACAAGCTACTTTCAAACTAGATGCACTGCGACAGATAAAATACAGGTTTGTCGGACACGCACATTTAACATATCGCAAATTTTACATCCATGTACACCACATTAATTATGAGAAATGTGACATTTATTTTGCATATGCCAGTTTCGATAAGTTTTTTTGATATCATGTATGCTCCAATTTAATACGTTTTTATCATTGTCGTGTGAAGAATTTGTACGTATTCATCACATCTGTGAAGAACTTTTTTTAATATATAGAAACGGTACCAAGATTCACGTGTGAATTTTTGACATGTAAAGAATTGGTGCGTATTCTGCAAATTTTCTGTCAAGAACTGTTGTCTGAATTAAACTGTGCGTATGTTCATTTTCTGGGGCACATGGCGCTCTTGACGGTAGAAAAGTCTATGCTTATACATGTCAAAAGTGAGTACAAAAAGGTAAGGAGAAGTTTTTGATATGTGTAAAAAGCTAACTGATACTTTTTGCATACTTTTTGCATTAATTTAGAAGCGTGTGAACTTGTCTTTGAGAGACTCTAAAAACTGGTTTAAGGCCCCCAGTATTTTTTTGTATTACTGATTGTTCCAAGGCGATACGTCTGTTGTGGTTCTATTTGTTTTATGTTTTGGAGTCGAATTTTCGTGCTGTTTGAACCTTATGTACGTTTTCATAGTTTTGGTAAAGTTCGGGTTACTGTTTGGCACTTATTGGGAAATAGCTGCTCATTCGGCTTAAAGGGAAACATAATTATTAAATTCCCGCATATAATTTTCATGAAACTTCACATGCTTCAAGATAATTGTATCCTTGGACTAAAATCGAAATAAAAGTGGGATGTCACCGGCCTCGTTTCCATGGTATCAGAACTTTTTGAATGTTTCTCGTGCATTTCATAAAAACGCGTTCGTAGCGGACATGTGTTTTAATATATGTGTTATTTTTGCATAAACAACTTAAACATACGATCAGTGATATTTTCTTAAATTTTGAAACTATTTGCTTTTAAACTGAGGAGATAACAAGCAAAATTAACTTTCCCGCCATGTTTTCAAACCTGGAAAAAATATGTATTTTTGCGATATCTCCTAAACTGCGCATATGATTTTATTTAAATTAAACCAATAGATATAAAACGATGTATTCATTCAAAAGTTGAAATAAAAAGTGGGGGTCATCGAATTGCGTTGGAAGATTTAGAGAAAACCCGTTCTTTTTCGTTTTAATGTCAAGCGTTGCACTGACGTCGCGTATATTAATGCGACGTCATCAACAGCAAAATAACCGTTTTTCACATGTAATTAACCTTGTACAAGAATGGGGGTATATCAATTGTCGCATAACTAATTTAAAATAGAAAATGAACAATATGTTTACCCGCTTTGCTTTAGGACTTAATTATGCAGAAACAAACAAAATAAGATTCTACAGCTTGAAACGTCATTTGAAAATCAAAATAAAACGACGCTAAAAGCTACGCGTAACATAGTAAATCAATAGTACAAAAAAGTGTAACAAAAATTAGCAGAAAATTATTAATAAGGTTTCATTATTATTAATTATGCATATTTAAGTAGAACTTTATGACGGCATTAAGCCTAATGAATATCCAAGCTTTTAACAGAAATTAATGTATATTCAAACCAACACAACTTTCTCAATATCCATCTGATTTTAATAAAACTTGTACCAAATTGTTAAGAGAGGCAACTACTTTCATTTAAGATGCATTGTGTTTTAACCTTGCCTTTCCCTTTAAGAGTCCATGTTAGAACAAAATGAGAATAAAAGATGCAAAGAGTGTGTGTCTGGGGTCGTTGAAGTGTACTCAAAAGATTCTAAACATCTAAAGCAAATACCAAAGTGAGGGTGAAAAAAGGTGCAATTTTTAAGTGACTTAACATATGACCCCCACCTGGTTGATGGCTAATTTTTGAAGCACAGTTTTTGCCCCTTGTTCAATAGTGTGATCGAATAGCATATCTATGAAATGGAATCCATAAAATTTTGTTAATTCTTATGAGCTTTATGGAAAATTGGTTAATGGCATCATTACGTTTCTAATTTTGTCGGGTATAGTTAATAAAGAAATAAAGAAAGAAAAAGGTATTCAACATGAAACATTTAAAATACCATTGATGGATATGAGTGGTAAAGAGTCAAACAGTTTGTATGATCTAGTACTTTCTGAACTAGCGAAAAACATGGCTTTGTCCGTCACTGTATTGGACCTAATCAATTTTAGAGAGCCAAAATTAATCTACTTAAATATTAAACTGACAGAAAATAAGAACACAATTTATTTGTGTGGAAGGAATCAATTTGGTTTGCTGTGTACATGGTATCTAGCAAAGTAATCTGCTCGTAAAATTGCAGAATTTGGTTTTATCCGTTATGAAACAACTTCCCACGTTTTTATAATACCACAGCAGTATGTAATGAATTTCAATGTCATGATTGACATTTAATATTTAAGATATTGAAGGAAATAAAGCTTATGTGTGTAGGGTAACAGCGTATTTTTAGTGAATTTTTGAAGTGTTTGAAACACTGGCCAGGTGAAATGCAACAAACTATGGCTCAAATCCTTCCAAATAGGGTTGTCCCTGGAATGCACTAGGTGGCGTAAAAATCAACAAGCGTATCTTGAAGTTATTTGGAAAGAAAACAAAATTGATGACGTCATTTGTTTACATTTTGGTGTATATGGAAAACAGTTGCGGTCACATGATTCCCAGCAGTGTACTTTATGAAATCTACACGTACACGTTCGATTTTCTCAAACGATTTTACACTCAAAACGATCGTGTACGGGTAAATAAAGCTACAAGTACACGTACACGTTACAAGTTTATTTTCTCAACCTCTCTATTGTTAGAAATGGCACCGGCTAAAAAATCGTCCAGAGCACCGGATTCTGGTCATGTTTATACCAATTAAGCGGGCTAACAGGTGAATTTCTTTTCCACACCGTATTAGCGACAATGTGGAACGCACTATACGACCGAAGAACGCCGACCTTTTTGATAGGCCACTGTTGCGGGTAAGACAGTTAAATTGATCTTTTTTCATTAAATAACAATGGTATGATTCAAAATGACTTCACATAGCTATTGTCGAATAAATAATGTTATGTTCTGTGCAGTAGTTGTTTTAGATTTCCATTTATTAATGCCATGACATCCATTTGAACTTTCTTTTCTGCACTGTTTACAGCTAAAAGTCGACTTAATGATGTATATGCTCTAGTTATGAATATGATATTAAAAAAGCGGCTAGTCCATAAAATATTTGAATATCTTCCCTACACATCACCCAAGTTTCACCACGCAATTTAAAAGTTTGGCCGAGCTATGTACAATTTAAGAAAGGAGGGGTAAGTAAAAATGCAATCGAGAACGCCTTTTCATAGATGAGACTGCAATCTGTGAACGCCTTGTTTGGCAATCTATGAACTTAATCTTAAAAACCCTAAAATGACGTAAAATAAGCTGTTAAAGCGGCAAAAACGCATCGTTTCGCGATGTAAGTCATGCATATTACCTACGTGGTACTGTTATTTAATATACATGTGTAATGTAAATGCTCTGTTTTCGCATAAGAAAACAAATAACATAAGAGAGAGAGAGAGAGAGAGAGAGAGAGAGAGAGAGATTAACAAATGACTGAAAATGTGTTGACCGGGACTTCAAACCTAAATACAAACAAGCAACAGACAAAGATGACTTGTGCGTAGCCACGCTGGGGGTGGGGTTCCGGAAAGTGGGATCATTTTAGGAGCGAAGCTGCGAATGGGAGCGCCGCACACTTACAAAGCCTTGCTACGGGTTTGTTCCCATGGTAAAAATTTGTATTTTTGATGCATTTTTGATGCAGCATTTGTATAAATGAAACCGCAGATGAGCTGTGCTAGTGCTCGCTTTATGATGCTCACGTGGAAATAGTGGGTATGTTCAGAAATATTGACACATTTTACTTACCTATAGGACTGACGGCTTATCAGTTACTAGCATCTAGTAAAAATACAACATGAAGTATAGGGAAAATCCCGCCCACTTTTTCAAACTCTTGGCGTGAGTCTCCATGGTATACTAGCATTTTGTTTTGTCTTTTATTTTGGGAGCAGAAAGACATGTAGAACCAGGAACAATACAGTATATCATATATTAAATGAGAAATACATTTTACATACATGCAAAGACTATGCCTGAAGACCTTACTTCTTTGAGGTGGATTCGCAATCTTAAGCATAATGCGAAGGGGATGCCGCAGTCGAGAAACATTGCTATTTATATATTTGTCGCGAGGCGAGGCTATAAACTGAAGAATAAAGTCTTGTTCTACATGTAGGCATGTATATTTTCGGGTAATTCAACGTTACGCGTATCAACAGTCAATTTAACCATGCACAATTTTAGCTAGATCGTATTGTTAATCAAACTTTTAAAATGGTTTACTGGTGACATCCAATATTGAAAATACTTCACCAGGGGGGTGTGTCTGGAGTGAAATTAGTCCCTGGCTCTCACAAGACATGCGAATGTGCGCATGCGCTTGGCGAACCGAACGAAAAAAAATAAATGGATCCGTCTATAGAGAAAACATGCAGTATAATTTTGTACAAACGTAGTTTGGACTAAACTCGGATATAGTCAAGAAGCTTTATTATTATTTTAATTTAAATAATTAACTGAAAACAGACTAAAATAGTCAGTTAGAAAGAGAAAAAAATGGAGTGAAACGCATCAGAGCTAAATTGTTCTTAGATTGCCCAATATATTTAATTTTGGCGTTCTGTGATTGCTACCACTGGCGTTCTCCATTGCCAAAGTATCATATACACTATACGTTCAAACAGACGCAGCGTTTTAAACGTTTAAGATGAAATCTATTTAATGCACACAGAATAAGCATAAAGGGTCTAATTTTATATTTCTGCCTCGTAAACGATTGAAACATATCAAAGAAGACACGTTATCAAGCATATTTGTTAATTTTGTGCTCAAAAAGTGAAGAAACCGAGAGAAATCTGTTATTTTCCAGATTCAGACGTGGAATTTTAGGACAGGAAAAACAAAGGTACGTCTTGGACATTGTCTTAAACTAATGACATGCTCACCTATGCTGACACGTCCTTAGTTCCAATGAAATAAATGAAATAATAACCTTACCCGCAACACTGACCTATCAAAAAGGTCGGAGTTCTTCGATCGTACAGTGCGTTCCACATTGCCGCTAATACGTACGTGTGTTTTCATTTCTTCATGTCCATTGTCATCGTCAATTTTATTCGTGTAGATCTCGGACGATCGTAGTAGACTTCCGTCACAGATTTACCGTTATAAATATGAATGACACTCCTGTTCCTAGTGGTCAAATACAGTAAATTTGTCAGTTTGGGGTCACTTTTTTTTCGAAGTGATTTCCAAACAATTGCTCAAAGCAAATTAGGTTTCGACCTTACCATTATAAAGCATAACCTTTCTTCTAAAAATGAACTTCAGGTTGATTCATTATGGATATGCTGTGTGCCCCACGACGACTTCGAAGCGGACCACAAATTTTCTCAGTTGCGAATCATTTTCCCAGTTCCGAATCACTTGTGATGATTTTAAAGCAAGAACCTCATTGCCGCAGTTGCATTATGATTTTGATTTTGTAGCTTCGTCACTACTTTATATAACAAGAATTACCCACAGTTTACCATTTCAAATAGTAAAAGTGTCCAAAAACGGTGTACATGGTGAACTTGTATACTACGTATAACTTACGTTCTGGAAATTGCTGACTATCGAGAACAAATAAATGTTTTAAGTCGATATAGGCGTCTGTACATGTTGCTGGTTCCATTTTGTTGCAGTTAAGTGCTGGGAATCATGGGCTGTGCATTGGTTATGTACATTTTTGCTGTTGTTGTTTTAAACAGATATTATCTGTTTGAGTAACCTTGAATGTCAAACACAACTTTAAGGTTGCACCCAAAGGTTTATGTAACAGGTTTATGCCAACTAGACTAGAAATCAAGACAGCGTATTTTGTTCGCGATACAGATGCACAAATACTCTGACACCTGCACAATAGCTGCAGCTATGACTTGGATGACTGTTGTAATTCAAGGAGTTAGTAGTATACGTCGTATTGATTACTCAAACAACATACCATAATAGCATTTAAATATCACAATACTTATTTGCAATAAACCTTATTACAATCAGTTGTGGTATCCACTGTGAAACTGATCATGTACCTTTCTAGTAGAGTCCATAAATACATACACCGAAACGCAAATTAACAATTTTAATAATACTGTCTGCATGCTAAGTACGTTTTATGCCAAGAAAATCGTTCCCGGATTTTGGTTTCGGATACCGGCATTTATTCGTTCACGTTTGACACGACATGAATCCCGTGCCGCAACTATATGGGGACGGCCAATATCACGTGCCATTTTACACCTATATTTTTCTAATTTTTGGCACGAAAATGAAAAATCGTGCTCATCGTAGGGTATGAATTTGAATTTTAAGAACAACATAAAGGGCTTTTTGTATGAATTGTTGTGAAATGCGGTGTGAATAGAAGAATATGCATACGCGAAAGTGCCAACAACAACCATCATTCATGAACCAACCTGAGGCAGAATTTCTAAAACAAGCTGCTTTAGTAGATTTTCGTTGATAAAGCAACAAATTTTGGTACCTTACTTGTTGCACGATTACGTGAATAAATGAACAGGCACGATTGTCACTTATTTTCAACAAAAAAATCTAAATTATAGAGAGACCATTACCATTGTTTATCTCTTTTGACGACCAGACTCCCGTACGGGGACCGCCAGACTCGAAAATATGCGGTGCCGGACGACCAGAATCCGTTCTGCCTACCCACCGTGGAATACAGTAAATATGGTAAGGTGATGTTTGAAGATGGGCAGTGTCCATTTGCCACTGTGGTCTGGTAGTAGTAATACCCTTACCTGGGGTGAAAACGAGGTGCGCCGAAAAGTCAACGGCGGAATACTACGAACTTATAGCAAACACACATGTGTTTGATTAAGGGTTTAGGGTACATACTACTAAATATTCATGAGTACTCGCCCCGCCTTTTTCGGGGAGAGCATTTACTTTGTATTAGAGACAAAAATGACGTCACCTGTCAATAATCGTATTTCCGCTGTGAAGTGTTTGTTTTAAAACTTGAAACATGTGCCGTTTCGAATGCCATGTTTTAAGCCCTGGTCACATGGCCAGGATTTGCGTAGACGCAAATTTTGCATATATGCAAATTTTGCTCACGTAAGTAAAAGTAAATTTTGCTTTGCGGTCACATGAGCTTTTGAGGTCTTGTCATTTCAGTTAATATTGTCAAAAAGTAAAGTTGTGTTATTATATTGGATAAAATTTTATATCAGGCAAACCTTTAATAAGGTGTGCAGGGTTCTTAAACCTGATATTTCTCCAATGAAAAATACTGTATGGGATGCAATAGATGTGAAGAAACAAGTAGCACTCACGATCTACTGGCTTGCCACTCCAACTGAGTATAGAACAATTGAGAATTTATTTGGTGTGGCAAAATCCACCGCTCTCAAGTGCATTCACATTCATTCTATCTTGTTGCAGTTGCTTTTGTAAATATCGCTACCACATGCAGTTGTGCCTGTAGTTAGCCTCATTTTTAGCTCACCTGAGCCGAAGGCTCACAAGGTGAGCTTATAGGATGGCCATGCTCCGGCGTCCGTCCGTCGTCCGTCGTCGTCGTCCGTCCACAATTTCAAACATCGTCTCCTCTGAAAAAGTGAAAAAATAGGAAAATGTCATTTAATGGCAAAAAACTTGCTAGGAATAAGCAAATGGACAGAAGATTTATGTTTATGAAACTATTTTGGGCCCAGAGGGTTGTCTGCCCCTGCCCCAGGGCTATATACATGTGTATGGCCACAATATTGAAACATCTTCTCTGAAACCGCTCGGCTAATCAAAGCTAAACTTTATGTGGAACATTCTCAGGAAGAGTGAATGAAAGTTTGTATAAATGGTCAAGGTCACATGACCAAGATGGCCGCCATGGCTATAAACAGCAAATACCTTTAAAAATCTTCTTCTCCAGTACTAGAAGGCCTATGATTTTGAAACTTGGCATGGAGTATCAAGCAATGGAGCTCTTCAAAGTTTGTATAAATCATGACCCTGGGATGACCTTGACCTTTTTATGGCAAGGTCAACTTAGTTTGCCTAAGCATTTGAATGGGGAAAATTGTTATAATGTCATTTGAAGGGCAAAACGTGCAGTAAATTTGCAAATGACTAAATCTTTATAATTTATTAAAGATATTGACTCCAGAGGTTGCCCTGGCCCTGACCCTGCCCTGGGGTTATATACATGTATATTACCATTCTAGTCAAACAAAGTTATTGGTATATATCTCAGGTCTCAGGTGAGCGTTTACAGGACCATTGGTCCTCTGGTATATATTGAGTTATCTTATATGTAACAGGGAGTGTTACTTAGGGTTCTCAAGGCCATGATAGATGGAACAACACCAACAAGAAGCTTCAAGATGATTTAATGAGTGATGATTAATTCTGGTCTATAAGATATAGAAAATATATATCTCAGTAAACAATAATGAGATACAGTAAAGAAAAACTTTACTATAAACTACAAACAAAGCTGGCGAAGTGCAATGAAGCGATAACTATCTAATTAATGAAAAAACTATCAAATACATTTCCAATACACATCGTTAAAATACACAATGTGACGTCATGAACACTTACACGGGTGAATATTTGAACAATGAAAATACATTCTAACGGACAAAATACCACTTATCTCATCCTTTTGTCATAGGGCGAAATAAATGTTAAACATTATATGTGTTTGTCTATATTTTATTTCCCCGTAACCATAACAAATCACACCAATTTCCCTTGTTACACTCCTTTATTCTTTAGAACTACGGTCTTCACAGTCTTCACCTTCCATCTTAGTAGCTAGCGTAGTGTACTAGGAAGCAAACAGTGATTTACCCTACTATTTAAGCGAACTGCGCCTCAACGCTTCAATGCATTCACACTAGTACATTGATTCATTGAACGTTGTCATCCTTGTATGTTGTTATCCATTATTCAATATATTTATATAATATATTGCAGGTATGTCATTTTATCATTCTCATTATGTCATTCTTTTGTAATTATTCTAAGTTCCTTTGTATGAAGATAATTACTTCGTTGGTAAATTATCATTTGAATACATTTGTACATGGCAAGTTCTCCAAATGCCCAAAATTCTCCAAATGATTATGAGAACCTGCGTGGGTCGGGACGATGTCGAATCCTCACTATAACATATAGTAGTATACCCGCTGATACTTTTAATGAAGAAAACTATACAAACGTACATAAACTATAAGAAGCGTTTCACCTACCTATAAGAATAATAATTATCTTTACTATAAACTACAAACAAAGATGGCGAAGTGCAATGAAGCGATTACTATGGTTTTAGGGATTACGATAGAAATCGAACACTGGATACAGTCACCTAATTTTAAAATCATTAGTTGACCGAAGGGACCATAGAAAATTGTTAGTTGACGCTTCTACCTGCTACATAGATATCTATTTCATTCTGACGAAAGGGTCTGATTAGATGTCCAACCAGTTTAGGAATTTCACCTGAAATCCAGGGGCTCGTTTCACAAAGCGTTTTAAGACAAATTTTATCCTAAGTTTGAACTTAGGACTAATTTCGGTTAAGATATGCCTCATCCTTAAAGATGTCCTAACTTTATCCTAACAATAGGACACAACTTATGATTGAACTTTTTTTATAGTAATCTAAAAATGGCGGACGTTTTTATGTGAAGGGAAACACAACAAAATATTACCAAGACGGGATTCGAACTCGGATCGCCTGGACAAAAGACAACATAGCTTACCACTGAGCCACCGAGTCATATTGTTTATACATTGGTTCAGTATTCATAAAGGCCAACATTTTATTTTAGTTTGTTTGTTTGAGTTAATGCTTAACGCCCCATTCAACAGCTATGTTCAAGCCGAGACGTTGCCTCCTATTCATTAGGCGTTCATACAAAATTAGGATGCCATGGCATCCAAAACGTGCTTCAACTATACTCAGTCAAACTGATATCGCAACAACGATTTATTTGTTATGTTATACAAATAAACTTTATTTCCACTGGATTAAATTGCCGTGCGATTGACACATCTAACAACATCTGGTTGTAACATTCTGTATTATGCGTCTTTTTTCACGATCCAAAAGGAAGACTGACTTCCAGAATCTCTGGAGTCGCATGCCACAAAATAACCGCTTTGGCCAATATCATTCGAGCTCAATGGTCCATACTTTGAAAGCCAAATTGTACCTTATTAAATCATAGGCGATTGCTGACCAGCATATATATGGTAGACTGTATTACATTTCATTGAAAAGCGAAAACATGCCATAATCGTGATGCGTTGTGTTTGGCTCAGTATAAATTACCAAAGTAAGGCTTATGTGCATGGATGGTTTTACCTAACCATGGTTTCTAGGCAGGCTCAGACCTGAAGGGTTCATCAGGAAAACATGTCCGTGTAATATTCACCCCCCTTGTGCCCCACTTTTATATAGCAAAACTGGGGTTTGCAGGGGTATACCTATTTTTCTTATTTTTGCTCCAAAACATAGATTGTGGGTACTCGTTAGAACCGCCTCGCCGAGGCGGTTCTAACGTGTACCCACAATCTATGTTTTGAGCAAAAAAAAAAAATAAATAAATAAATAAATAAATAAATAAATAAATAAATATCACAGATTTTCTACTGAAATTATTCAATTTTTACAACTTAAAAATCCCTGTTTATTGCATGGGCGTATTTTCATACTAATCAGATACCCAGTCAGTAGCGTATAAGCTTTGCTTGGAGCGGTACAAGCAGCCCATCTGTTATTTCTCAGGGCCCCAATGGGTCCATTTTTTATTTTAACTGCAAACATCATGAACTGTATACATAATTGCTAGTATAACTAGACCTAAGTTCAATATGGCAAATTGACTATATTCCCCAAATGATAAACAGATCGGCCGCCCGATGCATCAGGTATAAGGGAAACACTCGTGTTAAAGAGATTTGGTTTCGATTTGCAGACGAAATAGCCTATAGCATTACAATGAAACAGTTGGTAGATCTAAGTGAGCCTATAGCATTACAATGAAACAGTTGGTAGATCAAAGTGCATGTATTTATATTGAAATAGAAAGTAAAAAAGAAAAAAGAGAGAAAAATGGATTCGATCTCGGATCGCCCGGCTCATAGTATCGCAAAAATACTAATTGAATTACTTGCATAAATCCACTGAGCTATCACCAATACTAAATCAATTTTATTATTTAACATACTTGAAACTAACTGTTTGTTGTGTTTGACCTTGAATTGAGATAAATCTTATGAGCAAGTCACAACCTCAACCATAAGACAAGTCTTACCGTTAAGATAGATCACAAGTCACTCCTAAGATTAGTCTCGATCATAAGATAAGATATGTCCTAAGAGAGTTTCGTGAAACGAGCTACAGGGCAAGTTAAGAGATTCCTTTAACCCCTAGGCCTCCAATAGCTTTCTACTGAACATTCTAAGGTGGTAGTGTTAGTTTAATTAGGTCAGATATGTTGTATTGTTTTATTCAGTCATTTTGGGAAAAATTGCAGTTTGAATTAATGCTTTTTAACATTAATATGGCACAAACTGATAAATACTCACGTATGCAAATTTTGCTTTCCGGTCACATGGTCAGATTTGCACGTATGCAAAATGTTCGTATACGCAAATTGAGATTTGCACTTGGTCTAGACCAAGTGCAAAATTTGCGTATACGCAAAAGTGGAAAACTTGCGGTCACATGGACAGATTTGCTTACCTGAGTAAAATTTGCATATACGCAAAATTTGCATACGTGAGTAAATCTGTCCATGTGACCAGCCCTTTAGTCGATAAATCCCGGTATCGGATGGGAACGGGACGGATTTTTCTCCATGAACCCCTCTAAAGACCCAGCTTCCGTTCACAGTTTCGTGCTTTTGAGGTGGTCCAAAAATTTCAATATTAATGGGTAGGGCATGAAATATTAATGGGTAGGGCATGAAACTGGGCTGTAAATTATCCTCTTTCAATAAGTTGCCGACATCTTTCCCCCCTCTTGCTTTTTTTTTCAATGAAACACCCGATGCGTTTGCTTCCGATTGATATAGGATCATTTTGGAACTGAGTATGGAATTTCAGTCAGAACTTTCTAGCCTAAAACCAAACACCGAAATTGTCCACGGTGAACCCCGGTTTGACCCGGTGGTGTCCCGGTACATCTAAGCTTACACATATTCATTAAGATATTTGTTAATATTTTCTTATGTTTCTTTTTATGTAAAATTGCAAATGACCTCTCAATAAAAATGTAAAGTTTGTTGCTCTTCATTAGAAACTGCTGAATCACTGTCATAATCGCCGCCATTTTATTATCAAAGTCATTCTCTTGTTCGTTACTTTTGGAAGAGCAAATACCCGCTACCTGTCTAAAGTCATCTTCTGTTTAGTACAAGAACGCCACGGAGGTCGATATCGCACCTGCATCGGGCAAAATAATTAAAAACATGAAATATAAACGGTCGAGGGCACCAGTTCAAGTTGTGCAAGGTTTCACACTCGTAGCTATCACAGGTGCAGAGGAAACCTAACTTTGACGTAAAAATTTACAAAGTCAGTGGACCATGAAATATAGGTCAAGGGCATCGGGTCAATGCGCATGCTTGAAGGGTTTGTCCAGGACAATAACTATGCACACTTACAGCTATCACAGGTGCAGAGAAAACATAACTTCGAGGTAAAAATTAACAAAGTCACTGGACCATGAAATATAGGTCAAGGTCATTGGGTAAAGGTGCGTGCTTGAAGGGTATGCCTTCAATATGGACAATAACTAGGCCAGATTTCACACTCACAGCTATCACATGTGTAGAAAAAACCGAACTTCGAAGTAAAAATTTACAAAGTCAGTGGACCGTGAAATATAGGTCAAGGTGATCAGGACAAGGTGTGTGCTTTAAGGGTATGCCAAGGACATTAACTATGCAAGGTTTCACACTCACAGCTATCACAGGTGTAGAGAAAACCTAGCTTCGACGTAAAAATTAGCAAAGTCCATGGACCGTGAAATATAGGTCAAGGACATCGGGTCAAGGTGCGTGCTTGAAGGGTATGTCAAGGACAATAACTATGCAAGGTTTCACATTCACAGCTATTATATGTGCAGAGAAAACCTAACTTCGACGTAAAAATTAACAAAGTCAATGGACCGTGAAATATAGGTCAAGGACATCGGGTCAAGGTGCGTGCTTGAAGGGTATGTCAAGGACAATAACTATGCAAGGTTTCACATTCACAGCTATTATAGGTGTAGAGAAAACCTAACTTCGACGTAATTGTTGATGGACGGACGGGTGGACGGACGGACGGACGGACGGACGGAAATTTGGACTCCTATATCGCACCCTGCTATAAGCAGGTGCGATAAAAATGAGAAAGCAATTATTAGATAGACCTCTAAAGGTCAAAAGTATCGGACCGTATTTTCATGTATATAAACACCTGTTGTAGCCATAGTGGATCAAAAAAACAAGAAAAACAAGAAAAAATCTCATGTTTCCCATGGTCAACAGTTTTTCACGTCTTTGGTGTCATTTGAAAGTAAATTTTAAAGGAAAGAGGTAAGCAAGGTTTGTTTCATTCAATTCTATAAAAGCATTTTAAAACTGCACATGTTGAAAAAAAATGGATAATTTCCCACAAGGCAATTTTAGGCACCGTCACTGTTGACGTCAAATAGAAAATAACATTTTTCTAAAATTTTCTTTAATTTTAGACTGCTCTCTATGAAGAATACAAAGTCGAAACTTCATCAAAATATTTTGTTTATTGCGTTAATCATTTAAGTTTCAGATGACACCAAACGCTTGAAAATATGTTGTCCATAAGAGACATGAAGCTTTTTTTTGTAGATATGAAAATACTGCTAAGTTTACGGAGTTTCCGACGTTGCGTTTTTTATATCCTTGAATGTACATTTACAAGAAAAATACGCTGCTTGGTCATCATATTTTTATGTTTTTGATGTCATTTGAAAGGTAAATGAATAAAGCAATAAACAAGATTTTTAGAATTCAATTCCATGCATGTATTTCAAGGCTACAACCTTTTAAAAACTTTTCGGACACTTTTTAATCAACGTCACCACAATGGGAAAGTGGCTTTTACAAAATTTCCTTTAACTTTAAACTATTGAAGATGAAAAATGCAATGTTGAAACTTCACCAAATAAACTTTATTGCTTTATTCATTTAACTTTCAAATGACACAAAAATCATGAATATATGTTAACTACAAGAGGCAGGGTAATTTTTCTTGTAAACATGAAAATACATTGAAGTCTATGAAGTAGAGAACAATTATGTCCATTGACTGTACATATCTTTTCCGAGTAAACAAACAAAAAAAAAATCTTTAAAGGGAAACAACTTTAGATGACAAAACAAATGAGAAGTCGGAAGGAAAAAGTCCGAAAAAAAAAAGATTTATGTTTAACCCAAAAAACAAATAAACACGCAAACGCCTTATTATGGCGTGAGTTGATTATTTGGAAACGGTAACGTCAACTTTAGAACGTCATTTCTCGTTACGACGTCGTCTGGACCCAACTCGTACCTTTTTGCGCGACGGGTCACATATAGATCAAAGGTGCATGATTATTGTGTAGCGTGAAAAAGCATACTCAAGCATACTCAGTAAAAAGGTACAAGTAGGCAAAGATCAGGAAAAGACGCAATCAGAAAAAGATTCCCACTCCAAAAACCGAGGTAGGAAAAAACCAAAGTAACAATCAGGTACTTTATACCATAAAACATATCGTAAGCCGAATGAGCAGCTATTTTCCCAATAGGTGGCCACTCAGTTACCTTAACTTAACTAAAAATATGAAAACATACATATGGCGCCAACAGCACAAAAAATTAAACACCAAGACATAAAACAAAAAGAACCACTACAGAAGAACGATCAGTAACACAAAGTTACTGGCGGGCTTAAACCGGTTTTACAGGTACCTAACCTCACCCTCAGCTTCTGCAGTGGTTCATAACATTTAGTTAGTTATTTGGTCCTTGTGGTGAATCTCTAACTAGTCAGTAACTCTATTTCAGAAAAAAAAGTTAAGCTATATGTTATTTTGTTTCTAAAAAATATTAACATGGCCACGTCCGTTCTGTCTATCTATCTATCTTCATATACTGAGTCGACCAATTTCTGATCATATTGTGAATCATGACGGATGCCCTGGCACTTCTTAAGTTGGGTGCTGGGGTCAGATATCTATCATTTTAAAAAAAACCCCACTGTTCCAGAGTGAATCTTGTAAAAGAAAGTTAAGGAGGACTTCACCCTGCGGTCCTCCAGGGATGGCCACTCGTGTTCGTCCAAGATATCGTCTACGCTACTCCTGATACACCATCGCCTGCAGGTCCACCTGGCTGCTGTCTTCTGCACTTTCTCCAGCTTTTTTGTCTCAGTTTCATTATAGGGATGCCAAATAGGAGCTGCATGCTCAAGCTGAGGACGAACCAATGTTTTGTATGCAACTTCCTTTGTGTGCCGAGGTGCAAGAGCCAAATTGCGCCGAAGAAAACCCAATGTCTTAGTTGCTTTCAACAAGAAATTTCTTAAATATGTTGATCCAATTCCATGTTGTCAGTAATAGTAAGTCCAATGCAGGGCTTTTTCTGACCTTTTTGGAAAATTTTTGGTACTGATGAAATTGGGAAAAAATTGTGTGATTTTGGGAAAAAATACGACAATTTTTGGGGGAAAAATAGTGCAATTTTGGGAAAAAATAGTAATTTTTTTTTTTTTTTGCAAAATTGGGAAAGAGTACCTTTTAAATTGGGATTTTTCTGCTAATTAGGAATTTTCTATGTCAATTGGGAATTTTTTTCAGCCAATTGGGAAAAAATTTGGTACCGGAAACTGGACCCAGTACCAGTTCTGAATATCGAAAAAGCCCTGCAAGATATATGGCGGATCGAACCTGTTCGTAGGCAATGTCTAAGTTTTTTTCATCTTAACATATGTCCACGACAAAATGCTAGGTCCAAGACAAAATGAATTAAAATAATGTTTTCTGAGGAAAACTATGTCCCCCCCCCAACCGTTTAGTAATTGAAATGTAGTTACCTTGTGATATGAAGTTTTTCTATGGAAGACACCATGCCCATCTTGTTCTGTATGGTGTGGTAGTTTAAACTTGTTTTGGACCCTGTCTAAAATAAGGTCACGATCACCAAATTCTTATAAACTCTGAACATCCTCACAACAACAATTCTGTGCAAGTTTGGTTAAAATCCATCAATTGGTTTACAAGTTATCGCGTCCGAAATACTAATTTCAACAGTTATGAATTAGTGACCTTGGAAATTAGGTCAAGGTCACCAAAATCTTATCAACTCTGAGCCTCCTCACAACAATGCTCCTGTGCAAGTTTGGTCAAAATCCATCAATTAGTTTACAAGCTATCGCGTCCGAAAGACTAATTTCAACAGTTATGAACTAGTGACCTTGGAAATTAGGTCAAGGTCACCAAAATCTTATCAACTCTGTGCCTCCTCCCAACAATGCTTCCGTGCAAGTTTGGTCAAAATCAATTGGTTTACAAGATATTGCGTTGGAAAGACTAATTTCAACAGTTTTTATGGACTCGTGACCTTGAAAATTAGGTCAAGGTCACCAAAATCTAATCAACTCTGAGCCTCCTCCCAACAATGCTGTTGTGCAAGTTTGGTCAAAATCCATTCATTTGTTCAGAAGATATCGCGTCGGAAAACCTAATTTGATCAGTTTTCATGGGCTGGTGACCTTGAAAATGAGGTCAATGTCACCAAAATCTAATCAACTCTTTCCCCCCTCTCAACCATGTATCTATGCAAGTTTGATTAAAATCCATCCACTGGTTCAAAAGATATCGCGTCGGAAAGAAGCTACGCGGACGCGGACGCCGACGGGATCCGCACCAAAAAACAATAGGTCCCCCACCTTTGGTTGGGGGGACATTATATCCAGAGTAAAGATTACCCCACCCACCAAATTTTACATGGAAGTTGCCTTGTCATGATCAAAACATTGGTTGGCATTTCAAGTCTGTGAGGGGTCCATTCAATAAAATCATGCTAAATATGAATCTCAAGGTTCCATGCAGATGATTCTAAATAGAATCTAGCTCTGTCATTTGTAACACCAGTGATATTAACGAAATTGTCTAGCAAATCTTCTTTGGATCTGTCCATGGTGGCGTGTTCGATTAACTTTTTGATAAGTCTTACTAAACACCGTAAATCCTACGGAATGGTTCGCTACTTGGGCACAGGGTTCATACCTACTTAATTATCTACCTACCTGGTGTGGTATTGTCAGTTTGACGTTTCACCAGAAAACTATTCTGATTCTGACCTACCTACATGTACCTATCCAAATGAACTTAACCTACATATACTCATCCATTCAGTTACGTACCTAATTACCCGAAATCTACCTATCTACTCACCCACTTACCTACCAACCGGTCAGCTGACTGACCTACCCACCCATCCACATACCTACTCACCCATCTACCTACCCACATACTTCCTAACCGACGACCGACCTACATATCTACTCACCCATCTACCTACCTACTCACCCATCTACCTACCTTCTCACCCGCCTCACTACCTACCGACCGACCTACTCTTGTATTTTGTATCCATCCACTTACATATGTACGTACTCAACTACTTACCTACCTACCTATCTAACCGAACACATACCTACCTACTCACCCACGCACGCATCCACCCACCTACCTACCTACCTACCTACCTACTCCCCACTCTACCTACCTACCGGCCGACCTACCTACCTACCTACCTACCTATCCAACTTAACCTACCTACATACCTACTCACCCATTCAGCTACCTACCTAACCGAAAATCTACATACCGACTCACCCACAAACATTCAATTTTTTCGGCAATGCAAAGTGAACGGGACAATTTCGTGGGTATATAATAATATTGTATATTAAACTCTTATATCTCACCAGAGATAAGAAAGTCTGTTAAGGTGCAGTCGGGATTGTGACGGTCTGGGACACCATTACATTGGTCAGTCTTGGATTTCTTACGCCGAAAAACTGATATGATAACATATTGTATTAGGTTTAAATAAAATAGAACATGTGAGTCTTGAATTTGTATTGATCACTAAAACTGACTAATGATTGTATATTCAAACTAGCCTGTGCCACAACGGACCTGTGATGCAGACCAGAGTACTGCTCGGTGTCCGCTTGAGGGGTACTCCGTGAAAGAACGCTTGCACATGTAATGGATGCTCTGTGCATGCTGTGATAAAACTCTCGGAAAAATCACAGGCTGTTAGCCTACTTGTTTATGCATAATTATATATAACATATATAACATAATCGTCAAAGATTGCATTTTTTATTTGATAACTTTGCCTCCTTTTTCACAAAAAGCTTCATTTTCAAACTGGGTTGCGCGAGCCCCGTAAATAACAGAACGCTCTGAAATACACGAAAACAATAGAAATTTCGGAAAGTGAGGGTACTAGTAGGCAATAATCAGGAAAAGGCAAATAAGAAAGAAATTCCCACTCCAAAAAAAAAAAAAAAAAAAAAAAAAAACGAGGTGGGAATAAACTAAGTTGACAATTAGATACTTATACTTAAAAAACATATCGTAAGCCGAGTGAGCAGCTATTTCCCAATAGGCGGCCAATCACTTATAGTTTTAGTTAGGTTCGGGTAACGGTTACTATGAAAACACATATAAGGTTCAAACAGCATAAAAATTCGACTCCAAAACATAAATTAATAAAAGCGCTGCAGGCATGCATGATACCCCGCCACGCAAATTTAATTTAGCAAAAATGTTTCTCAATAAATTCTCGAGATAAAGAGCAGAACAAAATTTTGTCATAAATGAAGGACCATAACTCTGTATACATTGATAAAATTTACCCATCTTCAATCCCAAACCACTACTTCCTGATTTGAACTTTTATACAAAGTTTGAATAAAATTGGTTGATAAATGCACAAAACAGAGGCAGGAAACGAAATTTTAATGTAAATCAAGGGCCATAACTCTGTACTTATTTGACAAAATTTACCCATCTTCAATCCCAAACCATTCCTTCCTGATATGAACTCCTATACAAAGTTTGAAGAAAATCGGTCAATAAATGCTCAAGATAGAGTTCGGAAACAAAATTTTAATGTAAATCAAGGGCCATAACTCTGTACTTATTTGACAAAATTTACCCATCTTCAATCCCAAACCATTCCTTCTTGATATGAACTCCTATACAAAGTTTGAAGAAAATCGGTAAATAAATGCTCAAGATAGAGTTCGGAAACAAAATTTTAATGTAAATCAAGGGGCATAACTCTGTACTTATTTGACAAAATTTACCCATCTTCAATCCCAAATCACTCATTTCTGGTATGAACTCCTATACAAAGTTTGAAGAAAATCGGTCAATAATGCTCAAGATAGAGCCCGGAAACAAAATTTTAACGTAAATCAAGGGCCATAACTCTGTACTTATTTGACGAAATTTACCCATCTGCAATCCCAGACCACTCCTTCTTGGTATGAACTCCTATACAAAGTTTGAAGAAAATCGGTCAATAAATGCTCAAGATAGAGCCCGGAAACAAAATTTTAACGTAAATCAAGGGCCATAACTCTGTACATATTTGACAAAATTTACCCATCTTCAATCCCAGACCACTCCTTCTTGATATGAACTCCTATACAAAGTTTGAAGAAAATCGGTCAATAAAAGCTCAAGATAGAGCCCGGAAACAATATTTTAACGTAAATCAAGGGCCATAACTCTGTACTTATTTGACGAAATTTACCCATCTTCAATCCCAGACCACTCCTTCATGGTATAAACTCCTATACAAAATTTGAAGAAAATCGGTCAATAAATACTCAAGATAGAGCCCGGTAACGAAATTTTAACGTAAAACAAGGGCCATTACTCTGTACTTATTTGACGAAATTTACCCATCTTCAATCCCAAACCACTCCTTCCTGATATAAAACTCCTATACAAAGTTTGAAGAAAATCAGTCAATAAATGCTCAAGATAGAGCCCGGAAACGAAACGCTGACGGACGGACAGACGGACAGACGGACGGACGGACGGACAGACGGACGGACGGACGGACACTCGAACGCAAATTTTTTTGGAGGGTATAACATAATACCCCGCACTTTTTTAAGCGGCGGGGTATAAATAGAACCACAACAGAAGTATCGCCTTGGCACGATCAGTAATATAAAATTACTGGGGGCTTTTACAGGGCCCTAACCTCATCCTCATCTTCTGCAGTGGTTCACAATATTTAGTTAGTTGACTGTTCGGTCCTCGTGGTGAATCTCTAACTAGTACGAACTCGCTTGCTGCGGGTGTGCATGTAGATCGGATTTAAATCAGATTGTCGGAATGCGCAATTGCAAATGAATCACAACTTCTTTTCTCCAAACCGAAGGTTTCATTACTCTTAAGGATGAACGCCGAGGAGTTCCGTAAATATGGTCGTCAAATGGTGGACTATATTGCCGACTATCTAGAAAACATCCGGGAGAGGGAGGTGGTACACAGCGTATCGCCCGGGTACCTGAAGGATCTACTCCCCAAAGAGGCACCTGTAGAACCAGAGGATTTTGATGAAGTCTTCAAAGATATCGAGAAATACATCATGCCTGGGGTATGTTCTGTTCTTAATTGCCTTCTTTTGTCGTTTAACACCAAAGCCAGCAATCATCAGTTTAAGCTATGCCTAGTGTACATTCGTACTAAAATTAGAATTGATGAAGATGATTCTAACGTGTTTCTTTTTCAATGGAAGATAGTAATTCTTTCTTAGGTGGGTTTTGGATGGAGTTCTCCATAAAACGAGTCATTGTTCGGTTCAAAAGCATGAGCATCGAATGTAATAATTATTGTATCACTGTTCGCAATACGAAAACTTGCCCATGCAATAAACGGAGATTTTTTGAGCTTTAAAAATTGAAAATTTTCAGCTGAAAAATTTTGACAGTTTTCTTATTTTTGCTCAAAACATAGATTGTGGGTACACGTTAGAACCGCCTCGGCGAGGCGGTTCTAATGAGTACTCACAATCTATGTTTTGGAGCAAAAATAAGAAAAATAGGTATACCCCTACATACCCCAGTTTTGCTATATAAAAGTGGGGTTCAGGGGGGTAAACATTACACGGACATGTTTTCGTGATGTGTTAAGTGTGCTTGATATTTTCAATGCCACATTAATGGTGCTAAAACCATCTAAAGTTGCATTTCTTCCTGACTTTTTTATATTTCCAACTTTTCCCTTTTCTCGAAAACGATAAAAATTTTACAATTAAAAGCATTTGTCTGAAAAGAATGCTTGAATCTCTTAATTTGATATTACATTTCGGGTACATCAGTTTATCTAAAAGCTTATAATAATGCTTTTCGAACTTGCATGTTTTAACTTTACAGATATCTCATTGGCACAGCCCGTATTTCCATGGTTATTTCTCTGTGGGAAATTCATATCCCTCCATACTGGGAGACATGCTCTCAGACGGTATCGGCTGCATTGGGTTTTCATGGGTAAGATAGGATTCGTATTCATATTATCTGCAATAATCTAATCAGTAATCAACATGCAGTGATTTCTTTATTTTTTCTATCTCTTTTTTGCACCAAAAATATAACTTCAACGGCAACAATCGGGCACGAGGTTTTATGACTTTCTTTGCCTCTGAACTGAAGGGACTCAACAGGCTACCGGTACTTTTCACAGAGATTGAATAAGTGGGCGCAGTTTGGTAGTCTGTATATTGAACATGCACATGTACGCAGTGATCAGGAATTGTCGCAAACAGAACCAAAGTACCGTGACCCAAAACAGCTGTATCTTATCTTTCATATACCTCTTGGTTTAAGACCACTTCACAACTTGATCGAGAAAAACATGGAGCCTGGAGTCAAACTACATGTCACCATTATTCAATCAATTTCCGTTTCAGGCCACAAGCCCAGCCTGTACAGAGCTTGAGGTTATAACAACTGACTGGCTGGGTAAAATGATTAATCTTCCAGAGGAATTCCTGCACTGTGGCCCGGGACCCGGAGGTGGCGTTATTCAGGTTTTGATTTAATCAAGGCTTATTGCATAAGTTGAAATACTTTGACCGTGCTGGTTGATTCTGTGATTTTTATATGATTTGTTTTTTCAGATTTCTTAAAATATGCAATGCGATATTCTAATCAGGTACACAGCATCATGAAAACATGTCCGTGTAATATATACCCCCTTGAACCCCACTTTTATATAGTAAAACTGGGGTATGCAGGGGTAGACCTATTTTTCTTATTTTTGCTCCAAAACATATATTGTGGGTACTCGTTAGAACCGCTTCGGCGAGGCGGTTCTAACGTGTACCCACAATCTATGTTTTGAGCAAAAATAAGAAAAATGTCAAAATTTTTCTACTGAAAATTTTCATTTTTCACAACATTAAAAGTCTTTGTATATTGCATGGACATGTTTACGTAATGGGCTGGTCTAAAGCATGTCAACGTGCTTCACCTCGATTACAAGTCTTCAAAATTTGACATTGTTTGTCGTATATATTAAAATGCTTCTAAATGATCTACATAGGCATTACCATTGGTACGCAGCTTCATATAGTATGGTATGGCCCATCCCCTGTCTCATTAATATGTTCACTGCTCTTAAAGGATCTCATTTCTATTTTTATTTTCTATTACTGCAGCTGGTGTTGTGCCGTGTGGCGGCCCTAAAAAGTCTCCCCGTACATCATCCATAGTGCAGATTATATTTTCCTTTTGGTCCTTTGAGATCAGTGGGGGTATTCTGAGAAATCAGCAAATTGTTATTGGTTAAGATTCATTTTCTAACCAACGTTTAATATATTTGGCCCCATTTGGATTATGATAGTCTTTGTATCGACTGTCTTGCTGAAAGATGCAAAATTACAAAAATCTCTTTGGCTCATCATGTTGCCAAATCTGTAGGGTCACTGAAGAGACTTAAGTAGCCGAAACCATGGTATGGCCCATCCGCTGTCTCATTAATATGTTCACTGCTCTTAAAGGATCTCATTTCTATTTTTATTTTTTATTATCATATAGTCTCAAATCCAACACAAAGAGTATTAAGGAGATTCTTTATGTATCTTGAGTCTTGAGAAGAAAACAAAATACTTTATTACGATTAATATCAATATAAATATACCATTAATATAATAATATATAATAATATAAAATGCATTAACATGATATTAATATAACAAAGGAGCAGCTCATTATGAAGAAAAGAGAATCTGTGAAGCTGAAAGAAAGTGCATAACATGCAAAGCTAGATTCAAAAGACCATCACCGGTATAATCAAAACAGACTTGCTCCACTTGCCAACGACAGTATAGAGTTACACCCTATGGGCGGTTTGCCTTTATTACGTCAGGATGAACATTTGTCACCAACATGACAGGCATATGTACCAGACGGGTTTCGAACCCGCAACCTCTTGATTGCTAAGCGAATACGCTATCCATTACACTACCGCGGCTGTACGAGCAAACATTACCTAGTAAGCCATCAAAGAACTCACCAACACACATGAACAAACTAACAATCAAGAAATACAGATGGTCTTTCTCATTAGAGAGGAACGACCATCCATATTTATATTTAAGATGCATCGATGTTCATCTCATTAAAAGTAATTACAAATTTAGTCCTCTGCAAGTGAAGCCGTCTTCCTATGCATGTTGGCTGCAAGAACTAAGATGGTGACGAAATACAAGGCTCAGCACCCAGAGATGGATGAAATGACTATCATATCAAAACTTGTAGCCTACAGTTCAGATCAGGTTGGTAACCAAATTCAGATCCAGAATAAATAGATAAATAGATATCCTAAGATGCAGAACAATGGATTCTAGTATTACAGAAAGATACTGTTTGGGTCCATTTTCGGTTTAAGCACAAGAGGTGGGTGTGTTTTCGGTTAAAATATTAAACAGAGCAACTCAGAGGTTTCCAGCTGGTCCATTACAAGTGAAAAGAAAATTAAGATTCATAAAACATTTGAGCGGTTTCCAGTGAAAGAATCACAAATCATTTGCTAGGTTTTCAGTTCTACAATAGATTATTGAAAAATCATGACACGTTACAGACGTATAGGATATAACTAATTGGCATAATTGTTATGCGGCAGTCTGCATGCTTAGTTTTTAACCCAATCATTGTTGATAACTATGCTGCCTTCTTTAATTGCACGCCGGTGAGTCGGGCGTCAGACTCTGTGATGGCCCCGACATAAAGCTATTCATTTTAGTTGGTAGGGGCCGGAGCTTCTTGTCTGTTGCTTGGTCCTCCGGGGTTCAACTGGCGTTTTTCTTTTGCTCCGGAGCTAGTAAGTTATATGGCGCCCAGGGATCTCCATCGTCGGGCAGCTTACTCATTCTGCGAGTCCTTGTTTTTGATTCATCATGGTGGTTATCATGATTATTTGTTTGTCCATGATGATTCATTGACTAGTTAGAGATTCACCACGAGGACCGATGTTGTGAACCACTGCAGAAGCTGAGGGTAAGGTTAAGGCACTTTAAAATTAATTTAAGCCCGCCAGTAATTTTATATTACTGATCGTTCCAATGCGATACTTCTGTGGTGGTTCTTATTGTTTTATGTCTTGGTGTTAAAATTTTTGTGCTGTTTGCGCCTTATGTATGTTTTCATATTTTTAGTTAAGATTTGGTAACTGAGTGGCCACCTATTGGGAAAATAGCTGCTCATTAGGCTTACGATGTGTTTTCATGGTATACGGACCTGATTGTTAATTTAGTTTTTTCTCACCTCGGTTTTTGGAGTGGGATTCTCTTTCTGATTGCGCCTTTTCATATTTTTTTCTCTTTCTGATTGTACCTTTTCAGCTGCAGAATAAACAGAACGTTTGAAGTATTTTCAGATATAGAATGAAAAAAAAGATTATACCTGATTGTTAATTTAGTTTTTTCCCACCTCGGTTTTTGGAGTGGGAATCTTTTTCTGATTGCGCCTTTTCCTGATCTTTGCCTACTTGTACCTTTTTAAGCGTTTTTAGATTCACTGAAGCCGAAACCGCGGTATGGCCAATCCCCTTTCTCATTAATATGTTTACGAGGGTGGGTCAGGAAGTTCTGTCATAGGTGTTATATTACGATAAATAGACATGATATGTTGCTGAATTATACATTTCTCCTTTATAATGATACCAAACCCCTGCCCAAAAGAAATAAATAGTTTAAATTATCCGTCTTGAAAGACAGGTGGGGTAAAACCACTGGCATGTTTTCTTGAAATTGTGAACCTTGTATTGTGTCTTTCATGTGTTGTATAGTTATAACTACTCATCATATTATCGTCAAATTTTAAGTGATAAATTCTGTTTTATTTAGAAAAGCAATCCGGCAGAAAGGAATGTCACAAGTGCGCTACTGACTGTATAATGAAGCGATAAAGATAACGTTATTGGAATATGTACCCCTGAAAATGCCAGGACAGGCCGATTTCAACATTTCATTGTGCTATAAAACAATTAAATTAAGTTGTAAAAGTTTGAGTTTTGCAGGACATAATCACTCATATTCGAAGAATATATAGCACTTATGACTTTTTTTCAAAATCATTTACTGTATATTTTTGCATTGTTTTCTTTAAATCATGCCAGTGTCAGGGAGTCACCGCTTTAAAAGTGATTTATTATATGTTATTCATGAAGGGCCACAAACAATTTTTATCACAGGTAATAGCTAAAGAAATGGTCTTTCAGATGTTGTTATTTTAAAATAGTTTGCAATGACAGATACCGAGTAATATATGGAGTGACAGAACTTTTTGACCGATCCTCGTACTGCTATTAAAGGATCTGTTTTAATCTTTTATTAATATGTATTGTTATGATGAAACTGATGTTGTCATATTCAATCACTCAAACTGTATGTAATTGTGAATAGTTGGCGGCTGAACTGTATATTTTGCCGTTTTAAGGGCAATTCCTCTGTGCATAGATCCGGGCTACTGGGTGCTGTGAAGATGGTGAAGCTGCCCAGTGACAAAAACTTCAGTTTGAGAGGAGAAACATTACAGGCTGCGGTAGACAAAGATAAAGCTGCAGGACTGATTCCTTTCTTTGTAAGTGAATTTAGGGATATTTCAAGAGTAAAAGTAAGTGTCGTCTAGGTACGTGTGCAATCAGAACCAAGGTCTTACAAATGTGAGGAAAAACCCAAACTTTCTCATTAATATGTTCTCATCCCTTTTCTCATTAATATGTTCACTGCTCTTAAAGGATCTCAGTTTTATCTTTATTTCCTATTACTGCAGCTGGTGTTGTGCCGTGTGGCGGCCGTAGGAGGTCTCCCCGTACATCATCCATAGTGCAGATTATATTTTCCTTTTGGTCCTTTGAGATCAGCGCGGGTATTCTGAGAAATCAAAAAATTATTATCTGTTAAGATTCATTTTCTAACCCACGTTTTAAGATAGTTGGTCCCATTTGAATTTTACTAGTCCTTGTATCGACTACCCTGTCGAAAGATGCAAAATTACAGTAATTCACTTTGGTTCCATGTTGCCAAATATATATAGGGTCACTGAAGAGGCTTAAGTAGACGAAACCGCGGTATGGTCCATCCTCTTTCTCATTAATATGTTCAACGCTCTTAAAGGATCTCAGTTTGATAGTTAACAATACAAAGATAATGTAGGCCCATCGATCGAGTGCAAAGCCTTTTCCAAACCATTGGAATTAAGCAACAAAAATCTAACTTAATATAGATCAAGACACAAAATGATAAAATGACTCCAAAAGTGCTCTGATGACGTCTGATTTACCAATACCTGCTCCACCTGTTAAGAAAGAAATACCGGTTCATTTTAACATTAAATTCAATGCAATGCATGATTGAAAAAAAATCTCTTTGTCTCAAATTCAGACTACTGAGTAGTATTAAGATTTCGTTATCCAGTAGTATATACCAGTTGTTTCGACATGTGGCACCGACCATTATGACTGCATTTCCATTCGAAAATCATACAAGTGTACACTCTACCACTATTTGGATTAAACACAATTCGTTTTTTATTCTGCCTCTATTTTCTTGTTCTCCATATTTGCACTTTCAACCATCAACATTGAACAATCATGACGATTTACATTATTTTCCATTTAGCTCTATGCATCTTTGGGAACAACGAGTTCATGTGCTTTTGATAATTTGACTGAACTGGGACCCATCTGTAAGTACTAGTATATATTTGATCAACCATAACTTGACGAACGACTATCTAACTTGGTTTGCTTAATGGGGCATCCGACAAAGGGACTGGACAGATTAAACGTAGAAGCATCATTTAGATTTAATACATCACAGCATTTGGTAATGTACAAAAATAAACAACTTCACATTATAAAATAGTTAGAGTTAAAGGAAGACCTTGGTTATTATTTAGCATAAAAAGGGAGACGTAATTTTCATTTTCAAGTGAAATATTCTAATCTCGCAAACAGCGAAGCAAAGGAATCAAACAAATATTACAAATAAGATAAAATTAGGCAATGAGCAGGAAACGGTGTAATCAGAAAGAAATTCCCACTCCAAAAACCGAGATGGGAAAAAAACTAAATTGACATTCAGGTACTTATACAAAGAAAGCATTTCGTAAGCCGTGTGAGCAGCTATTTCCAAATAGGCGGACACTCAGTTACTCGAAGCGTTTTAATGCGACTTCTAGGTACCTCGATGACCTTTTGAACATTGACAACCCTTATTTTGAAGGTATGGTCAATCAAATTTATCCACCTGAACTACAGTTGAACAAAGCCAATATCTCAGATACCGAAGCCCCCTTTTTAGACTTACATCTTTCTGTTGCAAACGGATTTGTTTCTTCTAAAATTTATGATAAGCGCGATGACTTTGATTTTGATATGGTAAATTTTCCGTTTTTGGATGGTGACGTTCTTCGTCGTGCTTCTTATGGTGTATACATTTCTCAACTTATTAGGTTCGCTAGAGTCTGCAATCATGATATGGACTTCAACGATCGAAATAAATGTTTAACGGCCAAACTTCTCCAACAGGGTTATCGGTATCATAAACTTCGAAAAACATTTTCTAAATTTTATCGTAGACACTATGAATTGATTTCCAAATATAATGTTGGGTTAAAGACGCTTTTAGGTGAGGGCCTTTCGGAACCAGAATTTTATGGTGACTTGGTTTACAAATTTAAGAAAAGGAATGATTTTTCTTTTCAGTGCAGAAAAATCATTTCACGTTACAGACGTGTATAACTTGATTGTTATGCGACAGTCTGCATGCTTAGTTTTTAACCCAGTCATGGTTGATAACTATGCTGCCTTCTTTCATTGCATGCCGGTGGGTCGGGCGTCAGACTCTATGATGGCGCCGACTTAAAGCTATTCATTTTAGTTGGTTGGGGCCGGAGCTTCTTGTCTGTTGCTTGGCCCACCAGGGTCCAACTGGCGTTTTTCTTTTGCTCCGGAGTTAGTAAGTTATATGGCGCCCAGGGATCTCACTCGTCGGGCAGGTTACTGAATCTGTTGAGTCCTCGTTTTTGATTCATCAGGATGTTTATCATGATTTATCTGTTTGTTCTTGATGATTCATTGACTAGTTAGAGATTCACCACGAGGACCGAAGAACTAACTAAATGTTATGAACCACTGCAGAAGCTGAGGGTGAGGTTAGGTACCTGTAAAATCGATTTAAGCCCCACAGTTATTTTATAATTGACCGTTCCAAGGCGGTACTGCTGCTGTGGTTCACATTTATCCGAGTTATTTCATTTATGAGTTTAATGTTGCATGACTTTGTGACCACCCGAATATCAATTGGCTGTTCACTTAGCCCTCTGCATTTTTCTTGTTCTGTCCAACCTAGCACTGTGACCACCTTACCTTCTATAGCTGATCACCCTGCTTTCCGTTATTCGTGCTTCATGTTGGTACCTATGTATATAATTTTCCTAACATGCTTTCCTTATTTCTCGTTTATATTTGTGTAGCACTGAACCACTACAGAAGCTGAGGGCGAGGTTAGGTAGATCTACCTGTAAAATCGATTTAAGCCCGCCAGTAATTTTATATTACTGATCGTTCCAAGGCGATACTTCTATGGTGGTTCTTTCGTTTTATGTCTTGGTGTTTAAAATTTTTTTGTGCTGTTGGCGCCTTATGTGTGTTTTCATAATTTTAGTTAAGTTTAGGTAACTGAGTGGCCACCTATTGGGAAAATAACTGCCCATTCGGCTTACGATATGTTTTCATGGTATAAGTACCTGATTGTTAATTTAGTTTTTTTCCCATCTCGGTTTTTGGAGTGGGGATCTTTTTCTGATTGCGCCTTTTCCTGATCTTTGCCTACTTGTACCTTTTTATTTAAATATCGTGTAATGGTGTGCTTAACTATCAACGATTTGTATATTTTACAGGTGAAGTGAATGACATGTGGCTACACATTGACGCTGCTTATGCAGGGAGTGCATTTGTTTGTCCTGAGTACAGAAAATATATGGAGGGGATACAGGTATGATTTTGTTAGGACTTGAATTAGATATTCTGTAAAGTACTAACAAAGCACAAAACCTTCATGATTGACATAGTTATATCCAATTATTAAATCTCAGAGTATTAAATAGTGAGAACAATATTGATAATCCAAACTGTCGTAAAACAGTAAATATCGTCGGCATAGAAACAGAAATCAGAACACGCATTCTGTACACATACACGTAACAATGTATTGATTTTTTTTTTTTTTTTTTTTTTTTTTTTTTTTTATAAATCAAAAGATACTGAACCTCATACAAGAAGTCAAATTTTATATTTATGTATTATATTTGCTTGCAAATTTCAGTACGCAGAAACATTCAGCACAAATCCACACAAATGGATGTTGATCTGTTACGATTTGTCGGTTATGTGGTAATAAACATTTTTATAATCACCCTATCACACTTGACCACTTCTTCCAGTAGGGTCCATATAAATATCGAAATACACAAATTTGAAAAATTTGTTCTACCGTTAATCTTACAAATACCTCGGATCCAATAATAAATTTTAGATCCGAGCAAATACAAAACGCGCTGGAGAACACTGACAAAGTGTTGTCTGCCTATATATTTTTTTCACTCCACTGGTTATTAACATATGTTTTCCGGATTTTTTTTCTTTTGAAAATTTATTTGCTCTTATTGGAATTTCGCCAGTTTGCTGAGTTGTAATAGTTATGGTTCCAGGCTGTTTTGTCTTGTACTTTCCTTCCCGCCTGGTGTCTGGGTTCGAATTTTAAATTTAATTATACAATCACTGGGATTTTTGTCGTACTTTTAAATGACAAGAGCTTCTCTTGACATTTTAAGAAATCAATCATATTTTGCATCGTGGTAATTTCAATGATGCCCATCAAGCATCTTACGTAGATATATATAATAAAATTTCTGAGTAGCATGACCTCTTTCATGCAAATTATGACCAAGTGTATGACAATAACCAGTTTTCATTGAAATTAAGATACTTTTGAAAGTAATACTCCAATAATAGGGATAACAGAATCTTACTGTACTTGCTGAAACAGTTTCATGTGAAATGAATACTGTTACTAATATCCTCTGTAGGATCAAGAATAGTTCATACTTGGTGGACGCCTTCAACGTTGATCCTATATATCTGAGGCACGAGAATGAGGGCAGAGTACCAGACTTCAGGGTAAGTACACCTTCTACTGCTTTAGTGTGTATTTAATGATTATAAAAGGACTTTGCAATTTCCAGTTAATGATTAAGGTGGTATTATTGACTATTATTGACTAAGAAAAATATCACTTCGAAAGAAAAAAAAAATGTCTGCACACATGGATACTGTCTCAGCTTTCGAAATGATGTGTATGTGCGTTTCATTAATGTTCATGTTTATTAATATTATAACAAAAAGTACAAGTAGGCAAAGATCAGGAAAAGGCGCAATCAGAAAAAGACTCCCACTCCAAAAACCAAGGTGGGAAAAAACCAAACTAACAATCAGGCACTTATACCATGAAAACACTTCGTAAGCCGAATGAGCAGCTATTTTCCCAATAGGTGGCCACTCAGTTACCTTAACTTAACTAAAAATATGCAAACATACATAAGGCGCCAACAGCACAAAAATATTTTAAACACCAAGACATAAAACAAAAAGAACCACCACAGAAGTATCGACTTGGAACGATCAGTAACACAAAGTTACTGGCGGGTTTAAATCGATTTTACACGGCCGTAACCTCACCCTCAGCTTCTGCAGTGGTTCATAACATTTAGTTAGTTCTTCGGTCCTCGTGGTGAATCTCTAACTAGTAAATGAATCATCAAGAACAAACAAATAAATCATGATAAACATCCTGATGAATCAAAAACCAGGACTCACAGATTCAGTAAGCTGCCCGACGATGGAGATCCCTGGGCGCCAAATAACTTACTAACTCCGGAGCTAAAGAAAAACATCAGTTGGACCCCGGTGGGCCAAGCAACAGACAAGAAGCTCCGGCCCCAACCAACTAAAATGAATAGCTTTAAGTCGGGGCCATCATAGAGTCTGACGCCCGACCCACCGGCGTGCAATTAAAGAAGGCAGCATAGTTATCAACCGTGATTGGGTTAAAAACTAAGCATGCAGACTGTCGCATAACATTCAAGTTATAACCTATACGTCTGTAACGTGTTATGATTTTTCTAAACATTCACTACACATTCAACATGTTTAGTACACGTCTGAATGTTTATTCTCACAGCACTGGCAAATCCCTTTAGGAAGGCGATTTCGCTCACTGAAACTGTGGTTTATGCTGAGGTCCTATGGTGTAAAAGGTGTCCAGGAATTTATTAGAAGGGTAAAGAATTTATTTTTCAAAAGATCTAATGACTGTTGACGTACGCACAAAACTCAAGTAACCGACATCTCGAAGTGTTTGACAGTGCTTCACAGTCAATGTTCCGTCGTAATCCTATGATAGCTATATCCACGACAAACGTATATGAGACTACTTATGCATAGGAAAAGACATTTGAAGCATTGGATCGTTTTAAAAAAAAAGAAAAATAATGATATGCATGTACGGTACTTGTACCCCATACTTTTTATATTTGATATATTATGAGCTCAGTATGTCTCTTATACATGAATACTCCCATATCATCAATTTTCATGATTATTTCATTCGATAGCACTGCAGGCTGGCGAAGGAATTTGAAGCTATGGTTCTAGATGATGACAGATTCGAGGTTGTCACTGAAACAGTCATGGGTCTGGTCTGCTTCAGGCTAAAGGTACGGTAATTGACTGATTTTCAACAGACAATATCGTACGCAGTTTCTGACTTACCAGGAACTCGTTATTTACATGTATATGGCAAGGTTTATATGAATCAAGTATTGCTATGTGCTGTTTTAGAGAAGCTTGTGTATGAAAAGTATGATCAGCAGCTGGTGCATTCGTAACCAAAGTCCAACACAAAACAATGGATGTGTGAAAACCAAAATGAGAAATAGGCACTGATACAAACAGAACACAATAAGCTGAGTGAACATCCTACAAACCCAAAAGGTGCACAAAGCCACAATTGTCGTTCTCTTTAATATTTGGCATCATAAAATATATAAAAAGACATGTGCTCCTTATATAACATCTAATTTAGGGATCTAATAATAAGCGGAGAGTTAAACAAATTTATAATAAAGCAAAATCATCCAAGTTTATGGTCTCATTTCAGGGTGAAAACTTCCTAAGTGAGAAGCTGTACGATGAAATCCTAGCAGATGCAAGAATATACCTAATACCCGCCAGATCAGAGGATCTATATTTCCTCCGATTCGCCATTTGTGCAGAAAGAACAACTTCTGATGACGTCAAATTTTCGTTCAACGTCATCAAAACATGTGCAGACAGAATGCTGAGGCTTCCGTTCACAAAGACACAAGCCGCTGATTGACATTGATGCATCCCCCAAGAGGCTTCATGGTTCAATGGAAAGCTTGCATATTGACACAGACTAGTAGACGTGCTATTGAAATCATGATGATATTATAAACATTTGAGATATATAGACCTATGAGTAATTATTGTAATTGCAGTCCTCAGTGTAAAATGTTTAAAAATGTATTTAAATTGTACCATTTTGAATATCTAGCCAGCATACTCTACATATAACGTTCCATACTTCACAGTAGGGGAACGGAAATGAATAGACAGTTGCTACTGACCGGGAAGTCATGTCACTTGCGATCATGTACAGTGGAGAATCGGTCACTTGCGGCATTGATTATTTGTTTACACCTAATAAAACGTTCTCTCTACTGAGTGGCCACCTATTGGGAAAATAGCTGCTCATTCGGCTTACGAAATGTTTCATGGTATAAGTACCTGATTGTTAGTTTGGTTTTTTCCCATCTCGGTTTTTTGGAGTGGGAATCTTTTTCTGATTGCGCCTTTTCCTGATCTTTGCCTACTTGTACCTTCTCAGATGGACGGAAAAGTAGTCAGGCCCGTTTTATTTGGATTATAGGTAAGTTACATATATGCACTTCATTTTGACCACATGAACTTGCTATTTATCTCTTGCTTTCTATGAAATAGACCTTTGATCACTTGTTAATCATGGTTTGATAGGCGATTTTTGAAATTGTAAACACGAATAAAACATGTGTAAAGTAAAAAAAAAACACATGGAATTAAAAGCTTTAGTCACAAAATGGTAATACTTGCTGAGAAAATGAAAAAAATAGTTGCAAAACTGTCCAAGGATGTAAAATATATGGAAAACATATAACACGTGTAAAACCCAAGATTTGTACAGTCACTTGCTTTGATGACGTAAAAAGCAAGTGACCGAGCGTCTATTGTACAATAAGCAAGTGACCGATCCTTTCACTGTACATTCGCAAGTGCCGTTACAGTCTATAGACCAAGTGCCCCTGTATTTTCTGGCAGTCCTTAAGTACATGGAGATATATCAACTTCCTGACAGCTTTATTTTTAAAATAAACACAATCTGCTCTACAGCATGAGATAAAACCATTTGTCTGCCATAAATCCGTGCATGTAAACTGAAAGTTAGCAGAGGTGTTTTTTTTTTCAACTTGAAATGTGTAAGACCAGAGATACATGTAACTGAGTTTTATTTTTGTTTAGTTTACTTATTTGCACTGTTACAAAAACACATTCTGAATCAGAGAGATTCACATTTTTTTCAACAGTCTAATCTGTGTCAACTACGATATCATGATACAGTTTATATCCAAACCCAGCAAGCAAAAACAACAAAGAGCAACAATTTCTAAAACAATCAAAGTAACTTGTGGCAGAGTAATCACCAAGCTCTGATATTGAAGCCAACATTTCCCAGTCAAACAGGGTTAAAACAACAATTAATGTCAGGGTGTTGATAAAAAAAAATATAGGAGAAAATTTATGGGCACAGATCTGTGCTCCTCCATGGACTTAGTCTATAGACTGGTTACTTTCGTTCACTTCCGTTCCCCTACTGTGATACTTTAAACTGTTTAAATAAAGATAAACAGTAGATACACATTACAATTGAAAAAGTAAGCAAATATCCTTTTGCTTTCCCATACTTAAATGTCATTACTTTTGAATGTATCGTTTATAAAATTTCACAGACCGTTCTAAAGATTCTTCATATGAATACATTGGCGTGTAAGCCAGCAATGATTTTGCTCTGTCATATTTAAAACTATATGAATATAGCATCTGCTTTAAGCCTGGTATACCCATGCTGACGTTTATCTTCATAATAGGCGAAAGCATCCACAGTATAAAATAAACCGCGTGTAAAGGAATCAATAGTAGCCACATCGGCAGTTTGGAATTTTTCACAGGTATATCACAACCTTGTGCAAACGGAGCCAGTATTTCGTAACTGTCAGCACACGGGGTATCATCAACTGCGTAGTATACCTCCCCATCGACATGGTTTTCAGTCTCTTCCACCCGCCCATTCCTCAGAGCTAGTTCAGCACAAAGGAACATCCAAGCCACATTGCCGGCGTATACCATCTGATGTGTAGCACCTTTGCAGTCAAACAAGTGCCACCCTCCGAATCTCTTAGCGAGTTTAAATGCTTTTGAAAATACTACAATGTCCTCTTCTCCATAGATTGTGACTGGTCGTATAGCAACAGTTTTCAAATCATCACCTGAGGTAGTAAAACACGTATTACATAGGTCCAGATAAGGAATAAGACAAGAGAATCGATATTCGAAAACATGGAAAAATGGATTGGCAACAAATATAAATGAAATCAAAAATATATTAAGTTTCAATGGGAATTCATGTATATCTATAACATAAATTTATATAAATCAATAGAATATTCAAGCAATTCGAAGCATTCCTTCCTTTTATTCCTTGCATGACTTCACATCACGAAAACATGTCTGTGCGATACATACCCCCTTGAACCCCACTTTTATATAGAAAAACTGGGGTTGCAGGGGTATACCTATTTTTCTTATTTTTTGGCCCAAACATAGATTGTGAGTACTCGTTAGAACCGCCCCGTCGAGGCGCTTTAATGTATACCCACAATCTTTGTTTTGGGCAAAATTGTCAAAATTATCAAAATGTTTCTGATGAAATTTTCAATTTTTACATGTGAAAAAATTCTCTGTATATTGCATGGTCAAGTTTCATAATGATGTGTCCCTAAGATGCAAAAAGATACAATGGTATCATTTGAAAAGTAAAGGTAGGCAACGATCAGAAAATGGCGCAATCAGAAAGAAATACCTACTCCAAAAAGCGAGGTGGGAATAAACTAAATTAACAATCAGAGACTTATACTAAGAAAACATATTGTAAGTCAAATGAGTAGCCATTGCCCCAATAGGTGGCCACTCAGCCACCCAAACTAAGCTTAAAATATGAAAACACACATAAGGTGCTAACAGCACAAAAATTCAACACCAAGATATAAAACATGAAGTCCAGCTTGATCAAATATGAAAACAATATTTAAAAAAAAAACCGCTTACTATTTGCATTTATCACCATAGATTCCGCCCTTTGCTTTGATGTAGCATAGCCATTGTGAAGAGGTACCCTGGCATGGTAGGTGTTAAATTCAGTCCCATCAATGATGTTGTATAGTCCCAACACGACGGACATACTACTGCAGTAGATGAACCGTTTCACTCCAACCTCTTTACATACTTCTAATAAGGCACATGTTCCTTTTGGAAAACAAAAGTTATGGCATATTCAAACACATACAGTTAGTGAAAATGATGCTAGAAGTGCTACATGTGAGCAGATATTATATATGTAAGTATATAAAAAGTACAAAGTAAAGACTATCAACCAAATAAAGTATCATTAAATATAAACTTAAAACTGGAATAATTATATTGCAAGATGTAGGTAAAAGAATAAAATGAAAAGAGGTAAAAACAAAGGAAACAAAAGATTAAGCAGATGGTTTGGTAAACTATCTCACACATCTTTTGTTTCTTTATCTTGCAGCAATCTGTGCATTCTGTACCTACATGGCAATGCTACTACAAGTGGCAAGTATAAACAAACTGTTCCAGTATATTTGCTACAGGGATACAATATAATAATCCTAGAAGTACCTTCAACGTTGACAAAATTCATTTTCTTTTCGTCTGGAAACATGGAATAGTCCACAATACTGGCCAGATGGAATACTGACGCCACACCCCGACATGCTTTAGCTAGAAGTTCTCTGTCGGTTACACTGCCGTTAAATTGTATAACAGGCTTGGCAGAGGCGTAGTCTAGAATATAGAAATCCTGGATTGTTTGGGTGTCTCAGGGGCTGAAATAAGGCCCCATTCCCAATGAAATTTGTGACTTTTTTCCAAAGCTGGAGAAAAAAAAAATCCCAGTCAAAGCTAAAACAATTTTAAAAAGTTCTTAACACGGTTAAAATTCAATTGCTGCCGTTTGAAATGATGTGTAACTTTGATACGAAGGTATCATTTAATGATTATATGCTGAATTACTATGTCAGGCGAAAATATTAACTTTGAATGCTATGGAAATTTCCCAATGTCGCTAATTTTCCCAATAAAAAAAGCCCTAGGACCCCTTCCCGAAATTGCCAGAAAAATCCCTGGAAGAAGACTTTGTTTTATGTCTTGGTGTTTAAATTAATTTTTTGTGCTGTTGGCGCCTTATGTATGTTTTCATAATTTTAGTTAAGTTTAGGTAACTGAGTGGTCACCTATTGGGAAAATAGCTGCTCATTCGACATACGATATGTTTTCATGGTATAAGTACCCGATTGTTAATTTAGTTTTTTTCCACCTCGGTTTTGGAGTGGGAATCTTTTTCTGATTGCGCCTTTTCCTGATCTTTGCCTACTTGTACTTTTTTGGTATGTTAGTGTCGTCTGCTTTATGCAAAAAGAAAATAATAATCGAAATACACCATGTTATTACATATCATATAAATACATGCGAGTACATAGCTATACACACACACACACACACACACACACACACACACACACACACACACACACATGCATTATCATAGTTTGCAATCTATGTACCCGTATATTAGATCTTGCAAATGTAAAATTAAAAATGTTATGTCTCTCTGTCAGCAAACCTCAGACTATAAGAATGGTCAGTAGTATTTCCTCTTATGATTGCCCCTAATCATTCATGTGGCTAAACGTATGTGACATTTTATGATTGAAAAGAGCACATCCTTAACTAGAGGAAAAGATCTACAGATACATTACCTAATTTGTTTTCATATGGCTTGATATCCAATACTCGTATTTCCGTCACGTAAGGGGCACGTGTCTGCAGTAAACCAATCAAATGTTGTCCTAGGCACCCTCCACCACCAGTCACCAAAACAACGTTATCGCCTGTCGATGTCATCTAGTTGTTAAAGTTTAGAAAATCCTTAGAAAAATCATTTAGACCTACAACTCTAGTACCACCAAATATCAAAGTTTAAATATAAATCTAGACATAACATTATTTAAAGACAATCAAATTGTCTATTCGATTTCACTAAGAAGATTAAGCTGACACAAAAATTGCCTTTATGTAGTGTCCGAGTGTTAGGCTTTTATACAATTCTGGATTTAACCACAATAAAGTAATCTAAGATTATATACTTTATTTACATGTAGATGGAACCAAACAAGAACAATACCACACAGTCGAATGCTACTCTAATAATGCTGCTATTTAAGAGGCAATGATAGTTTTAATCTAGCTAGGTATATAATTAGTACAAGACTAGAGGCTCTGTTAGGGTATGATATTGTCTTAGTATAAAGTGCATATACTACATCCCTTTCCTTTTTATATTTTTTTAGACGCAAAAATTACTTTGTCTACGGTAATTTTATAGAGTGAACCAAAGTTAACCAAGTACAGAAAACACTTGAAATTTATCTCCAATCCAATTATGAAACACATTATCTTTTCATGTTTAGCTGTAAAGAAAACAATCATGACATAAAATTCCAGTGAAAACATTGTTTAAGATACGCCTTTCTAAGATTTCATGCATATAATGACTTTATAATTTGTCTAATAGTCTGTGTCTTGTTTACACTTGATAATCTAAGATTAATGTCTTTCAGTATCTTAAGAGCCTCTGAATCAGAGAAATTAATGAACTTCAGTTGTCCAGTTTATCAGCAATGAAATGTATTCCCACAGTGAATGGAATTTTATACCACACACCCACACAGTCAGTACATTCACCTTTGTATCATAGAAGCCTGTCTTGTGTAGCTTAAGGTGAGAAGTCACACTTTCACAAATGCATATAACAAACAAAGCAAAAATCATAAAACATCCATGATTATACGAATATGAAATACATGCATATTTAAACATATAAATCCATTGAATTCATGACGAAGTCCCTGAACTTCCTTGGTACTGTTCTTTCTCTGTCTGAACGTAAATCGTATCGTTTCACCGGTGTTGACCCCGAATCAGAATGTATTCCATTTTCAGGCACTTTGACACTATTTTTATCATCAGGAGCCAGTGCTGTCAGAGGCGAACCCGGTTCCGTAATAGGCTCTTGCGATGTTTCGACCGATATTTCGCGATCTGAATGCGGCAAATAAGAATTTTCATTCGATGTTTGCCTATCTGAGGTTCGTTCGTGAAACTTTTTCACGTGTGTAACGTTTCGCCTATATTTCACCCCCTGATCTGACTCTACAAGTACACTATTTCCCGTTTTATTCAAAACCTTGAACAGATTAGGCTTGCATTGACTCTGAAACTTATTTTGCATATCTTGCTTCATCAAAACAGTATCACCCGATTTCATGTCGCTTTTGCACGCATTTCGACGTTTATCACCATATACCTTGCCCTTTTCTTTCTGCTCAGCATCTCGGTCTCGCATTTCTTGGTCATATGATGAATAATCTGTCAATTGCGGCAATTTTGTACGCAACTTTCTACGATAAAGAGCCTCGGCAGGGCTCACGCCTGTCACTGAATGAGGTGTACTCATGTACACGAGTAAATAATGATCAAGTTCTGTTTTCCAGTCGCGTTTCTCGGTTTGTGCAATCTTTATACGCTTCAAAATTGATCTGTTTTCGCGCTCAACCTGTCCCTGGGCTGGACTCCAATATGGACTTACTCTCCTGTGGTTAATACCATTTTCTTTCATGAAATTACTGAAATATTGACTTTGAAAAGGCGAGCCATTATCAGTCTGTACCAAATTTGGTAAGCCATGTGTTATGAACATTTTCCACATAATTTGTGTAATTTTCTCGGCAGATAAATTTTTCGTGATTGAAATTTCGAAAAATCTACTGTATAGATCAACCAAAACAAAAACATAATTCCCGTCAGGTAATGGACCTAACAAATCAGCAGATAAGTGTTCCCACGGTCCAGATGGTAAATCTGTTCTTGTCATAGGCTCAGGTTTTGTTGGCTGGCTAACCAATTGACACCCAAAACATGCTTTGCAAACATCCTCAATTTCTTTATCAATTCCAGGCCAATAAACAACAGATCTCAATCTTCTTTTCATGCTTACAATTCCAGGATGCCCATCATGACCTAATGTCAAGCATTGTTCTCTTAATGCCTTTGGAATTACAATTCGTGTACCCCTCAGAACTAATTTACCTATAGCTGACAACTCATCCCGAAAAGGTAAGTATTCCTTAAATGGTAATTTATCCCATTTACCTTTCAAGAGGCATTCTCGCACCGCGATTAATTCTGGATCCGTATCTGATACTCTCTCAATTTCTCGTGTAGTCATTGCTACCGGTGTCGATTCACGAGCAACAAATTTAACATACTCGTCAGACTCGACGGTTTTCGACATGTCATATGTTGAATTTTCTATTTTCTTACTCAACAGCCTACTCAATGTATCTGCGATGTTTTTCTTGCCACTTATGTAACGACATTTGAACTTGTACGTCTGCAAACGTAAAACCCAACGTTCGATTCGCGCACATGATTTTGATCTTGACTTTGGCGAGAAAATAGTCTCGAGCGGTTTATGATCTGTCAATAATTCAAAATCTGATCCAAATAACCAAGCATGGAACCTTTCACAGGCCCAAACAAGAGCTAGCGCTTCTCTTTCGGTCTGCGAATACCTTTTTTCAGTATCAGTCAAACTACGGCTTGCATAGCAAATTACTCTGTAATCATCTCCATGTTTCTGTGTTAACACGGCCCCTAATCCTACTGGACTAGCATCTGCGATAACTTGTGTCGGAGCATTCTTATCGTAATACCCCAGCGTTTCAGCATTTGCCAAACATTTCTTCAGCTGATCAAACGACTTTTGTTCAGCCTGGCCCCATTTGAACATTGCGTTCTGGTGTGTAAGCTTTCGCAACGGCTCGGAAACGGTCGCTAGATCCGGTATAAATCTTGCATTATACTGAACTAGACCTAACCAGCTACGTACCTCAGATACGCTCATCGGTTCTCGCGCATTCATGACTGCAGAGACCTTAGCCTCGGACGGACCGACTCCACGTTCTGACAACACAAGACCCATAAATTCCAATTTTGGCATACTGAATTCACACTTTTCACGATTTAGCGTAATTCCTTTTTCTTGCAACACACTAAGCAATTTTTGTAACCTTTTATCGTGCTCTTCCTGGTTCGGAGCATGCACAATAATGTCATCCAGAATATTCTGTACTCCATCACACCCCTGTATGACTTGTTGAATTACTTTTTGGAACATTTCTACCGCACAGCTTATTCCAAAGTTCAAACGTTTATATCGGTATAACCCCTTGTGTGTGATGAACGTAGTTATCTCCCTTGACTCTGGTCTTAATTCGATCTGATGATAAGCCCATTTTATGTCGAGCTTACTGAATACCGTTGATTCGTTCATTTCCTGCAACAGTTCATCTATCGTCGGAATGAAATGACGTACCCGTTTTACCGCTTCGTTTGGCTGACGCATGTCCACGCATAAACGTATGTCTCCCCCGGGTTTTGGAACAACGACAACTGGAGAAATCCATTTACTCGGCTCATTGACTTTTTCAATTATGTCCAATTTCTCAAGCTCATCCAACTTATTTCCTAGCTTTTCTCTAAATTGAATGGTACTCGTCTCACATTTTGTATAACTGGCTCTACTTCTGGATCAATCGGAATTTGAAGTTGAAAATCTTTCAGTTTTCCAAACCCTTCGAAACATTTGGAATAGTCATGTATAATTTGATCTTTTGTCATTTTGGTAGAATTTATAAAATTTACCTCAGATGGTCCCATTTTTAATATTCCAAGATCCAATGATGTTTTCCGACCCAGTAGTGGTTTTCCATGTCCTTCAATAACTATAAATTCCACATTTTCCAATGTTCTGTCTCCAACAGTTATATTTGTCCAAAATGTACCGGCAACCTTAAGAGGATCTTTGCTTCCATATGAAAATATTTTCTTGGTCTGCTTACTGGTTTCGCATTTAATTTTCATTTGTTTCAGTCTCTCCCATGTGTCTCTATCCACGATGTTACAGCTTGAACCTGAGTCAATCAACATATTTACAGATACGCCACCAATATCCACCATGATCTTTGAATTGTCACTGTCATTATCATTTGTCACGAGAAATGTATAGTCTCCATTTTCACTTTCCTGATCACTCCCATGATTTTCTTCTACTTGTCTTACTTTCATTTTACGTATTTCATTTTTCTGTCCAAAGTTCTTTTCTTTTACTGTTTTTGACCTGCACATTTTCTGAAAATGATTGTATTTCTTACACTTCCGACATTGTTTACCTTTTGCTGGACAATTTGGGCTTTTCTTCATATGTCCTTCTTGCCCACAACTGTAACAAATCAATTTCACAGGTCTCTCCAGAGCATTATGTTTTGGCCTTGCACCACGTGCACCTGTTCTGTTACCCCTCAACGACAATTTGTTTACTTCTTGTGTCACTCCCTCGATACTGGAAGCTTGCTGCTCAGAGTCCTCAAAAGCTCTGGCGATTTCTCTCACTTGTTTCAATGTCAACGCTCTACCCTTCTCGTCTCAAGTTATGCCTTTTGCATTTTTCTACAATCTGATCTCTTATTTGTATGTCAACTGCATCTGCATTACCAAATTCACAACTTTCTGCTTTCTGTCTTAAACGTACAATATACTGTTCTATAGTTTCATTTTCCTTTTGTGCAGTTGTTCTGAACTGGTGTCTTTCAAATGGTACATTTGACAAAGGATTGAAATATGTGTTTAACGCATCTTTTGCTTTTTCATATGCATCGTCCCCAGTTCCTGCAGCTAAAGTATAAAACACATCCTGAACGTCCATCCCAGCACAATGTAATAGTAAACTTTTCTTCTGGTCTATATCCGTCACACCTTTCCCGTCGACGTACAACTCAAACGCTCTTATCCACCGTTTCCATCTTGGTCCAATCCCACTCGTACTCGTGATGTCAAAAGCTTTGAGTTGTTGAACATCATGTAGAGCCACCGCCATGCTTACTAAAATTATAACCTTTATTGAAACAATGATTCTGCCCGAATTAAATCGCATATGTCCGTATTTAAACTAGTCCCGAATTGAATCGCATATTTCTGTATTTAAACAACGATATGTCCAGAATTTAATCTTGTCTCTGAATTTAATCAACAGTGTGTTCTTGTTTCTGTATTTAAACACTTGTATGTCCCGAATTAAATCGTATCACTGAATTTAATCAAAGTTCATGTTTTATTCTGTATTTAAACAATAATTTCCTAGTTCCACCACTTTTACTCGTCGCCATTTTATGTAGTGTCCGAGTGTTAGGCTTTTATATAATTCTTGATTTAACCACAATAAAGTAACTCACATCTAAGATTATATACTTTATTTACATGTAGATGGAACCAAACAAGAACAATACCACACAGTCGAATGCTACTCTAATAATGCTGCTATTTAAGAGGCAATGATAGTTTTAATCTAGCTAGGTATATAATTAGTACAAGACTAGAGGCTCTGTTAGGGTATGATATTGTCTTAGTATAAAGTGCATATACTACACTTTATCAATAAGTTAAGATAAAACGTTAAATGCATTGATGGACAGATGTTATCTCGGCGGAAGAGCCGCGTTTCAACCGTCCAATGTCAAATTATCAGCCGACTACACATTAATTTGCCGGTAGCCGTTTTTGTTCTGGTTGCACTAGTTCCTGACCATTGCTTACTTTTACTCTTGCAAACCAAAAGATGCAGATGTAACAATTCGTTTCTCAGGTCCTGTAGAATACCGGCAAGTATCTACGAGATGTAGACTAAAATGTTTGGAATCGGTGGATCATTGGCGTATAAACGAATGTTTTTTGGTTTGCGTAACGCCCCGGTGACAGTTAAGAGACTAATGGAGAGGTTTATGAGAGATTTATCAAAGACAAAATAAAACACACACCTCATTTTTTATCGAAGTTTCCCCCTGTGAAGATGCGTTAACTATATAGTTACGATTTAGAAAAGGACAACTGCATTCTTGAGCATATTTACAACTGCAAAATAATCTACAGATACACCTGCAAAATGTTAGTGAAAATATTTGTCAACTAACAGTTATTTTGATGAAAATCGAAACTAAATGAGTTCATGTTCAGAGATATTGACTCTTCACCACGTCTAAAATGAATTCCTTTATATACAATGAAGGGAAAAATGAACAGTGATAAGCTACACTTCATATTCGGTGGGACATTATGCGATTTAAGATCTTAAAATATGCTTCTTTATTTTTTGCTCAAGTAGGTGTTTTGTAGGTGTTATAACCCTAACCCTAACCCACCGGGGTCCAACTGGTGTTTTTCTTTTGCTCCGGAGTTAGTAGGTTATTCGGCGCCCAGGGATCTCCATCGTCGGGCAGCTTACTCAATCTGTGAGTCTTTGGTTTTGATTCATCAGGATGTTTATCTTGATTTATATGTTTGTTCTTGATGATTCATTGACTAGTTAGAGATTCACCACGTAAAGCAGACTGGCGGGATGTCTGTAAGATTCAAAGGTACAAAATTTAATCTGCAAATAAACCATAACATAACAGGACCATAACAGACATAACATGAAAAACATAAATGGAATGGCGTCACTAAAGTATCCAACCACTCAACCTCAAAACTTCGTCCTAACTGTGTACAACCCTACCCAGACCCCTTATGCATCCCATGGGCACATGAAAGGCCACAAACAGCCGACGACATGAAACAAGTAGCTGGATCCACCTTCACAAACATCACACAATGCAACTACCAGCTGGAACTGAATTGTATAAAACAATGTCTAACAATTATTTGTCAATAACGATACATATTCCCGCCACTCATAGGGGTTTGTCTACCTCATATATTGAACAATTCCACTGAGTGTACAAGATCAAAACCAAAACGTATTGACTGTGCCTTGAAGTAGCTCTCACACCTTGTAAACAACATAATAAACTATTGTTGATAAACATTTCTGTTAATCACTTTCATCTGATGCAAAATGACAAATGATTTATTCAGTACAAACACATTCACACTCGACGGTTATGGCTAGAGCAACCTTAACACAAAAGAGAACAAACATGATTCAAACCAAATAAATTGTAGATGATACAAATGGTAGTCATAGTAGTCTTCGAATTCAGTAGAATCTATCTGTTTTTAAATTCTCAAGTCATATGAGTATAAATCATTATGACCTAACATACCCTACTCCATTTCATTTGGAGCTTCCAATGTGCATTTAACACGAGTCATTAAAGTAAACTAAGTGTTGAGGTTCACATACAAAGATAAACAGGACCAGGGTGAGTGTGAACACAACTAAAATCCCATACGACATAGTGATCCCATGGGTGAAAATTCTAAAAATTCTCAATACTGAAAAGGGCCAACCCCCCCCCCCCCCCCACTGAAAAGCTATTTTTCCAATACTGAAAACTAGGGTTTTCCTATATCAATACATTGGGGGAAAATCTTCCCAATACTGAATTCAGTATATTCTAAAAACTTTCACCCTAGGCAAGTTCACCATTCTACCACGGTGTATAGTGACCACCGGCCAGTGGTGTCTCAACACAATGTAGGAAATTTCCGAAAACAACAAGGCGAAAAAAAATCAAGCTGCAGCCAAGTGTGCTTCGACATGAGCCTTCAGTTTTATTCAGAACAAAGTAAGAAAATTAAAAAGAGATTCTTTTCAAACTTTTAATTCATAAAAGACTATAAAACACTTACAAAGTGTTTGTTTCCTTCAATTTTGTGTCCTTAATCTTGGTTGCCACAAATCGAATATGTTGTCGTAAAATTAAGATCTAGGAGAAATGATCTCGCTTTCAAATCTAGACGTGATTCATGCTCAAAATGAGTTTAATGAATAATAAGCCAATAAAAGAAATTGTAAAATCTGACATTATGTGCTATTTGCTCATTTATCGCGTACAACAGTATTCAGCCAGTTCACTGAAAAGGTACAAGTAGGCAAAGATCAGGAAAAGGCGCAATCAGAAAAAGATTCCCACTCTAAAAACCGAGGTGGGAAAAAACCAAACTAACAATGAGGTACTTATACCATGAAACAATCGTAAGCCGAATGGGCAGCTATTTTCCCAATAGGTGGCCACTCAGTTACCTTAACTTAACTAAAAATATGAAAACATACATAAGGCGCCAACAGCACAAAAAATTAATTTAAACACCAAGACATAAAACAATATCGACGCCAAGACATAAAACAATATCGAAACCACTATATCGACGCCAAGGGATCTCCATCGTCGGGCAGCTTACTCAATCTGTGAGTCCTGGGTTTTGATTCATCAGCATGTTTATCTTGATTTATATGTTTGTTCTTGATGATTCATTGACTACTTAGAGATTCACCACGAGGACCGAAGAACTAACTAAATGTTATGAACCACTGCAGAAGCTGAGGGTGAGGTTAGTTGCCTGTAAAACCGGTTTAAGCCCGCCAGTAACTTTGTGTTACTGATCGTTCCAAGGCGATACTTCTGTGGTGGTTCTTTTTGTTTTATGTCTTGGTGTTTATTTATTTATTTTTTGAGCTGTTGGCGCCTTATGTGTGTTTTCATAGTTTTAGTTAAGTTAAGGTAACTGAGTGGCCATCTATTGGGAAAATAGCTGCTCATTCGGCTTACGATATGTTTCATGGTATAAGTACCTGACTGTTAGTTTGGTTTTTTCCCACCTAGGTCTTTGGGGTGGGAATCTTTTTCTGATTGCGCCTTTTCCTGATCTTTGCCTACTTAATTGTACCTTCTGTTATTGCACAGACCGACCGGTTTGTGTCGGACCTGTTCGGAAACTACATTGTTGGTTTTCTAACGAGACGGCTCATTTGTGTCAGTTAGATCAGGTGGAGAAAACATGTGGAGGACCTGAATATGAATCTGCCCGATACTCCATTCACCCCAAAACTTGAAGAGCTCGTTGTCTGCAAGCAATTAAACAAAATTATGAGCAGTAACAAAGGTTGCATACTTAAAAATATAAGAAGCCATTCTTGGAGAGTGGGGTCGCAGTGTGCATCCTCGATCTTTACCCAGTTTTCTTTTTAAAAATCTCTTCGGTAGACTGTGTAGTCATTCTGGCACGCATAGAATGTTCCTTTAAAAGTGCCACGCTACAGCTTCATTTTTTGATGCAGTCCATAGAACATGGGCCTCAGTTAGGCTTTTGAGGTGTACCCTATACGTTGTTGGATTTTTTGCCTTGTAATGTCAATCGGCTTCCTTACATGTATTTCATCATCATTATTATTTATTTATTTATTTATTTATTTATTTATTTATTTATTTATTTATTTATTTATTTATATTTTTTGTGGGGGGGGGGCGGTGTTGAGGTTCTTTGGTAAAAAGGGATGGTTTGGTTGGATTTTTGTCACAATAGCAGTATGGTTATTCCAGGAAGGGGTCTGACTATATAATCTGTTTTCTCTTTTATTGCCTTCTTCAGTATTTCACAGTCGATCATGTACACATATGATCTGGGCAATCTTTTTATTTGGGTTTCTGTTGTGTTCACGTACATTTGCCTGGGTTTAAAACCATACGCCAGTGTCAGTCTCTCTCCTAGGCGACTAATGTCCTGCTGTAATGACCACATCTTATTTGGCTTGAAACAACCACAGGCGCTTGAAGTCCTATATATAATTATAATCATAGTATACATGTAAGTCAATATAGAATATATATATATATATATATATATATATATATATATATATATATATATATATATATATATATATATATATATATATATATTGACCTTAGACACTACCGTAAATCTGATGCTATTTGGGTCACTAATATAACTTCAAGCGCCTGTGAAACAACATTGTACAAAATGCAACCGTCATTGGTAAATATCAGGAATATAAATGGTCTAGCACAGTCCCCAGTAGAACACCTGAAGTAACAGGAGAGGAGAGTTATGTTTTACCGTCTGTAACACCACTTTTTGGTATCCTTCAGCAAGGAGCTCAGCATCTCTGAATATTGTGTGGCTTTTAAGATAGTGTATCTGGCTTTCGTTGGCAGTTATAGTAAGTAGTCTCTGATAAGGGTGCATTACCTGAAATGAATATGCGTCGATTCTCAGTAGGTAGAGAGGAAGTTTTCTGCTTAGCGATATATCACTTTCGTACGGGTTCGCTCCCCACTATGGGCAAATGATTTTCAGAGTGAAAAATAAATTAATAATCAATAAAAATAAAACTGCGATCTCATAAGAGCAGTGAGCATATTAATGGGAGGACCATAACAATTCGAACTTGATGTATGTGGTTATCTAATGTCTGCCTGTCACCAGGAGGCGGATATAGTGGTTTCACAGGCATATCCCGGGTATAACGAGATATCGTTGGCTGAGTGCTATTGTGTTCTATCTCCATTTTTCAAAATCTCAAGAAAATTGGATATATAAGTTTGAGACCCTCAAATAAGGTCAAAATGTTCATATTTAGAGTGAACATGCATTATGAACATGTCTTTCTGTCTAAATGAGCTTAATTTAAAAGAAATGACAGTTAAAATGAAGTAATTTTAGAAGAAAAAAAATAGGAATTTTGTGTTTGGACATAGAACATTTTGCATAAAAATGTCCTTATTTTTTCATGACCCGGAGATAGAACATTTTGGTGACCCAGATTCCATAGCAAGTAATTCAGCATTTTCTCTTGTTTATAAGTGCAATAATATATATATATAATCATTATCCAAAGTTAGCCTTAAAGGCTGAATACTAATTATAAATCTAGTTATCTCAATGCATCTTTTTATGTCTCTTTGTAGGTTTCCTAAATATCATATAATAAGTCCAACACAGAATGGAGCCAATGACATAGTAGCATTTGACCGTGTGACCCAAAATGTCACGTGACTGAATTACTCCAAATGCAGACATCTCATTGGTCGAAATAAATAGAACAGTATCGCATTACAATTTTTGGGCCATTTTGGACTAACAACATAAAAGAACTGTTAATAACATAAAATCTTGGCAGAAATATTTTATATAGTAAAACTGGGGTTTGCAGGGGTATACCTATTTTTCTTATTTTTGCTCCAAAACATAGATTGTGGGTACTCGTTAGAACCGCCTCGGCGAGGCGGTTCTAACGTGTACCCACAATCTATGTTTTGAGCAAAAATAAGAAAAATATCAACATTTTTCAGCGGAAAATTTTCATTTTTTACAACTTTAAAAATCTCTTTATATTGCATGGGCATGTTTGCGTAATGTTGCTGCTTCTGGGAGAGAGATTGGGGTAAAATAGTGCAGTAGTGGCGATAAGCAAGGGCACGGTGGGTAGGCAGAACGGATTCTGGTCGTCCGGCACCGCAAAGTTTCGAGTCTGGCCGTCCCCGTACGGGAGTCTAGTCGTCCGATAATGGAAAACGGTGGTGCAGCGAAGGACTGTAAAAGTGATTTTGATGCCAAAGACAGGTGAGTATCGCGGAACAGTCTTTTGCACGTAATGCCTTGATTGGTAAAGAACCTGAAAATGTGTCATTTTTATTGATACTTCAAATTATGCATGTGTTTGAGCTGCCGCAAATCGATACGAACCAGCAGGACAGGCTATCGTTCGGACGAAATATTAATAATTTTAATATCATTGAGCGATTTACAACAGAATTGCATGTGGAAATTAAAGATAAACATGAGCCGAAATAAAAATAAGAGCCGTGTTGTGCAGAAAAAATTGTATATAAATGAATTTAAATATTAAATTAAAGCTGAAATAAAAATGATAAATTTATAAATAAATAAAAGTAGTTCAGAAAAATAGAAAGATGGAAAAGGAAGAATAAGTTTACTTTGGACAGTTTTAGAGAACAAAGAGTCAAATTTCTTATGTAGTTTTTATCACTCGGCTTGTCACAGTTTTGACAAGTATTCAACATATCTTTTGTACAATCTAAATTCGCTTGTCTGTCGGTCATTTTAGCAAGTTTTATGAGCTCAGTTGAGCAACTCATAATCAACTTAATCTTGTTTGGCATGGATAATGCCGGAAAGAACTTGTCACCAAAGTCTCGCACAATCACGGTCCTCTTGCCCAAATCTCGTTTTGTCACGTGGTAAGCCACGATAAGTAAGTAAGGCTTTATTTCATTGGTTTAATTTTATTAAATTCTTAAAACCATTTTGATTGGTCAAATGGGTAATGGGGTAGCGTGGATGGCCCCGCGAGAAAAAGAGTTATTCAGATTTTGGACAATTGTGGAATACCACGGAAGAAACTTATTCGGACTTCCGAGATAAAATAAAATAAAAACTTTGTTAATTTGTTAAATATTAATACTGGATTGCCAGTTGAAATTTTGTTGAAGTTGGAAAGCCAATGTGTTGTAAACATTTGAGAACATTGTTGTAATTCTGTTGTTTAATAATTTTGTGGATTTCCATAAAGGAAAAGAAAACTGAACTTTGCTTTAATTCGTCATTTCCGAAAACTCCAATTTCAAGATTCTGCAAGCACACGCACACGGCAGAACAGCTGTCGCAGGACAGCGCGCTCGACTGCTTCTGACCTTTGTCAAACATAAGGCCAAACCCGACCTGTAACCCAAAGCATTATGCCCATACATCTCTTTGCCTTGATGCAATAAGGCAAAATCACTGAACCATGAAAGTTAACTATAACTACCTAAGATTTAAAGGTCTCACTCATATTGTGAAAGAATTGCATTCATATACTGAATGAGTGCCAAGATACAAGGCAAAATCACCGAACTGTGAAATAAGGTCGCACTGACCTATAAGTACTTCAGGGTCAAAGGTCTAGTCATATTTACTCATAATGTGAAAGAAATATGATCATATACCCATTGAGTGTTGAGATATAAAGCAAAATCACTGGACCATGAAATTAGGTCATAGTGACATATAAGTATGTTTGGAATAAAGGTCTGGTCATACTCATTCATAATCAGAAAGAAGTATGAAAAAATACCAACTGAGTGTCAAGATATAAGGCAAAGTCACTGAACCATTAAATTAGGTCACAGTGGCCCAGGAATACTTTACGGTCAAAGGTCTTGTCATACGCAAACATATCGTGAAAGAAGTATGTTCATATACCAATTGAGTGCCGAGATATAAGGGAAAATCACTGAACCGTGAAATCAGGTCATAATGGCCTATGACTACTTTAGGGTCAAAGGTCTTGCCATACGCAAACATAGTGTGAAAGAAGTTTGGTAATAAACCAATTGAGTGCCGAGATATAAGGCAAAACCACTGAACCATGAAATTAGGTCATAGTGACCTATAAGTATGTTTGGGTTAAAGGTCTGGTCATACTCATTCATATTAATAAGAAAGAAGTATGAAAAAATACCAACTGAGTGTCAAGATATAAGGCAAAGTCACTGAACCATGAAATTAGGTCACATTGACCTAGGAATACTTCAGGGTCAAAGGTCTTGTCATACGCAAACATATCATGAAAACAGTATGTTCATATACCAATTGAGTGCCGAGATATAAGGCAAAATCACTGAACCGTGAAATTAGGTCATAATGATCTAGGACTACTTTAGGGTCAAAGGTCTTGTTATACGCAAACATAGTGTGAAATAAGTTTGTTCATAAACCACTTGAGTACCGAGATATAAGGCAAAATCACTGAACCGTGAAATTAGGTCACAGTGACCTATAAGTATATTGGGGTCAAAGGTCTGGTCTGGTCATACACACTCATAATCTGAAAAAAGTATGAAAATATACTGATTGAGTGTCAAGATATAAGGCAAAATCACTGAACCGTGAAATTAGGTCACAGTGACCTATAAGTTAATTGGGGTCAAAGGCCTGGTCATACTCACTCATAATCTGAAAGAAGTAAGAAAATATATTAATTGGGTGTCAAGATATAAGGCAAAATCACTGAACCATGGAAAGTAAGTCAACCGACCCTTACTGTCATGACACACAAGTCAGTGTCGCAAAGTCAGAAGATGAATGACCAACCATCTTCCTAAGTCGTTTCTATTAAGAAAAAAAAAAAACAAAAAAAAAAAAAAAAAAAACAAAAAAAAAAAAAAAAAAAAAAAACCAGAGAGTTCTAGATTTTGACCTCTAGCCCCACCCCCCTGACTCTGACCCATAGGTCCGACCAATGTCAGCAACCTAAAGTGTATGAAGTATGAACGCTTTATGATAAGTTGTTATGATATGGACTCCTTGTAAATTTACACAACAGTACATCTATTTTACAGTGTTCTAGTTTTTAACCTCTAGCCCCATTCCCCAGGCATGGAACCAGAGATCGATGACATGAAATGAAACTCAACCCTACAGGGTACTTATGGTCCGAGTATGAAAGCCCCCTGATAAATGGTTTTCAAGATATAGACTTCTAGAACACTATATCACAGAAAAGCCATTATTATTAATGGTGTTCTAAATTTTAACCTCTAGCCCCACCCCCTGGCATGGACCCAGGCAGCCGATGCAATGAAATGAAAGACGACCGTCAGGGTGTCAATGGCCCAAGTATCAATGCTTTCTGATGAGTGGTTGTCAAGATATAGACTTCTAGAAAACTTTAACACAAGAATTGCCATTTTTGAAGGTGTTCTAGATTTTAACCTCCAGCCCCACCCCCTGGCCTGGACCCAGGGGCCCGATGCCATGGAATGAAAGCTAACCCTACAGGGTATCTATGGTCCAAGTATGAATGCTTTCTGATGAGTGGTTGTCAAGATATGGACTTCTAGAAAACTTTAACGCAAGTGTGACGCGCACGGGAACGCGCACGGGAACGTGGACGACCGGGGTGACTGCAATAGCTCTATGCACTTCGTGTAGTCGAGCTAAAACGTCGTTTTTTACCTTCAACATAGATTCAGCAATGAGAAAATATTGATTTGCCAAAGTGGTATGAAAACGCATTGGCATGGGATTCTCGTCAGTACCTGTTTAATAATGTTAGAAATGGCACCGGCTAAAAAATCGTCCCGAGCACCGGATTCTGGTCATGTTAATACCAAGCGGGCTAACAGGTGAATTTCTTTTCATTTCTTCATGTCCTTTTATTCGTGTAGATCTCGGACGATCGTAGTAGACTTCCGTCACAGATTTACCGTTATAAATATGAATGACACTCCTGTTCCTAGTGGTCAAATACAGTAAATTTGTCAGTTCGGGGTCACTTTTTTTCGAAGTGATTTCCAAACAATTGCTCAAAGGAAATTAGGTTTCGACCTTACCATTATAAAGCATAACCATTCCTCTAAAAATGAACTTCAGTTTGATTCATTATGAATATGCTGTGTGCCCCACGACGACTTCGAAGCGGACCACAAATTTTCCCAGTTGCGAATCATTTTCCCAGTTCCGATCACTTGTGATGATTTTAAAGCAAGAACCTCATTGCCGCAGTTGCATTATGATTTTTATTTTTTTGTAGCTTCGTCACTACTTTATATAACAAGAATTACGCACAGTTTACCATTTCAAATAGAAAAAGTGTCCAAAAACTGTGTACATGGTGAACTTGTATACTACGTATAACTAACGTTCTGGAAATTGCTGACTATCGAGAACAAATAAATGTTTTAAGTCGATATAGGCGTCTGTACATGTTGCTGGTTCCATTTTGTTGCAGTTAAGTGCTGGGAATCATGGGCTGTGCATTGGTTATGTACATTTTTTGCTGTTGTTATTTTAAACAGATATTATCTGTTTGAGTAACCTTGAATGTCAAACACAACTTTAAGGTTGCACCCAAAGGTTTATGTAACAGGTTTATGCCAACTAGACTAGAAATCAAGACAGCGTATTTTGTTCGCGATGCAGATGCACAAATACTCTGACACCTGCGCAATAGCTGCAGCTATGACTTGGATGACTGTTGTAATTCAAGGAGTTAGTAGTATACATCGTATTGATTACTCAAACAACATACCATAATAGCATTTAAATATCACAATACTTATTTGCAATAAACCTTATTACAAACAGTTGTGGTATCCACTGTGAAACTGATCAGATGTTTTGGCCGCAGATGCTTTATATATTCCCGGAGAGGGCTAGAGATCACGGGACCTGTCACCAGTATTCTCGTAGCCGAATGGTCCAATTGCCGCCACATGTAAATAGTATTTGCTCTGATGCGATAGTGATAACCTCTTAAAGACAGCGATACAATCTGTTTTTAAAAAGGATCAAACTCTTATTGCCTCACCTTGTCGCACACCGGTATCAATCAGAATTACACCTCTTTTGACTGGTGTGGTTTCAGATGACACGTCATTTATTTCATGAGAAACCATCGTTTTGCATATACAAAAAACAAAGGTGCAGATCAGCGTATTTCTTTTCGCTAAATAGGGATGGTACAGTTCCTCTTCTTTGTATATCCAAAATTTCAAGTCCCTAGCAAACTCCTGTAGCTGTACAGCCCGCTTAGTGTCAAACCTGGGTAGGAACCCGCAACGTTAATATATACTGCATGAAAAAAACGCGTTTAATTTGCCATTATATCCCCACAAAACGTCATTAAATTTCAAATATATTTGTGAGTTTACGTTGGAATCATATTTCAAATATACTTCTCGTTTACTTTAAGTTTAATGCAACGTAAACTGTTACAGTTTACTGCGTTTATGTGCAAATTATACTCAAACAAAACGTAAAAAAACCAAATTATATGCCATGTAAACGTTGAATTGTGTCAGCTTAAATTCATAAAAAACTTGGGATTTAATTAGACGTAAACTTGACTTAAATTTGACAATAGTAAATGCAGAATCGTAATTGGCGAATAATGTTTTATGCAACATAGATTGAAAAAAATCAAGTGTTTAAACAAAGAAGAAAAAAGAGGAAATAATAATAATAATAATAATAATAATAATAATAATAAAAATGGCATTGATAGTGGGATTCAAATCCACCGCTTTTGCGAATTGCCCTTCTACGCGCTACCCTGTCCCACCCTGCACCCCAGTCTTCCCAGACCCAGGTTCCAAGTCCGTTATCGCACCGGCCTAAGCAAGGAATCATACTAGCAGATCTTCGACTGAAAGAAACAAGCCATGTAGGTGATTGGAGGGTGAGATACGACACATTAAACATTAAACCCTAACAACGTACTAGCACATACCGCCAGTCTAACAGTTGGTACGATGACTGAAATTTAAGAAAATAACCTTTCTCTTGTTAGGGTCGAAGTTTGATTAAATTTACGGTGACCAAAATCTCCAAGTTTTATAACATTTAATTTTTTTACTTCACACATGAAATTTTCAAGCCGTTTACATGGAGTTTAAGAGGTAGAACAACTTCACATTTTATTTATATTTTAAATTTGAATTTTATTTTACAAACGAATTGTTGGACATATAATTGTGCATTATATTCTTATATATCAGGAATATACTTTAAATTTAAGTGTCCCAACAATTTCATATTTTCTTTTTCTTAAATCTTATTAATTAAATCTTAGACGTCAAATTATTTCTAATTTAATGCATGCTTATACACGTAAACGCGGAATAGAAAGCATAACAAAAAGTTTAAGCTACGTCAAGTTTTGTGTCACCTAAAATTTGAATTAAATCTAAAACTCCGAGTTGTATGGAATTTTACGAAAACGTAAACTTACTTAAACGCGTTTTTTTTTTTTTTTTTTTTTTTTGTTTTTTTTTTTTTTTTTTTTTTTTTTTTTTTTTTTTTTCATGCAGTGGTTGTTTTTTTCATGGCGCGGTTAATATTTATTTTGTTAAGCTAGGCGGTCTACTTTGCATTAGAAATGAATATGAATTTAAACCTATTTTGTTTGGCCATGTTACAATGAATCAGTGAGTAAAACTTTATGCGCACTTGTAATGCTGAACAATACTGTGCAGCAAAGTTAATGAACTGAAGGTTTTCTTTTTTGTACTCGTCAGTACTGCAAAACTGGTTTAGGTGTTTGTTTGTGTGTTTAAATTGTCAGCATCGTACAAGCTTTGCCTGGAGGCACAAGCAGCCCATCTATTTCTTCTAGGCCCCAATGGGCGGGGGTGGTGTAATCTGCTCGACGTGGTCCCGTATTATTGTAAAATATTATATTAAAGTCGAAAATATTATCACACCTGTATATGCAGTTTCGAGGGTGGTTCTTTTTGTTTTATGTCTTGGCGTTTAAAATTTTTGTGCTGTTGGCTCCTTATGTATGTTTTCATATTTTAGGTAACTGAGTGGCCACCTACTTGGAAAATGGCTGCTAATTCGGCTTGCGGTGTGTTTTCATGGTGTAAGTACCTGATTGTTAATTTAGTTTTTTCCCATCTCGGTTTTTTGGCGTGTTTGGAGTGGGAATCGTTTTCTGATTGCGCCTTTTCCTGATCTTTGCCTGCTTGTACCTTTCTAGTAGAGTCCATAAATACATACACCGAAACGCAAATTAACAATTTTTGATAAAATACTGTCTGCATGCAAAGTACGTTTTAATGCCAAGAAAATCGTTCCCGGATTTTGGTTTCGGATACCGGCGTTTATTCGTTCACGTTTGACACGACATGAATCCCGTGCCGCAATTATATGGGGACGGCCAATATCACGTGCCATTTTACACCTATATTTTTCTATTTTTTGGCACGAAAATGAAAAATCGTGCTCATCGTTGGGTATGAATTTGAATTATAAGAACAACATAAAGGGATTTTTGTATGAATTGTTGTGAAATGCGGTGTGAATCGAAGAATATGCATACACGAAAGTGCCAACAACAACCATCATTCATGAACCAACCTGAGGCAGAATTTCTAAGACAAGCTGCTTTAGTAGATTTTCGTTGATAAAGCAACAAATATTGGTACCTTAATTGTTGCACAATTACGTGAATAAATGAACAGGCACGATTGTCACTTATTTTCAACAAAAAATCTAAATCATAGAGAGACCATTACCATTGTTTATCTCTTTTGACGACCAGACTCCCGTACGGGGACGGCCAGACTCGAAAATATGCGGTGCCGGACGACCAGAATCCGTTCTGCCTACCCACCGTGGAATACAGTAAATATGGTAAGGTGATGTTTGAAGATGGGCAGTGTCCATTTGCCATTGTGGTCTGGTGGTGGTAATACCCTTACTCGGGGTGAAAACGAGGTGCGCCGAAAAGTCAACGGCGGAATACTACGAACTTATAGCAAACACACATGTGTTTGCTTAAGGGTTTAGGGTACATACTACTAAATATTCATGAGTAATAAGCATTTACTTTGTATTAGAGACAAAAAATGACGTCACCTGTCAATAATCGTATTTTGTTATATATAATTGATTCAATAATATTGATTCTTTTAAAAGCTATTACTTATAATTTATATATATATAATCAAAGGGGAGTAACCCAATTAATTAATATATATTTCTTTTTATGTTTCTACAATTTATTATCTAGAACTTTGTAGAAGAATGTCATTGATTATTTTTATCACTGTTATATAATTTAGAAGTATAGAAAATTCTATGAGCACTTTGTGGATAATTCCAGATGAAAATGGAGTGAGTGTTTTTTTTTACCATAAGTTAAAAATATATTTGGACTATGTATACTGAGATCTCGAAGGGTCTAGTGGACTCTCGTTTAGTCTTGATGGTCGTTGCGGCCTTGAATTCTCTCTGGAGAATTCTAAATTCTCTTTGGAGAATTTAAAAGAACTTTCGTTTAGTTCGTTTCTTTTCTAGAGAAAAGTTTATTATATCATTCTCTAGAAACCTGGAGAATTTCCTTAGATGTATAAATATAGGTCCCAATTCAGTCGTAGGTATTCAGAAATTTGAAGTGATTTAAAGTATATAATTTTGGTTGTTTCACTAGTGTTTTGTGTGGATTAAAATATACATGTGCTCATATTCTGGTTACTGGATTGTGGACTTACATTTGAGGGACAAGGACTTATTTGACATTAACTTTGTAAGTTATTTATTTATTTATTTACTTATATGTTTGTTTGTTTTTATGTATTTGCAGCATTTATTTGTTTGATTAAATATTGTTAAGTTTAAATTACTTGGTTGTTTTTCGCTGTACCTGTCTAGTTACGCTAGGTCGTAACAGATTTTGGGGGCTCTGAGCCGGGATTGAACATTTTGTGCACCTATTTTATTCTGAATTTGAAAAGATATTTATTGTTTGTCATACCAGAAAAAAGCAACCATGTTATTCAAACTTGAAGATTTCATTGCTGCGCCTTCTCAAGAGCTGTTAAACTTGGCCAAAAAGAGTGATCTTTTAGACATTGCTAGTCATTATAGCATACCTGATGTCAAAACATCTATGTTAAAACGTGAAATTAAGAATGTTATCATTCAGTTTCTTGTTGATGAGGAATTTTTTGAACCCTCAGCTACATCTCTAATTATGGTCTCACAAACCGACATACAGCTGAAAGAGTTAGAATTAAAAAGGCATCTTGAATTGGAAAAATTAAGATTAGAATTTGAAGAAAAAAGAAGGGCAGATAAGGAAGAAAGGGAAGAAAGAATGCAAAAAGAAAAGTTAGCATTTGAAGAAAGGGAAAGAGAAAAACAAAGAGAAATGGAAGAAAGACAGAAAGAAAAACAAAGAGAAATGGAAGAACGACTTGAAAAAGAAAGATTAGAAAAACAAAGAGAGTTAGAAGAAAGGCTTGCAAAAGAAAAATTAGAGCAAGAAGAAAGAATTGAGGTTGAAAAAGAAAAACTGCAATATAGTTTAAAAATGATAGAGCTTGAATTAAGCAGTAAATCAATGCCTCCTGTGTCTTTTGATCCTAGTAAAGTATTTGATGTTACAAAGCATATCAGGCTCGTTCCTCCATTTCAAGAAAAAGAAGTAGATAAGTACTTTTTACATTTTGAGAAGGTAGCAGAAAATTTGAAATGGCCAAAAGAGCATTGGACCCTGCTTCTACAGAGTGTTGTTATTGGTAAAGCTCGAGAAATTTACACTCAGCTTCCACTTGATCAAAGTTCAGATTATGACACAGTCAAAAATCTGATTCTTAAGGCTTATGAGTTAGTACCTGAAGCTTATAGGCAGAAATTCAGAAATTGTAGGAAAGAACATGACCAAACCCATGTAGAATTTGCTAGAACTAAGGAGCAATTATTTGATAGGTGGTGTTCTTCAAAGGATGTAAAGTCTGATCATGCAAAATTAAGACAGCTCATGCTTGTTGAAGAGTTCAAACGATGCATACACTCTGATGTCAAATCTTTTCTTGACGAAAGGGAAGTAGAAACTTTAGATGTAGCAGCACGATTAGCTGATGATTATGCTTTGACTCATAAGGTGTCTTTTGTAAATAAGCCTTACAAGAAACCTTTTAACCCTCAATTTAAACCTAATACACCTCAGTCAAAACCATTTAACCCTCAACAGAGAAATAATTCTCCTCAACCTAATCCACAACCACAAGCTGGACTAACAGCTGATAGTTCCAGTCCTTCACATAATCCTAAAAATAAAGATACTAGTGAAAACAAAGGTCAAAGATCCTCATACTCACCCCGGCTGTTTTGCAATTATTGTAAAGGTGACGGTCACGTCATTTCTGTATGTGAAACTTTGAAAAGAAGAAAAGAGAGACAAAATCAAAATAATTCTAGACCAACAGGTCTTACTTCTTTAAGGTCAAAACCACAGTCGATTATTCAGGATGAAAATCCTATTTTGGCCAAAACGTCTGCGACTGATTGTATTATGGAGATTTATGAACCATTCTTATCAGAAGGTTTTGTGTCACTTACTAGTGATTCTGCCCAGTCTACCCCTATTAAAATCTTACGAGATACCGGAGCTTCTCAGTCTCTTATTTTAGCAGATACCCTGCCTTTTTCCGAGAAGACTTCAACTGGGACAAGTGTCCTTATTCAGGGAGTAGAGTGTGGATTTGTTAATGTACCGCTCCATAACATTTATTTGTCTTCAGACTTAGTTTCTGGTCCTGTGGCTGTAGGTATTAGGCCTTCTTTACCTTTTAAAGGTGTTCACTTGCTATTAGGCAATGACTTAGCCGGAGATAAGGTTGTGGTAAACCCACTTTTGACCAATACACCTTGTGAGGATCAATTGCCTGATCCCATTGAGCAGGAAATTCCTGATCTTTACCCTTCATGTGCCGTTACAAGGGCTATGGCAAAAAAAGTCAAATTGAATGATGGGATACAGGATATTGACTTAACTGACACTTTTATAGGTCAGTCTTTTCATGATGAGATTTCAAAATCTCTTTCTTCAAGTCAAACTGACTTCAACAATCAAAGGTCAGACAATGACCTTTCACCTTCAATTTTTGACCAAGGTCACGACCAAATGTCAAGGTCACAACTTTGTCAAGAACAGCACAGTGATCCTGAAATCTCGCCTTTATTTGAAAGGGCTTTAGATGAAAATGAAATTTCTCAGGTTCCTGTTTGTTTTTATGTCAAAAATGACATCTTAATGAGAAAATGGCGTCCTCCTGATGTTTCAGCGGAAGATGAATGGACCATAAATCACCAAATTGTGGTTCCTAAGGCTTATCGTCCTGAAATCTTAAACTTGGCCCATGAAACTCCCATGTCAGGTCATTTAGGGATAAATAAGACTTACCACAAAATTCTCAAGCATTTCTACTGGCCAGGATTAAAATCTGATGTTTCCCAACATTGCAAATCCTGTCACACTTGTCAAATGGTAGGAAAACTTAATCAGACTATTCCAAAAGCTAATTTACAGCCTATTCCTGCATTTGATGAACCATTTAGTAGGATTATCATTGACTGTGTAGGTCCGTTACCCAAGACTAAATCAGGTTGCCAATATCTCTTGACTATAATGTGTGCTTCAACACGTTTTCCTGAAGCAATTCCACTCAGGAATATCAAGACGAAAACAATAGTTAAGGCCCTTGTAAAGTTTTTCACACTTGTAGGTCTTCCAAAATCAGTCCAATCAGATCAGGGTTCCAATTTTATGTCAGGAACATTTCAGCAAGTAATGCATGAACTTGGCATTAAACAATACAAGTCATCAGCTTATCATCCTGAAAGTCAATGTGCTTTGGAAAGATTCCATCAAACTTTGAAGAACATGATCAGATCTTACTGTTTTGACACCGAAAAAGATTGGGATGAAGGCATACATTTGCTATTATTTGCTGTCAGAGAGTCAGTACAAGAGTCTCTTGGGTTCAGTCCGTTTGAACTTGTTTTCGGACACACTGTTCGTGGACCTTTAAAACTTATGAAAGAGAAGTTTCTTTCAAGTAATGACAGTCCTTTGAACTTACTTCAGTATGTGTCTGACTTCAAAACTAGATTGACAAAAGCTTGGGAAGTTGCTCGGTCCAATCTTAAGTCAGCTCAGAGCAAAATGAAGTTGCATTTTGATGAAAATGCTCAGAACAGAAATTTTGACCCTGGAGACAAGGTGATTGCTCTTTTGCCCATTCCTGGCAGGCCATTACAAGCTAGATATTATGGTCCATATACTGTTGAGAAAAGGTTAAGTGATGTAAATTACATTGTTAACACTCCTGGGAGGCGCAAGCAAAAACAATTATGTCATATTAACATGCTTAAAAAGTACATTGATAGGGATAGTGATAATGATAGTTCAGTTATTTCCTCAGTAAGCATAGTTAATTCTGTCCCTCATGAACAAAATCAGACAGACTTTGAAGAAATGAACTCTGTGAACTGTGAACCATTATCCTCAAAACTCCAGAATTCTGACATTCTGCATGACCTCGATCAGAAACTGTCACATCTAGATCCGGACAAGAAACATGAACTAAAACAATTAATTCTTGAATATGAGCACTTATTTCCGGACATTCCATCCAGAACCGATAAAATCTACCATGATATAGACATTATTGAAGGAGCAAAACCGGTGAAACAACATCCGTATAGACTTCATCCTGAAAGACAACAATATCTCAGGAAAGAAGTTAAGTATTTGCTGGACAATGACTTTATAGAACCTAGTCAAAGTGAATGGAGTTCTCCTTGTATACTTGTGCCAAAATCTGATGGGACATTTCGAATGTACACAGACTACAGAAAAGTAAATTCTGTCACAAAAACTGACACATTTCCCATACCAAGAATTGATGACTGCATCGACAACATTGGTCACGCCAAATATGTGACAAAATTCCATCTATTGAAAAGGTTTTGGCAGATTCCATTTACAGACAGTCCAAAGGAGATTTTAGAATTTGTTACTACAGAAAGACAATTTCGAAATAAACTGAAAGCGCTGAAATGTTGCTTGGTTCGCTTGGTTAATAGTTTGATTTTCGGTCTGGATGGGTGTAAAGCTTACATCGACGATGCCATCATCTACAGTGAAGAGTGGAAACAACACCTAGAGATCATCAGAGAATTCTTCAAAAGACTCAGTGATGCTAAACTGACAATAAACTTACTGAAAAGTGAATTTTGCCATGCTAATTTGACATTTCTAGGACATATTGTTGGACAAGGTCAGGTCAGACCTGTAGAAGCCAAAGTTGAGGCTATATCAGATTTTCCTGTTCCTACAGGAAAACGGCAACTGATGCGCTTTTTGGGTATGGCTGGATATTACAGGGAGTTCTGTAATAATGTTTCAGTTTTAGCTGAGCCTTTGACAAACTTACTTTATGATAAGAAGGTCAGGTATGTTTGGAATAAGGCTTGTCAGAGTTTTGTTCGATTTGGGCCATACTTAAAAGTGTGTCAGCTCTATTAGCACTGCAAATAAAAAAATAAAATGAGACTCTATCTGAGTATTAGCTAGAGCATTAGTCTCATGTTGCAAGAGCACAATCTTGACATTAGACACATAAAAGGTAGAGATAATATAATTCCAGACACCCTTTCAAGAGCTTGACAGTTTTGCCTTGTATGTTTGCCTATGAGTATTGCAAAAGAAAGTTTTATTTCACAAAACTTTCTTTTCGTTGAAGAGGGGAAGTGTTATATATAATTGATTCAATAATATTGATTCTTTTAAAAGCTATTACTTATAATTTATATATATATAATCAAAGGGGAGTAACCCAATTAATTAATATATATTTCTTTTTATGTTTCTACAATTTATTATCTAGAACTTTGTAGAAGAATGTCATTGATTATTTTTATCACTGTTATATAATTTAGAAGTATAGAAAATTCTATGAGCACTTTGTGGATAATTCCAGATGAAAATGGAGTGAGTGTTTTTTTTTACCATAAGTTAAAAATATATTTGGACTATGTATACTGAGATCTCGAAGGGTCTAGTGGACTCTCGTTTAGTCTTGATGGTCGTTGCGGCCTTGAATTCTCTCTGGAGAATTCTAAATTCTCTTTGGAGAATTTAAAAGAACTTTCGTTTAGTTCGTTTCTTTTCTAGAGAAAAGTTTATTATATCATTCTCTAGAAACCTGGAGAATTTCCTTAGATGTATAAATATAGGTCCCAATTCAGTCGTAGGTATTCAGAAATTTAAAGTGATTTAAAGTATATAATTTTGGTTGTTTCACTAGTGTTTTGTGTGGATTAAAATATACATGTGCTCATATTCTGGTTACTGGATTGTGGACTTACATTTGAGGGACAAGGACTTATTTGACATTAACTTTGTAAGTTATTTATTTATTTATTTACTTATATGTTTGTTTGTTTTTATGTATTTGCAGCATTTATTTGTTTGATTAAATATTGTTAAGTTTAAATTACTTGGTTGTTTTTCGCTGTACCTGTCTAGTTACGCTAGGTCGTAACAATTTCCACTGTGAAGTGTTTGTTTTAAAACTTGAAACATGTGCCGTTTCGAATGCCATGTTTTAAGCCCTGGTCACATGGCCAGGATTTGTGTAAATATGCAAATTTTGCTCACGTAAGTAGAAGTAAATTTTGCTTTGCGGTCACATGAGCTTTTGAGGTCTTGTCATTTCAATTAATATTGTCAAAAAGTAAAGTTGTGTTATTATATTGGATAAAATTTTATATCAGTAAAAGTAGTTAAAATGAATGGACTGTTCAAGTTTGGGCGGCATAGAATGATGCCATACTGTCTTGGATTGGGGTTTGCTATGGGGTGAGGACATGAAAAGCAGGAATGGCGAAAAGAAAGATCTAGTGATTGGTATGATAGGATAGTGCTACAGACATTTACAGATGAGCAATGGGTGAAGAACTTCAGAATGACTAGGCAAACCTTTAATAAGGTGTGCAGGGTTCTTAAACCTGATATTTCTCCAATGAAAATACTGTATGGGATGCAATAGATGTGAAGAAATAAGTAGCACTCAGGATCTACTGGCTTGCCACTCCAACTGAGTATAGAACAATTGAGAATTTATTTGGTGTGGCAAAATCCACCGCTCTCAAGTGCATTCACATTCATTCTATCTTGTTGCAGTTGCTATTGTAAATATCGCTACCACATGCAGTTGTGCCTGTAGTTAGCCTCATTTTTAGCTCACTTGAGCCGAAGGCTCACAAGGTGAGCTTATAGGATGGCCATGCTCCGGCGTCCGTCCGTCCGTCGTCGTCCGTCGTCGTCGTCCGTCCACAATTTCAAAGATCTTCTCCTCTGAAACCGCTCGGCCAATCAAAGCCAAACTTCATGTGGAGCATCCTTAGGAATGGGGAACGAAAGTTTATATAAATGGTCCAGGTCACATGACCAAGATGGCCGCCATGGCTATAAATAGCAAAAACCTTTAAAAATCTTCTTCTCCAGAACCAGTGAGCCGATTTCCACGAAACTTGGTATCTAGCATCGGGGACGTAGGCCCATCATAGTTTATATAAATCATGACCCTAGGATGACCTTGACCTATTTTACGGCAAGGTCAACTTAGGTCGCCAATGCATTTGAATGGGAAAAAATGGTAAAATGCTATTTAATGGGTAAAACTTACTGGGAATAGGCAAGTGGACAGAAGATTAATGTTAATGGAAAATTTTAGCCCCTGAGGGGTTGTCTGCCCCTGCCCCGGGGCTATATACATGTATATTTTCATAATAATGAAACATCTTCTCCCCTGAAACCGCTTGGCCAATCAAAGCCAAACTTCATATGGAACATCCTTGGGAAGGGGGAAAGAAAGTTTATATAAATGGTCAAGGTCACATGACCAAGATGGCTGCCATGGCTATAAATAGAAAAAAAAACTTTAAAAATCTTCTTCTCCAGAACCAGAAGGCCAATGAATTTGAAACTTGGTGTGAAGCATCAGTGACTGAAGCTCTACAAAGTTTATATATAATCATGACCCTGGGATGACCTTGACCTATTTTATGGCAAGGTCAACATAGGCCGCACATGCATTTGAATGGGGAAAAGTGTTAAAATGTCATTTGTAGGGAAAAACTTGCAGGAAATGGGCAATGGACTTAAAATTGATGATTCTGAAAAACATTTGGACCCCAGGGGTCTGTCTGCCCCCATCCCGGGGCAATATACATGTATATTACAGTGATATTCAAAGATCTTCTTCTCTGAAACCACTTGGCCAATCAAAACCAAACTTTATGTGGAGCATTCTTAGAAAGAGTGAATGAAAGTTTGTATAAATGGTCAAGGTCACATGACCAAGATGGCCACCATGGCTATAAATAGCAAATACCCTTTAAAAATCTTCTTCTTCAGAACCAGAAGGCCTATGATTTTGAAACTTGGCATGAAGCATCAGGCAATGGAGCTCTACAAAGTTTATATAAATCATGACCCTGGGATGACCTTGACCTTTTTTACGGCAAGGTCAACTTAGGCCGCCCATGCACTTGAATGTGAAAAAATAGGAAAATGTCATTTAATTACAAAAAACTTGCTAGGAATGAGCAAATGGAGAGAAGATTTATGTTTATGAAAATATTTTGGGCCCAGAGGGTTGTCTGCCCCTGCTCCGGGGCTATATACATGTGTATGGCCATAATATTGTAACATCTTCTCTGAAACCGCTTGGCTAATCAAAGCCAAACTTTATGTGGAACATTCTCAGGAAGAGTGAATGAAAGTTTGTATAAATGGTCAAGGTCACATGACCAAGATGGCCGCCATGGCTATGAACAGCAAATACCTTTAAAAATCTTCTTCTCCAGTACTAGAAGGCCTATGATTTTGAAACTTGGCATGAAGTATCAAGCAATGGAGCTCTTCAAAGTTTGTATAAATCATGACCCTGGGATGACCTTGACCTTTTTATGGCAAGGTCAACTTAGGTTGCCTAAGCATTTGAATGGGGAAAATTGTTATAATGTCATTTGAAGGGCAAAACGTGCAGTAAATTTGCAAATGACTGAATCTTTATGATTTATTAAAGATATTGACTCCAGAGGTTGCCCTGACCCTGCCCTGGGGTTATATACATGTATATTACCATTCTAGTCAAACAAAGTTATTGGTATATATCTCAGGTCTCAGGTGAGCGTTTACAGGACCATTGGTCCTCTGGTATATATTGAGTTATCCTATATGTAACAGGGAGTGTTACTTAGGGTTCTCAAGGCCATGATAGATGGAACAACACCAACAAGAAGCTTCAAGATGATTTAATGAGTGATGATCAATTCTGGTCTATAAGATATAGAAAATATATATCTCAGTAAACAATAATGAGATACAGTAAAGAAAAACTTTACTATAAACTACAAACAAAGATGGCGAAGTGCAATGAAGCGATTACTATCTAATTAATGAAAAACTATCAAATACATTTCCAATATAGTCCCCAATATACATCGTTAAAATACACAATGTGACGTCATGAACACTTACACATGTGAATATTTGAACAATGAAAATACATTCTAACGGACAAAATACCACTTATCTCATCCTTTTGTCATAGGGCGAAATAAATGTTAAACATTATATGTGTTTGTCTATATTTTATTTCCCCGTAACCATAACAAATCACACCAATGTCCCTTGTTACACTCCTTTATTCTTTAGAATTACGGTCTTCACAGTCTTCACCTTCCATCTTGCTCTCAAACATACAAGTAGTTAGCGTAGTGTACTAGGAAGCAAACAGTGATTTACCCTACTTTTTAAGCGAACTGCGCCCCAACGCTTCAATGCATTCACACTAGTACATTGATCCATTGAACGTTGTCATCCGTGTATGTTGTTATCCATTATTCAATATATTTATATAATATATTGCAGGTATGTCATTTTATCATTCTCATTATGTCATTCTTTTGTAATTATTCTAAGTTCCTTTGTATGAAGATAATAACTTCGTTGGTAAATTATCATTTGAATACATTTGTACATGGCAAGTTCTCCAAATGCCCAAAATTCTCCAAATGATTATGAGAACCTGCGTGGGTCGGGACGATGACGAATCCTCACTATAACATATACACTGTAGTAGTATACCCGCTGATACTTTTAATGAAGAAAACTATACAAACGTACATAAACTATAAGAAGCATTTCACCTACCTATAAGATACTATCTTTTCTATAAACTACAAACAAAGATGGCGAAGTGCCACGCTACAGCTTCATTTTTGATGCAGTCCATAGAACATGGGCCTCAGTTAGGCTTTTGAGGTGTACCCTATACGTTGTTGGATTTTTTGCCTTGTAATGTCAATCGGCTTCCTTACATGTATTTCATCATCATTATTATTATTTATTTATTTATTTATTTATTTATATTTTTTGTGGGAGGGGGCGGTGTTGAGGTTCTTTGGTAAAAAGGGATGGTTTGGTTGGATTTTTGTCACAATAGCAGTATGGTTATTCCAGGAAGGGGTCTGACTATATAATCTGTTTTCTCTTTTATTGCCTTCTTCAGTATTTCACAGTCGATCATGTACACATATGATCTGGGCAATCTTTTTATTTGGGTTTCTGTTGTGTTCACGTACATTTGCCTGGGTTTAAAACCATACGCCAGTGTCAGTCTCTCTCCTAGGCGACTAATGTCCTGCTGTAATGACCACATCTTATTTGGCTTGAAACAACCACAGGCGCTTGAAGTCCTATATATAATTATAATCATAGTATACATGTAAGTCAATATAGAATATATATATATATATATATATATATATATATATATATATATATATATATATATATATATATATATATATATATATATATATATATATATATATATATTGACCTTAGACACTACCGTAAATCTGATGCTATTTGGGTCACTAATATAACTTCAAGCGCCTGTGAAACAACATTGTACAAAATGCAACCGTCATTGGTAAATATCAGGAATATAAATGGTCTAGCACAGTCCCCAGTAGAACACCTGAAGTAACAGGAGAGGAGGGTTATGTTTTACCGTCTGTAACACCACTTTTTGGTATCCTTCAGCAAGGAGCTCAGCATCTCTGAATATTGTGTGGCTTTTAAGATAGTGTATCTGGCTTTCGTTGGCAGTTATAGTAAGTAGTCTCTGATAAGGGTGCATTACCTGAAATGAATATGCGTCGATTCTCAGTAGGTAGAGAGGAAGTTTTCTGCTTAGCGATATATCACTTTCGTACGGGTTCGCTCCCCACTATGGGCAAATGATTTTCAGAGTGAAAAATAAATTAATAATCAATAAAAATAAAACTGCGATCTCATAAGAGCAGTGAGCATATTAATGGGAGGACCATAACAATTCGAACTTGATGTATGTGGTTATCTAATGTCTGCCTGTCACCAGGAGGCGGATATAGTGGTTTCACAGGCATATCCCGGGTATAACGAGATATCGTTGGCTGAGTGCTATTGTGTTCTATCTCCATTTTTCAAAATCTCAAGAAAATTGGATATATAAGTTTGAGACCCTCAAATAAGGTCAAAATGTTCATATTTAGAGTGAACATGCATTATGAACATGTCTTTCTGTCTAAATGAGCTTAATTTAAAAGAAATGACAGTTAAAATGAAGTAATTTTAGAAGAAAAAAAATAGGAATTTTGTGTTTTGACATAGAACATTTTGCATAAAAATGTCCTTATTTTTTCATGACCCGGAGATAGAACATTTTGGTGACCCAGATTCCATAGCAAGTAATTCAGCATTTTCTCTTGTTTATAAGTGCAATAATATATATATATAATCATTATCCAAAGTTAGCCTTAAAGGCTGAATACTAATTATAAATCTAGTTATCTCAATGCATCTTTTTATGTCTCTTTGTAGGTTTCCTAAATATCATATAATAAGTCCAACACAGAATGGAGCCAATGACATAGTAGCATTTGACCGTGTGACCCAAAATGTCACGTGACTGAATTACTCCAAATGCAGACATCTCATTGGTCGAAATAAATAGAACAGTATCGCATTACAATTTTTGGGCCATTTTGGACTAACAACATAAAAGAACTGTTAATAACATAAAATCTTGGCAGAAATATTTTATATAGTAAAACTGGGGTTTGCAGGGGTATACCTATTTTTCTTATTTTTGCTCCAAAACATAGATTGTGGGTACTCGTTAGAACCGCCTCGGCGAGGCGGTTCTAACGTGTACCCACAATCTATGTTTTGAGCAAAAATAAGAAAAATATCAACATTTTTCAGCGGAAAATTTTCATTTTTTACAACTTTAAAAATCTCTTTATATTGCATGGGCATGTTTGCGTAATGTTGCTGCTTCTGGGAGAGAGATTGGGGTAAAATAGTGCAGTAGTGGCGATAAGCAAGGGCACGGTGGGTAGGCAGAACGGATTCTGGTCGTCCGGCACCGCAAAGTTTCGAGTCTGGCCGTCCCCGTACGGGAGTCTAGTCGTCCGATAATGGAAAACGGTGGTGCAGCGAAGGACTGTAAAAGTGATTTTGATGCCAAAGACAGGTGAGTATCGCGGAACAGTCTTTTGCACGTAATGCCTTGATTGGTAAAGAACCTGAAAATGTGTCATTTTTATTGATACTTCAATTTATGCATGTGTTTGAGCTGCCGCAAATCGATACGAACCAGCAGGACAGGCTATCGTTCGGACGAAATATTAATAATTTTAATATCATTGAGCGATTTACAACAGAATTGCATGTGGAAATTAAAGATAAACATGAGCCGAAATAAAAATAAGAGCCGTGTTGTGCAGAAAAAATTGTATATAAATGAATTTAAATATTAAATTAAAGCTGAAATAAAAATGATAAATTTATAAATAAATAAAAGTAGTTCAGAAAAATAGAAAGATGGAAAAGGAAGAATAAGTTTACTTTGGACAGTTTTAGAGAACAAAGAGTCAAATTTCTTATGTAGTTTTTATCACTCGGCTTGTCACAGTTTTGACAAGTATTCAACATATCTTTTGTACAATCTAAATTCGCTTGTCTGTCGGTCATTTTAGCAAGTTTTATGAGCTCAGTTGAGCAACTCATAATCAACTTAATCTTGTTTGGCATGGATAATGCCGGAAAGAACTTGTCACCAAAGTCTCGCACAATCACGGTCCTCTTGCCCAAATATCGTTTTGTCACGTGGTAAGCCACGATAAGTAAGTAAGGCTTTATTTCATTGGTTTAATTTTATTAAATTCTTAAAACCATTTTGATTGGTCAAATGGGTAATGGGGTAGCGTGGATGGCCCCGCGAGAAAAAGAGTTATTCAGATTTTGGACAATTGTGGAATACCACGGAAGAAACTTATTCGGACTTCCGAGATAAAATAAAATAAAAACTTTGTTAATTTGTTAAATATTAATACTGGATTGCCAGTTGAAATTTTGTTGAAGTTGGAAAGCCAATGTGTTTTAAACATTTGAGAACATTGTTGTAATTCTGTTGTTTAATAATTTTGTGGATTTCCATAAAGGAAAAGAAAACTGAACTTTGCTTTAATTCGTCATTTCCGAAAACTCCAATTACAAGATTCTGCAAGCACACGCACACGGCAGAACAGCTGTCGCAGGACAGCGCGCTCGACTGCTTCTGACCTTTGTCAAACATAAGGCCAAACCCGACCTGTAACCCAAAGCATTATGCCCATACATCTCTTTGCCTTGATGCAATAAGGCAAAATCACTGAACCATGAAAGTTAACTATAACTACCTAAGATTTAAAGGTCTCACTCATATTGTGAAAGAATTGCATTCATATACTGAATGAGTGCCAAGATACAAGGCAAAATCACCGAACTGTGAAATAAGGTCGCACTGACCTATAAGTACTTCAGGGTCAAAGGTCTAGTCATATTTACTCATAATGTGAAAGAAATATGATCATATACCCATTGAGTGTTGAGATATAAAGCAAAATCACTGGACCATGAAATTAGGTCATAGTGACATATAAGTATGTTTGGAATAAAGGTCTGGTCATACTCATTCATAATCAGAAAGAAGTATGAAAAAATACCAACTGAGTGTCAAGATATAAGGCAAAGTCACTGAACCATTAAATTAGGTCACAGTGGCCCAGGAATACTTTACGGTCAAAGGTCTTGTCATACGCAAACATATCGTGAAAGAAGTATGTTCATATACCAATTGAGTGCCGAGATATAAGGGAAAATCACTGAACCGTGAAATCAGGTCATAATGGCCTATGACTACTTTAGGGTCAAAGGTCTTGCCATACGCAAACATAGTGTGAAAGAAGTTTGGTAATAAACCAATTGAGTGCCGAGATATAAGGCAAAACCACTGAACCATGAAATTAGGTCATAGTGACCTATAAGTATGTTTGGGTTAAAGGTCTGGTCATACTCATTCATATTAATAAGAAAGAAGTATGAAAAAGTACCAACTGAGTGTCAAGATATAAGGCAATGTCACTGAACCATGAAATTAGGTCACATTGACCTAGGAATACTTCAGAGTCAAAGGTCTTGTCATACGCAAACATATCATGAAAACAGTATGTTCATATACCAATTGAGTGCCGAGATATAAGGCAAAATCACTGAACCGTGAAATTAGGTCATAATGATCTAGGACTACTTTAGGGTCAAAGGTCTTGTCATACGCAAACATAGTGTGAAATAAGTTTGTTCATAAACCACTTGAGTACCGATATATAAGGCAAAATCACTGAACCGTGAAATTAGGTCACAGTGACCTATAAGTATATTGGGGTCAAAGGTCTGGTCTGGTCATACACACTCATAATCTGAAAAAAGTATGAAAATATACTGATTGAGTGTCAAGATATAAGGCAAAATCACTGAACCGTGAAATTAGGTCACAGTGACCTATAAGTTAATTGGGGTCAAAGGCCTGGTCATACTCACTCATAATCTGAAAGAAGTAAGAAAATATATTAATTGGGTGTCAAGATATAAGGCAAAATCACTGAACCATGGAAAGTAAGTCAACCGACCCTTACTGTCATGACACACAAGTCAGTGTCGCAAAGTCAAAAGATGAATGACCAACCATCTTCCTAAGTCGTTTCTATTAAGAAAAAAAAAAAAAAAAAAAAAAAAAAAAAAAAAAAAAAAAAAAAAACAGAGAGTTCTAGATTTTGACCTCTAGCCCCACCCCCCTGACTCTGACCCATAGGTCCGACCAATGTCAGCAACCTAAAGTGTATGAAGTATGAACGCTTTATGATAAGTTGTTCTGATATGGACTCCTTGTAAATTTACACAACAGTACATCTATTTTACAGTGTTCTAGTTTTTAACCTCTAGCCCCATTCCCCAGGCATGGAACCAGAGATCGATGACATGAAATGAAACTCAACCCTACAGGGTACTTATGGTCCGAGTATGAAAGCCCCCTGATAAATGGTTTTCAAGATATAGACTTCTAGAATACTATATCACAGAAAAGCCATTATTATTAATGGTGTTCTAAATTTTAACCTCTAGCCCCACCCCCTGGCATGGACCCAGGCAGCCGATGCAATGAAATGAAAGACGACCGTCAGGATGTCAATGGCCCAAGTATCAATGCTTTCTGATGAGTGGTTGTCAAGATATAGACTTCTAGAAAACTTTAACACAAGAATTGCCATTTTTGAAGGTGTTCTAGATTTTAACCTCCAGCCCCACCCCCTGGCCTGGACCCAGGGGCCCGATGCCATGGAATGAAAGCTATCCCTACAGGGTATCTATGGTCCAAGTATGAATGCTTTCTGATGAGTGGTTGTCAAGATATGGACTTCTAGAAAACTTTAACGCAAGTGTGACGCGCACGGGAACGCGCACGGGAACGTGGACGACCGGGGTGACTGCAATAGCTCTATGCACTTCGTGTAGTCGAGCTAAAACGTAGTTTTTTACCTTCAACATAGATTCAGCAATGAGAAAATATTGATTTGCCAAATTGGTATGAAAACGCATTGGCATGGGATTCTCGTCAGTACCTGTTTAATAATGTTAGAAATGGCACCGGCTAAAAAATCGTCCCGAGCACCGGATTCTGGTCATGTTAATACCAAGCGGGCTAACAGGTGAATTTCTTTTCATTTCTTCATGTCCTTTTATTCGTGTAGATCTCGGACGATCGTAGTAGACTTCCGTCACAGATTTACCGTTATAAATATGAATGACACTCCTGTTCCTAGTGGTCAAATACAGTAAATTTGTCAGTTCGGGGTCACTTTTTTTCGAAGTGATTTCCAAACAATTGCTCAAAGGAAATTAGGTTTCGACCTTACCATTATAAAGCATAACCATTCCTCTAAAAATGAACTTCAGTTTGATTCATTATGAATATGCTGTGTGCCCCACGACGACTTCGAAGCGGACCACAAATTTTCCCAGTTGCGAATCATTTTCCCAGTTCCGATCACTTGTGATGATTTTAAAGCAAGAACCTCATTGCCGCAGTTGCATTATGATTTTTATTTTTTTGTAGCTTCGTCACTACTTTATATAACAAGAATTACGCACAGTTTACCATTTCAAATAGAAAAAGTGTCCAAAAACTGTGTACATGGTGAACTTGTATACTACGTATAACTAACGTTCTGGAAATTGCTGACTATCGAGAACAAATAAATGTTTTAAGTCGATATAGGCGTCTGTACATGTTGCTGGTTCCATTTTGTTGCAGTTAAGTGCTGGGAATCATGGGCTGTGCATTGGTTATGTACATTTTTTGCTGTTGTTATTTTAAACAGATATTATCTGTTTGAGTAACCTTGAATGTCAAACACAACTTTAAGGTTGCACCCAAAGGTTTATGTAACAGGTTTATGCCAACTAGACTAGAAATCAAGACAGCGTATTTTGTTTGCGATGCAGATGCACAAATACTCTGACACCTGCGCAATAGCTGCAGCTATGACTTGGATGACTGTTGTAATTCAAGGAGTTAGTAGTATACATCGTATTGATTACTCAAACAACATACCATAATAGCATTTAAATATCACAATACTTATTTGCAATAAACCTTATTACAAACAGTTGTGGTATCCACTGTGAAACTGATCAGATGTTTTGGCCGCAGATGCTTTATATATTCCCGGAGAGGGCTAGAGATCACGGGACCTGTCACCAGTATTCTCGTAGCCGAATGGTCCAATTGCCGCCACATGTAAATAGGATTTGCTCTGATGCGATAGTGATAACCTCTTAAAGACAGCGATACAATCTGTTTTTAAAAAGGATCAAACTCTTATTGCCTCACCTTGTCGCACACCGGTATCAATCAGAATTACACCTCTTTTGACTGGTGTGGTTTCAGATGACACGTCATTTATTTCATGAGAAACCATCGTTTTGCATATACAAAAAACAAAGGTGCAGATCAGCGTATTTCTTTTCGCTAAATAGGGATGGTACAGTTCCTCTTCTTTGTATATCCAAAATTTCAAGTCCCTAGCAAACTCCTGTAGCTGTACAGCCCGCTTAGTGTCAAACCTGGGTAGGAACCCGCAACGTTAATATATACTGCATGAAAAAAACGCGTTTAATTTGCCATTATATCCCCACAAAACGTCATTAAATTTCAAATATATTTGTGAGTTTACGTTGGAATCATATTTCAAATATACTTCTCGTTTACTTTAAGTTTAATGCAACGTAAACTGTTACAGTTTACTGCGTTTATGTGCAAATTATACTCAAACAAAACGTAAAAAACCCAAATTATATGCCATGTAAACGTTGAATTGTGTCAGCTTAAATTCATAAAAAACTTGGGATTTAATTAGACGTAAACTTGACTTAAATTTGACAATAGTAAATGCAGAATCGTAATTGGCGAATAATGTTTTATGCAACATAGATTGAAAAAAATCAAGTGTTTAAACAAAGAAGAAAAAAGAGGAAATAACAATAATAATAATAATAATAATAATAATAATAATAATAATAAAAATGGCATTGATAGTGGGATTCAAATCCACCGCTTTTGCGAATTGCCCTTCTACGCGCTACCCTGTCCCACCCTGCACCCCAGTCTTCCCAGACCCAGGTTCCAAGTCCGTTATCGCACCGGCCTAAGCAAGGAATCATACTAGCAGATCTTCGACTGAAAGAAACAAGCCATGTAGGTGATTGGAGGGTGAGATACGACACATTAAACATTAAACCCTAACAACGTACTAGCACATACCGCCAGTCTAACAGTTGGTACGATGACTGAAATTTAAGAAAATAACCTTTCTCTTGTTAGGGTCGAAGTTTGATTAAATTTACGGTGACCAAAATCTCCAAGTTTTATAACATTTAATTTTTTTACTTCACACATGAAATTTTCAAGACGTTTACATGGAGTTTAAGAGGTAGAACAACTTCACATTTTATTTATATTTTAAATTTGAATTTTATTTTACAAACGAATTGTTGGACATATAATTGTGCATTATATTCTTATATATCAGGAATATACTTTAAATTTAAGTGTCCCAACAATTTCATATTTTCTTTTTCTTAAATCTTATTAATTAAATCTTAGACGTCAAATTATTTCTAATTTAATGCATGCTTATACACGTAAACGCGGAATAGAAAGCATAACAAAAAGTTTAAGCTACGTCAAGTTTTGTGTCACCTAAAATTTGAATTAAATCTAAAACTCCGAGTTGTATGGAATTTTACGAAAACGTAAACTTACTTAAACGCGTTTTTTTTTTTTTTTTTTTTTTTTTTTTTTTTTTTTTTTTTTTTTTTTTTTTTTTTTTTTTCATGCAGTGGTTGTTTTTTTCATGGCGCGGTTAATATTTATTTTGCTACTTTGCATTAGAAATGAATATGAATTTAAACCTATTTTGTTTGGCCATGTTACAATGAATCAGTGAGTAAAACTTTATGCGCACTTGTAATGCTGAACAATACTGTGCAGCAAAGTTAATGAACTGAAGGTTTTCTTTTTTGTACTCGTCAGTACTGCAAAACTGGTTTAGGTGTTTGTTTGTGTGTTTAAATTGTCAGCATCGTACAAGCTTTGCCTGGAGGCACAAGCAGCCCATCTATTTCTTCTAGGCCCCAATGGGCGGGGGTGGTGTAATCTGCTCGACGTGGTCCCGTATTATTGTAAAATATTATATTAAAGTCGAAAATATTATCACACCTGTATATGCAGTTTCGAGGGTGGTTCTTTTTGTTTTATGTCTTGGCGTTTAAAATTTTTGTGCTGTTGGCTCCTTATGTATGTTTTCATATTTTAGGTAACTGAGTGGCCACCTACTTGGAAAATGGCTGCTAATTCGGCTTGCGGTGTGTTTTCATGGTGTAAGTACCTGATTGTTAATTTAGTTTTTTCCCATCTCGGTTTTTTGGCGTGTTTGGAGTGGGAATCGTTTTCTGATTGCGCCTTTTCCTGATCTTTGCCTGCTTGTACCTTTCTAGTAGAGTCCATAAATACATACACCGAAACGCAAATTAACAATTTTTAATAAAATACTGTCTGCATGCAAAGTACGTTTTAATGCCAAGAAAATCGTTCCCGGATTTTGGTTTCGGATACCGGCGTTTATTCGTTCACGTTTGACACGACATGAATCCCGTGCCGCAATTATATGGGGACGGCCAATATCACGTGCCATTTTACACCTATATTTTTCTATTTTTTGGCACGAAAATGAAAAATCGTGCTCATCGTTGGGTATGAATTTGAATTATAAGAACAACATAAAGGGATTTTTGTATGAATTGTTGTGAAATGCGGTGTGAATCGAAGAATATGCATACACGAAAGTGCCAACAACAACCATCATTCATGAACCAACCTGAGGCAGAATTTCTAAGACAAGCTGCTTTAGTAGATTTTCGTTGATAAAGCAACAAATATTGGTACCTTAATTGTTGCACAATTACGTGAATAAATGAACAGGCACGATTGTCACTTATTTTCAACAAAAATCTAAATCATAGAGAGACCATTACCATTGTTTATCTCTTTTGACGACCAGACTCCCGTACGGGGACGGCCAGACTCGAAAATATGCGGTGCCGGACGACCAGAATCCGTTCTGCCTACCCACCGTGGAATACAGTAAATATGGTAAGGTGATGTTTGAAGATGGGCAGTGTCCATTTGCCATTGTGGTCTGGTGGTGGTAATACCCTTACTCGGGGTGAAAACGAGGTGCGCCGAAAAGTCAACGGCGGAATACTACGAACTTATAGCAAACACACATGTGTTTGCTTAAGGGTTTAGGGTACATACTACTAAATATTCATGAGTAATAAGCATTTACTTTGTATTAGAGACAAAAAATGACGTCACCTGTCAATAAAAATGATTCCGGTTGCGCATGCGCCAAGAGCTGTACACTATTTTTCTTGATCTCGGAATTTTTCCTATTTCAAACTTCTTTCGCTGGTATAGAGGTGAGATCCACCCTGTTTTGACAGAAAATAACTCCTATTTTCCACGCTGCCCGAGTTCTGAGCCGTCTACCTTGTAGATCGCCATAACTTGATACTTTTCCCATATTGTTCTTGTTGTACACGGTGATTGCCTGGTACAGGTAACCGCCATCTACTTCCGGTTTGTGTATTTACTTTTTGTACATGTACAAAACGTTCATATAAGAAGCATCTATGATGTTTACACAAAATCTCAATGTGTAAGATGATCCACAGCAGAGAAATAAGGGTAAGCCCCTCTTCATCTAATCTCCATGTGCACATGAAAAGCACACATCCAAGCCACTTACTGACAAAGAGAAATTTATCAAATTTCTTCTGTGCCTCCCTGATACTTTTTGCCTCGGGACTGGTGTGTTTAAGTATGAATTCAGATTCATCTGCCCCAGAAAATGCTGAGTCCCTATACCCATGTGGCAAATGCCAATCACCTGTTACATATGACCACAAGGGATTACAATGTGGCACTTGTAGTCAGTGGTTCCATGCACCCTGTCAGAGAGTTGGTGATCTGCAGTATTACTACCTGGCTGAATCAAGCTGTTCCTGGCATTGCACTAGATGCAATTCACACAACTACTCTTCCAGCAGAACACAAGACCTTAGCACCTTCGACACAGGTAACACTTATAGCATACTTGACCAATCAGCAAATTTCACTCCCTGTGAAACCTCTACCCCAGCCAAACCAAAGCAGCCTCCAAAGCAGACCAAAAACAAGCTGACCAATACCCCACTCAAAATCGCTAACATAAACTTCCGCTCAATTAAAGGAAAGAAATCTCAATTTTATTCATTTTTGGATTCCCACAACCCTGACATAGTTGTGGGCACAGAGACATGGCTCACATCTGACATTTATGATAGTGAACTGTTCCCTCCTGACCTCGGATACACCATTTACAGACGTGACCGGACAGGCCCTAAGGGCGGAGGGGTGATTATCATGATCAAATCGTCCTTCCAGTCACATCCCAAACCTGAGTATAACACAGATGCCGAAATCCTCTGGGTCCAATTGAATCTTATTGGATCCAAATCAGTTCTTATTGGCGCTTACTACAAACCCCACGAATTAGATCAAGCTAGCTTCTTAGAACTGGATAAATCCCTCAACCTTGTTAAAAAGTCCAACTCCCAAATATGGCTCCTGGGAGATTTCAACTTGCCAAAAATAGACTGGCAACTTCAAACGCCAACCCTTGACTGTGAATACCAGACCTTCTACTCAGACTGCTTACAAACCTTCAGTGACTGCCTGCTAGAGCAAATGGTGACCTCTCCAACGAGAGGTCAAAACATCCTGGATCTTTTCTTCACCACAAACCCGACCTTAGTACTCAGTGTTTCTATCCAGCCTGGTCTTTCAGACCATGACATTGTTCTGGCAGAAATAAAGAGTCGTCCTGAACTTATAAAGCAGGTCCCCCGCGACATCCCCCTGTACAAGAAAGCTGACTGGGACCAGCTTAAGCAATCAATGAGAGACTTATTTCTGGAACTCCAATCAATCCCTGCTACCACAGACAGTCAAGTTCTGTGGGATAAGTTTGCTGGCAGACTCCAGCAGGAGATTGACAAGCACATCCCTATAAGGAAAGCAGGTACTAGAGACGGATTTCCCTGGATTACTCAGGAAATCCGCAGGCTTATGAGAAATTAGAGATAAACTCTACAGGCGCTGGTCAAGATCAGGCAGACCTGATGACCAGAAGAAATTCTTAGACCAAAAGCACTTAGTTCGCAGAATAACCGACAGGGCCTACGAAAAGTACCTGAAAGACATCCTAGGTATTAATAATGAGGCGGATGACCTTGATGCCCCACCCAAGGTCAAAACCAAGAAATTGTATTCCCTCCTGAAACATTCAAAACAGGATTCTAGTGGAATTGCATCACTGAAGGCCAACAATAAAACTTATACTGAAGACCCGGATAAGGCCAATGCCCTAAATGCCCAATTTAACTCAGTCTTTAGCCCCAAAAGCCCGATAAGCCTTAAGCAAATTGCTCAGAGGACACTACAGGACTTACATGATTCTGGCACAAAGCAACCCTTCAGACCCAGCCCACACCCCAAAATGCCTGATATCCACATTTCTGTGCAAGGCATAGAGAAACTGCTCAAATCTCTAAACCCCCACAAGGCCGCTGGCCCAGACAAACTTAAGCCAATTGTCTTACAGACCCTCCATAAGGAACTTGCTCCAATACTGCAAGTGATTTATCAAAGATCCCTTAACACAGGAAAGCTCCCTTCCATTTGGAAAGAGGCAAATGTATCCCCTATCTTCAAAAAAGGGGATAAAACCGACCCATCCAACTACCGTCCTATCTCCCTGACCTGTGTCCTCTGCAAGGTGCTTGAGCATGTCGTGGCTTCTGGAATCTCTAAACACTTCACTGACCAACACATATTATTTGAACTGCAGCATGGGTTCCGAGAAAAGAGGTCCTGCGAGACACAATTGATAATGCTGGTCGATGAACTCGTCAAAAATATGCAAGCTAAAAAACAGACCGACCTCATCCTCCTTGACTTTAGCAAGGCTTTCGACAAAGTAGCCCATGAAAAATTACTTCTCAAACTTCACTTTTATGGTATAAGGGGGAATACTCTAAATTGGATAAAAGATTTTCTTGACAATAGATCACAATCAGTTCTCCTAAATGGTTCCAATTCAGATAACATCCCAGTATCCTCAGGTGTCCCGCAGGGCTCAGTTCTCGGACCCATTCTGTTTTTAGCCTACATCAACGACCTCCCGGATCAGGTTAGATCAAGAGTCCGTCTATTCGCTGACGACACAGCCATGTACCTTGCACTTGATAAGCAAGATGACTCAGAGATCCTACAAAAAGACCTTGAAAGCCTTGAGAAATGGGAAAAACTCTGGGATATGAGTTTCAACCCTTCAAAATGTCAGGTCATTCATGTGACCCGACGCCAAACACCACACGAAACTAAATATTATCTTCATGGCTGTGTACTTGAAAGTGTATCCTCCGCTAAATATCTTGGGGTCACTCTATCAGAAGACCTCAGCTGGTCAAATCATATCAACACTATTACTAAAAAGGCAAATCAGACTCTCGGCTTCATCAAACGTAATATCCGGGTCCATAACAAGGACCTGAAGTCCACAGCATATAAAACCCTCGTCCGCCCACAGCTAGAATATGCCTCTACTGTGTGGTCCCCTCACACCGACCAAGACATCAAGAAACTTGAAGATGTGCAAAGACGGGCCGCTAGATGGGTAATGAGAGATTACCAACAAACATCTAGTGTGACCGCGATGCTACAGGATCTCAACTGGCGCACCCTCGACCAACGACGCATAGATAGTCGACTGGTCCTCCTATACAAGGTCACATACGACCTTGTAGCCATCCCTGCTCAAGACTTCCTGATCCGGAACACCCGACAATCATCCAGAAATCACCCCATGGCATACAGGCAGATCCTAGCTCTAAGAGACTACTACAAGTTCACATTTTTCCCCCGGACAATTATACACTGGAATGCCCTACCACTGCATATCCCCGTACTACCCACTCTGGCTCAGTTTAGCACAGCTGTCGGCCAGATAAACCACAAAAGTCCTTGAACACCAGCATCTGTTTTTTATCTTTTAACTATACTAACACTCTTGATCGCACTGTACAAAGTCTTGTCACCCACTTTTCATTGCTTTTATTTCAACTAACCCCCTTCAGCTCTTGGTATACCGGAACACCATCTGAAGTCCTCCTCGGAGGTTAAGATGTAAAGGAAGATAGAATAATCGTATTTCCACTGTGAAGTGTTTGTTTTAAAACTTGAAACATGTGCCGTTTCGAATGCCATGTTTTAAGCCCTGGTCACATGGCCAGGATTTGTGTAAATATGCAAATTTTGCTCACGTAAGTAGAAGTAAATTTTGCTTTGCGGTCACATGAGCTTTTGAGGTCTTGTCATTTCAATTAATATTGTCAAAAAGTAAAGTTGTGTTATTATATTGGATAAAATTTTATATCAGTAAAAGTAGTTAAAATGAATGGACTGTTCAAGTTTGGGCGGCATAGAATGATGCCATACTGTCTTGGATTGGGGTTTGCTATGGGGTGAGGACATGAAAAGCAGGAATGGCGAAAAGAAAGATCTAGTGATTGGTATGATAGGATAGTGCTACAGACATTTACAGATGAGCAATGGGTGAAGAACTTCAGAATGACTAGGCAAACCTTTAATAAGGTGTGCAGGGTTCTTAAACCTGATATTTCTCCAATGAAAATACTGTATGGGATGCAATAGATGTGAAGAAATAAGTAGCACTCACGATCTACTGGCTTGCCACTCCAACTGAGTATAGAACAATTGAGAATTTATTTGGTGTGGCAAAATCCACCGCTCTCAAGTGCATTCACATTCATTCTATCTTGTTGCAGTTGCTATTGTAAATATCGCTACCACATGCAGTTGTGCCTGTAGTTAGCCTCATTTTTAGCTCACTTGAGCCGAAGGCTCACAAGGTGAGCTTATAGGATGGCCATGCTCCGGCGTCCGTCCGTCGTCCGTCGTCGTCCGTCGTCGACGTCCGTCCACAATTTCAAAGATCTTCTCCTCTGAAACCGCTCGGCCAATCAAAGCCAAACTTCATGTGGAGCATCCTTAGGAATGGGGAACGAAAGTTTATATAAATGGTCCAGGTCACATGACCAAGATGGCCGCCATGGCTATAAATAGCAAAAACCTTTAAAAATCTTCTTCTCCAGAACCAGTGAGCCGATTTCCACGAAACTTGGTATCTAGCATCGGGGACGTAGGCCCATCATAGTTTATATAAATCATGACCCTAGGATGACCTTGACCTATTTTACGGCAAGGTCAACTTAGGTCGCCAATGCATTTGAATGGGAAAAAATGGTAAAATGCTATTTAATGGGTAAAACTTACTGGGAATAGGCAAGTGGACAGAAGATTAATGTTAATGGAATATTTTAGCCCCTGAGGGGTTGTCTGCCCCTGCCCCGGGGCTATATACATGTATATTTTCATAATAATGAAACATCTTCTCCCCTGAAACCGCTTGGCCAATTAAAGCCAAACTTCATATGGAACATCCTTGGGAAGGGGGAAAGAAACTTTATATAAATGGTCAAGGTCACATGACCAAGATGGCTGCCATGGCTATAAATAGAAAAAAAAAACTTTAAAAATCTTCTTCTCCAGAACCAGAAGGCCAATGAATTTGAAACTTGGTGTGAAGCATCAGTGACTGAAGCTCTACAAAGTTTATATATAATCATGACCCTGGGATGACCTTGACCTATTTTATGGCAAGGTCAACATAGGCCGCACATGCATTTGAATGGGGAAAAGTGTTAAAATGTCATTTGTAGGGAAAAACTTGCAGGAAATGGGCAATGGACTTAAAATTGATGATTCTGAAAAACATTTGGACCCCAGGGGTCTGTCTGCCCCCATCCCGGGGCAATATACATGTATATTACAGTGATATTCAAATATCTTCTTCTCTGAAACCACTTGGCCAATCAAAACCAAACTTTATGTGGAGCATTCTTAGAAAGAGTGAATGAAAGTTTGTATAAATGGTCAAGGTCACATGACCAAGATGGCCACCATGGCTATAAATAGCAAATACCCTTTAAAAATCTTCTTCTTCAGAACCAGAAGGCCTATGATTTTGAAACTTGGCATGAAGCATCAGGCAATGGAGTTCTACAAAGTTTATATAAATCATGACCCTGGGATGACCTTGACCTTTTTTACGGCAAGGTCAACTTAGGCCGCCCATGCACTTGAATGTGAAAAAATAGGAAAATGTCATTTAATGGCAAAAAACTTGCTAGGAATGAGCAAATGGAGAGAAGATTTATGTTTATGAAAATATTTTGGGCCCAGAGGGTTGTCTGCCCCTGCTCCGGGGCTATATACATGTGTATGGCCATAATATTGTAACATCTTCTCTGAAACCGCTTGGCTAATCAAAGCCAAACTTTATGTGGAACATTCTCAGGAAGAGTGAATGAAAGTTTGTATAAATGGTCAAGGTCACATGACCAAGATGGCCGCCATGGCTATGAACAGCAAATACCTTTAAAAATCTTCTTCTCCAGTACTAGAAGGCCTATGATTTTGAAACTTGGCATGAAGTATCAAGCAATGGAGCTCTTCAAAGTTTGTATAAATCATGACCCTGGGATGACCTTGACCTTTTTATGGCAAGGTCAACTTAGGTTGCCTAAGCATTTGAATGGGGAAAATTGTTATAATGTCATTTGAAGGGCAAAACGTGCAGTAAATTTGCAAATGACTGAATCTTTATGATTTATTAAAGATATTGACTCCAGAGGTTGCCCTGACCCTGCCCTGGGGTTATATACATGTATATTACCATTCTAGTCAAACAAAGTTATTGGTATATATCTCAGGTCTCAGGTGAGCGTTTACAGGACCATTGGTCCTCTGGTATATATTGAGTTATCCTATATGTAACAGGGAGTGTTACTTAGGGTTCTCAAGGCCATGATAGATGGAACAACACCAACAAGAAGCTTCAAGATGATTTAATGAGTGATGATCAATTCTGGTCTATAAGATATAGAAAATATATATCTCAGTAAACAATAATGAGATACAGTAAAGAAAAACTTTACTATAAACTACAAACAAAGATGGCGAAGTGCAATGAAGCGATTACTATCTAATTAATGAAAAACTATCAAATACATTTCCAATATAGTCCCCAATATACATCGTTAAAATACACAATGTGACGTCATGAACACTTACACATGTGAATATTTGAACAATGAAAATACATTCTAACGGACAAAATACCACTTATCTCATCCTTTTGTCATAGGGCGAAATAAATGTTAAACATTATATGTGTTTGTCTATATTTTATTTCCCCGTAACCATAACAAATCACACCAATGTCCCTTGTTACACTCCTTTATTCTTTAGAATTACGGTCTTCACAGTCTTCACCTTCCATCTTGCTCTCAAACATACAAGTAGTTAGCGTAGTGTACTAGGAAGCAAACAGTGATTTACCCTACTTTTTAAGCGAACTGCGCCCCAACGCTTCAATGCATTCACACTAGTACATTGATTCATTGAACGTTGTCATCCGTGTATGTTGTTATCCATTATTCAATCTATTTATATAATATATTGCAGGTATGTCATTTTATCATTCTCATTATGTCATTCTTTTGTAATTATTCTAAGTTCCTTTGTATGAAGATAATTACTTCGTTGGTAAATTATCATTTGAATACATTTGTACATGGCAAGTTCTCCAAATGCCCAAAATTCTCCAAATGATTATGAGAACCTGCGTGGGTCGGGACGATGACGAATCCTCACTATAACATATACACTGTAGTAGTATACCCGCTGATACTTTTAATGAAGAAAACTATACAAACGTACATAAACTATAAGAAGCATTTCACCTACCTATAAGATACTATCTTTTCTATAAACTACAAACAAAGATGGCGAAGTGCAATGAAGCGATTACTATGGTTTTAGGGATTACAATAGATTTGCACGTTTGCAAAATGTGCGTATACGCAAATTGAGATTTGCTAATTTGCGTATACGCAAATTTTGCGTTTACGCGAAAGTGGAAAACTTGCGGTCACATGGACAGATTTGCTTACCTGAGTAAAATTTGCATATACGCAAAATTTGCATACGTGTGTAAATCTGTCCATGTGACCAGCCCTTTAGTCGATAAATCCCGGTATCGGATGGGAACGGGACGGATTTTTCTCCATGACCCAGGTTCCGTTCACAGTTTCGTACTTTTGAGGTGGTCTAAGAATTTCAATATTAATGGGTAAGGCATGAAATATTAATGGGTAGGGCATGAAATTGGGCTGTAAATTATCCTCTTTCAATAATTTGCCCACATCTTTCCCCCCGCTATTTTTTTTTTTTTTTTTTTTTTAATGAAACACCCGATGCGTTTGCTTCCGATTGATATAGGATCATTTTGGAACTGAGTATGAAATTTCAGTCAGAACTTTCTAGCCTAAAACCAAACACCGAAATTGTCCACGGTGAACCCCGGTTTGACCCGGTGGTGTCCCGGTACATCTAAGCTTACACATATTCATTAAGATATTTGGCAATATTTTCTTATGTATCTTTTTATGTAAAATTGCAAATGACCTCTCAAAAAATGTAAAGTTTGTTGCTCTTCATTAGAAACTGCTGAATCACTGTCATAATCGCCGCCAATTTATTATCAAAGTCATTCTCTTGTTCGTTACTTTTGGAAGAGCAAATACCCGCTACCTGTCTAAAGTCATCTTCTGTTTAGTACAAGAACGCCACGGAGGTCGATATCGCACCTGCATCGGGCAAAATAATTAAAAACATGAAATATAAACGGTCGAGGGCACCAGTTCAAGTTGTGCAAGATTTCACACTCGTAGCTATCACAGGTGCAGAGGAAACCTAACTTTGACGTAAAAATTTACAAAGTCAGTGGACCATGAAATATAGGTCAAGGGCATCGGGTCAATGCGCATGCTTGAAGGGTTTGTCCAGGACAATAACTATGCAAGGTTTCACACTTACAGCTATCACAGGTGCAGAGAAAACATAAATTCGAGGTAAAAATTAACAAAGTCACTGGATCATGAAATATAGGTCAAGGTCATTGGGTAAAGGTGCGTGCTTGAAGGGTATGCCATGGACAATAACTATGCCAGATTTCACACTCACAGCTATCACATGTGTAGAAAAAACCGAACTTCGAAGTAAAAATTTACAAAGTCAGTGGACCGTGAAATATAGGTCAAGGTGATCAGGACAAGGTGTGTGCTTTAAGGGTATGCCAAGGACATTAACTATGCAAGGTTTCACACTCACAGCTATCACAGGTGTAGAGAAAACCTAACTTCGACGTAAAAATTAGCAAAGTCCATGGACCGTGAAATATAGGTCAAGGACATCGGGTCAAGGTGCGTGCTTGAAGGGTATGTCAAGGACAATAACTATGCAAGGTTTCACATTCACAGCTATTATAGGTGCAGAGAAAACCTAACTTCGACGTAAAAATTAACAAAGTCAATGGACTGTGAAATATAGGTCAAGGACATCGGGTCAAGGTGCGTGCTTGAAGGGTATGTCAAGGACAACAACTATGCAAGGTTTCACATTCACAACTATTATAGGTGTAGAGAAAACCTAACTTCGACGTAATTGTTGATGGACGGACGGGCGCCCGGACGGACGGACGGACTGGCGGAAATTTGGACTCCTATATCGCACCCTGCTATAAGCAGGTGCGATAAAAATTAGAAAGCAATTATTAGATAGACCTCTAAAGGTCAAAAGTATCGGACCGTATTTTCATGTATATAAACACCTGTTGTAGCCATAGCGGATAAAAAAAAAACAAGAAAAAATCTCATGTTTCCCATGGTCAACAGTTTTTCACGTTTTTGGTGTCATTTGAAAGTAAATTTTAAAGGAAAGAGGTAAGCAAGGTTTGTTTCATTCAATTCTATAAAAGCAATTTAAAACTGCACATGTTGAAAAAAAAATGGATGATTTCCCACAAGGCAATTTTAGGCACCGTCACTGTTGACGTCAAATAGAAAATAACATTTTTCTAAAATTTTCTTTTAGACTGCTCTCTATGAAGAATACAAAGTCGAAACTTCATCAAAATATTTTGTTTATTGCGTTAATCATTTAAGTTTCAAATGACACCAAACGCTTGAAAATATGTTGTCCATAAGAGACATGAAGCTTTTTCTTGTAGATATGAAAATACTGCTAAGTTTACGGAGTTTCCGACGTTGCGTTTTTTTATATCCTTGAATGTACATTTACAAGAAAAATACGCTGCATGGTCATCATATTTTTATGTTTTTGATGTCATTTGAAAGGTAAATGAATAAAGCAATAAACGAGATTTTTAGAATTCAATTCCATGCATGTATTTCAAGGCTACAACCTTTTAAAAACTTTTTAATCAACGTCACCACAATGGGAAAGTGGCTTTTACAAAATTTCCTTTAACTTTAAACTATTGAAGATGAAAAATGCAATGTTGAAACTTCACCAAATAAACTAAAAATTGTTTATTGCTTTATTCATTTAACTTTCAAATGACACAAAAATCATGAATATATGTTGACTACAAGAGGCAGGGTAATTTTTCTTGTAAACATGAAAATACATTGAAGTCTATGAAGTAGAGAACAATTATGTCCATTGACTGTACATATCTTTTCCGAGTAAACAAACAAAAAATCTTTAAAAGGAAACAACTTTAAATGACAAAACAAATGAGAAGTCGAGAGGAAAAAGTCCGAAAAAAAAAAGATTTATGTTTAACCCAAAACACAAATAAACACGCAAACGCCTTATTATGGCGTGAGTTGATTATTTGGAAACGGTAACGTCAACTTTAGAACGTCATTTCTCGTTACGACGTCGTCTGGACCCAACTCGTACCTTTTGGGTACACACTACTAAATATTCATGAGTACTCGCCCCGCCTTTTTCGGGGAGAGCATTTACTTTGTATTAGAGACAAAAATGACGTCACCTGTCAATAATCGTTGATTGATTTCCGCTGTGAAGTGTTTGTTTTAAAACTTGAAACATGCGCCGTTTCGAATGCCATGTTTTAGTCGATAAATCCCGGTATCGGATGGGAACGGGACGGACTTTTCTGCATGAACCCCTCTGAAGACCCACCCGCATTACGAAACATGGTTTCTGAGGGTGCTTCCGTTTAACGGGACATAGCTTTGAATTGAGTAGGTAAACATGCTATTAATTTTCATTTAAATTAATGGGCTATGATGAACGTTTAAAATGAGACCAGTTTTGTGAATTTTGTATGTCTAGTTTTCGAGCTAGGTGACAAAACGTTAACATTGTCACCTATGGAAAACCTAATGGTGAAATGCAACCTTTTTGCGCGACGGGTCACATATAGATCAAAGGTGCATGATTATTGTGTAGCGTGAAAAAGCATACTCAAGCATACTCAGTAACTCTATTTCAGAAAAAAAGTTAAGCTATTTGTTATTTTGTTTCTAAAAATATCAACATGGCCACGTCCGTTCTGTCTATCTATCTATCTTCATATACTGAGTCGACCAATTTCTGATCATATTGTGAATCATGAGATGCCCTGGCACTTCTTAAGTTGGGTGCTGGGGTCAGATATCTATCATTTTCAAGAGACACTGTTCCAGAGTGAATCTTGTAAAAGAAAGTTAAGGAGGACTTCACCCTGCGGTCCTCCAGGGATGGCCACTCGTGTTCGTCCAAGATATGGTCTACGCTACTCCTGATACGCCATCGCCTGCAGGTCCACCTGGCTGCTGTCTTCTGCACTTTCTCCAGCTTTTTTGTCTCAGTTTCATTATAAGGATGCCAAATAGGAGCTGCATGCTAAAAGCTGAGGATAAACCAATGTTTTGTATGCAACTTCCTTTGTGTGCCGAAGTGCAAGAGCCAAATTGCGCCGAAGAAAACCCAATGTCTTAGTTGCTTTCAACAAGAAATTTCTGAAATATGTTGACCCCATTCCATGTTTTCAGTAATAGTAAGTCCAATGCAGGGCTTTTTCTGACCTTTTTGGGAAATGTTTGGTACCGATGAAATTGGGAAAAAATTGTGTGATTTTGGGAAAAAATACGACAATTTTTTGGGGAAAAATAGTGCAATTTTGGGAAAAAATAGTGCCCATCTTGTTCTGTATGGTGTGGTAGTTTAAACTTGTTTTGGAACCTGTCTAAAATAAGGTCACGATCACCAAATCTTATAAACTCTGAACCTCCTTACAACAATGATTCTGTGCAAGTTTGGTTAAAATCTATCAATTGGTTTACAAGTTATCGCGTCCGAAAGACTAATTTCAATAGTTATGAACTAGTGACCTTGGAAATTAGGTCAAGGTCACCAAAATCTTATCAACTCTGAGCCTCCTCCCAACAATGCTTCTGTGCAAGTTTGGTCAAAATCCATCAATTAGTTTACAAGATATCGCGGCCGAAAGACTAATTTCAACAGTTATGAACTAGTGACCTTGGAAATTAGGTCAAGGTCACCAAAATCTTATCAACTCTGAGCCTCCTCCCAACAATGCTTCTGTGCAAGTTTGGTCAAAATCCATCAATTAGTTTACAAGATATCGTATCGGAAAAACTAATTTCAACAGTTTTTATGGACCCGTGACCTTGAAAATTAGGTCAAGGTCATCAAAATAAATCTAACCAACTCTGAGCCTCCTCCCAACAATGCTTCTGTGCAAGTTGGTCAAAATCCATCAATCGGTTTACAAGATATTGCGTTGGAAAGACTAATTTCAAAATTTTTTATGGCCTCGTGACCTTGAAAATTAGGTCAAGGTCACCAAAATCTAATCAACTCTGAGCCTCCTCCCAACAATGCTTCTGTGCAAGTTTGGTTAAAATCCATCAATTGGTTTACAAGATATTGCGTTGGAAAGACTAATTTCAACAGTTTTTATGGACTCGTGACCTTGAAAATTAGGTCCAGGTCACCAAAATCTAATAAACTCAGAGCCTCCTCCCAACAATGCTCTTGTGCAAGTTTGGTCAAAATCCATTCATTTGTTCAGAAGATATCGCATCGGAAAACCTTATTTGATCAGTTTTCATGGGCTGGTGACCTTGAAAATGAGGTCAATGTCACCAAAATCTAATCAACACTTTCCCCCTCCCAACCATGTATCTATGCAAGTTTGATCAAAATCCATCCACTGGTTCAAAAGATATCGCGTCGGAAAAAAAAGCTACGCGGACGCGGACGCCGACGGGATCCGCACCAAAAAACAATAGGTCCCCCACCTTCGGTTGGGGGGACATAATATCCAGAGTAAAGATTACCCCACCCACCAAATTTTACATGGAAGTTGCCTTGTCATGATCAAAACATTGGTTGGCATTTCAAGTGTGTGAGGGGTTCCTTCAATAAAACCATGCTAAATATGAACCTCAAGGTTCCATGCAGATGATTCTAAATAGAATCTAGCTCTGTCATTTGTAACACCAGTGATATTAACGAAATTGTCTAGCAAATCTTCTTTGGATCTGTCCATGGTGGCGTGTTCGATTAACTTTTAGATAAGTCTTACTAAACACCGTAAATCCTACGGAATGGTTCGCTACTTGGGCACCGGGTTCATACTACTTAATTATCTACCTACCTGGTGTGGTATTGTCAGTTTGACGTTTCACCAGTAAACTATTCTGATTCTGACCTACCTACCTATCCAACTGAAATTAACCTACATATACTCATCCATTCAGTTACGTACCTAATTACCCGAAATCTACCTATCTACTCACCCACTTACCTACCAACCTGTCAGCTGACTGACCTACTCACCCATCCACATACCTACTCACCCATCTACCTACCCACATACTTACTAACCGACGACCGACCTACATATCTACTCACCCATCTACCTACCTACTCACCCATCTACCTACCTTCTCACCCGCCTTACTACCTACCGACCGACCTACTCTTGTATTTTGTATCCATCCACTTACATATGTACGTACTCAACTACTTACCTACCTACCTATCTAACCGAACACATACCTACTCACGCACGCACCCACCGACCTACCTACATACCTACCTACCTACCTACCTACCTACCTAACTACGTACCTACGTACCTACTCCCCACTCTACCTACCTACCGGCCGACCTACCTACCTACCTACCTACCTACCTACCTATCCAACTTAACCTACCTACATACCTACTCACCCATTCAGCTACCTACCTAAGCGAAAATCTACATACCGACTCACCCACAAACATTCAATTTTTTCGGCAATGCAAAGTGAACGGGACAATTTCGTGGGTATATAATAATATTGTATATTAAACTCCTATATCTCACCAGAGATAAGAAAGTCTGTTAAGGTGCAGTCGGGATTGTGACGATCTGGGACACCATTACATTGGTCAGTCTTGGATTTCTTACGCCGAAAAAACTGATATGATAACATATTGTATTAGGTTTAAATAAAATAGAAAATGTGAGTCTTGAATTTGTATTGATCACTAAAACTGACTAATGATTGTATATTCAAACTAGCCTGTGTCGCAACGGACCTGTGATGCAGACCAGAGTACTGCTCGGTGTCCGCTTAAGGGGTACTCCGTGAAAGAACGCTTGCACATGTAATGGATGCTCTGTGCATGCTGTGATAAAACTCTCGGAAAAATTACAGGCTGTTAGCCTACTTGTTTATGCATAATTATATATAACATAATCGTCAAAGATTGCATTTTTATTTGATAACTTTGCCTCCTTTTTCACAAAAAGCTCCATTTTCAAACTGGGTTGCGCGAGCCCCGTAAATAACAGAACGCTCTGAAATACACGAAAACAATAGAAATTTCGGAAAGTGAGGGTACTAGTAGGCAATAATCAGGAAAAGGCAAATTAGAAAGAAATTCCCACTCCAAAAAAAAAAAAAAAAAAAAAAAACGAGGTGGGAATAAACTAAATTGACAATTAGATACTTATACTTAAAAAACATATCGCAAGCCGAGTGAGCAGCTTTTTCCCAATAGGCGGCCACTCACTTATAGTTTTAGTTAGGTTCGGGTAACGGTTACTATGAAAACACATATAAGGTACAAACAGCACAAAAATTCGACTCCAAAACATAAATTAAATAGAACCACAACAGAAGTATCGCCTTGGCACGATCAGTAATATAAAATTACTGGGGGCTTTTACAGGGCCCTAACCTCATCCTCATCTTCTGCAGTTGTTCACAATATTTAGTTAGTTGACTGTTCGGTCCTCGTGGTGAATCTCTAACTAGTACGAACTCGCTTGCTGCGGGTGTGCATGTAGATCGGATTTAAATCAGATTGTCGGAATGCGCAATTGCAAATGAATCACAACTTCTTTTCTCCAAACCGAAGGTTTCATTACTCTTAAGGATGAACGCCGAGGAGTTCCGTAAATATGGTCGTCAAATGGTGGACTATATTGCCGACTATCTAGAAAACATCCGGGAGAGGGAGGTGGTACACAGCGTATCGCCCGGGTACCTGAAGGATCTACTCCCCAAAGAGGCACCTGTAGAACCAGAGGATTTTGACGAAGTCTTCAAAGATATCGAGAAATACATCATGCCTGGGGTATGTTCTGTTCTTAATTGCCTTCTTTTGTCGTTTAACACCAAAGCCAGTAATCATCAGTTTAAGCTGTGCCTAGTGTACATTCGTACTAAAATTAGAATTGATGAAGATGATTCTAACGTGTTTCTTTTTCACGGCTAACAAACCTTTAAATGCGTAACCGCGGTTAAGAAAAGAAATCCGATTCATGTCCTTCCGGTTTCGCATCAGATAACCAACAAAAGGTAAACAAACTTTTGCAGCTCGTGTTTCCGAGTAAAATATTTCGATTCGAAGACGAATATTATAATTCTCTCAATGCTATTTTATTAGTTAGACATTGCTTTATTTGGACCCCAAAGGATTTCCAGAAATAGTTCTTTATAAACATGATTTTTATTCCCTACCCCAAAACACATGTTGGGATTGCATTGTACACGACGAAAATGTGGGTCAGTCGCAGGGTCATTTTTAGATTTCCGCTCATTACGTCCATATTAACGGAAAACAGTACAGTGCGCAGATGATTTTAACATTGTGTGAGGTCTGGTGACAGTTTCGTTGCCTCTGGCCAATGCATTCTATGCATATGTGGTTAAAAGCTGTGTCAACATTTCGGTTACGAATTTAATCATTAGAATGATAGCAATATAGTCATTATAGAACACATGTATTAAAGTTTTTGTTTTTGTTAATTGTTTTACGCTGAAGATTATTGTCACATTCTCTCGTCCTTTCTTAATAGTTGCTTACTCAAATTTGGTATGTGTGTGATATTTGCTGTGAAAATGTTTGATATAAAATAATACAAACTGTCTATGAAATACATGTAATACAATAGTTCACATGCATGATATTCCTGTTCATGAAGACGATTTTACAGCATTCTGTATACTTTAATTTGTTTTTTCTTGGTTTTATGTCTTTCAAAACGCTTTACAGGGAAATAAATACCATAACTTGAACAGGTTGAGGTTTTCAAACGTATCTTGAAATATATCCTTCATAGTTTAATGATTAAATGCGTACCCATCTTTTCCTTCCCTTCAAATCGATAATGACTGGCACTAACACAACGAAATACTGGCACAGACATCAGATGCAATTTAGTTAATACATATATGTAAATTTGTCGTGGAACAATCACTAAAATTTGATATTTACCAGCAAATTGTCTAATTTTTAGTTGTATTTCGCCGACTTTGGCCTTGTTGGAACACCAGGTTCGAAGAAGGGAATAAATAACTCAAAGACCATCAAATTATTTTGCGAGCTACTTTGGTGCTGAGTTACAATAGTAAATAAGTGACAAAATAGCATTCATAGATAATCGATATATTTCTGTACAAAAATATAATAATCAATCGATCCTAGTAGTGTATGTTTTGTTTACCTTTTCTTGGTCTTCATATGCGGAACCGGAAGGGCGTGAATCGGATTTTCTTTCTTAACCGGCGGTTACGCATTTAAAGGTTTGTTAGCCGTGTTTTTCTATGGGTGGGTTTTGGATGGAGTTCTCCATAAAACGAGTCATTGTTCGGTTCAAAAGTATGAGCATCGAATGTAATAATTATTGTATCACTGTTTAATCATTACGAAAACATGCCCATGCAATACACAGACCTTTTGAAAGTTGTAAAAAATGAAAATTAGATTGAAAAACATAGATTGTGGGTACAAGTTAGAACCATAAAAGCATATGAAAACATAGATTGTGGGTACAAGTTAGAACCGCCTCGGCGAGGCGGTTCTAACGAGTACCTACAATCTATGTTTTGGAGCAAAAATAAGAAAAATAGGTATACCCCTACATACCCCAGTTTTGCTATATAAAAGTGGGGTTCAGGGGGAGGGGGTAAACATTACACGGACATGTTTTCGTGATATGTTAAGTGTGCTTGTGGCGAGATATTTTCAATGCCACATTAATGGTGCGAAAACCATCTAAAGTTGCATTTCTTCCTGACTTTTTAATATTTCCAACTTTTCCCTTTTCTCGAAAACGATAAAAATTTTACAATTAAAAACATTTTTTCTGAAAAGAATGCTTAAATCTCTTATTTTGATATTACATTTCGGGTACATCAGTTTATCTAAAAGCTTATAATAATGCTTTTCGAACTTGCATGTTTTAACTTTACAGATATCTCATTGGCACAGCCCGTATTTCCATGGTTATTTCGCTGTGGGAAATTCATATCCCTCCATACTAGGAGACATGCTCTCAGACGGTATCGGCTGCATTGGGTTTTCATGGGTAAGATAGGATTCGTATTCATATTATCTGCAATAATCTAATCAGTAATCAACATGCAGTGATTTATTTATTTTTCTATCTCTTTTTTGCACCAAAAATATAACTTCAACGGCAGTAATCGGGCACGAGGTTTTATGACTTTCTTTGCCTCTGAACTGAAGGGACTCAACAGGCTACCGGTACTTTTCACAGAGATTGAATAAGTGGGCGCAGTTTGGTAGTCTGTATATTGAACATGCACATGTAAGCAGTGATCAGAAATTGTCGCAAACAGAACCAAAGTACCGTGAACCAAAACAGCTGTATCTTATCTTTCATATACCTCTTGGTTTAAGACCACTTCACCACTTGATCGAGAAAAACATGGAGCCTGGAGTCAAACTACATGTCACCATTATCCAATCAATTTCCGTTTCAGGCCACAAGCCCAGCCTGTACAGAGCTTGAGGTTATAACAACTGACTGGCTGGGTAAAATGATGAATCTGCCAGAGGAATTCCTGCACTGTGGCCCGGGACCCGGAGGTGGCGTTATTCAGGTTTTGATTTAATCAAAGCTTATTGCATAAGTTGAAATGCTTTGACCGTGCTGCTTGATTCTGTGATTTTTATATGATTTGTTTTTCAGATTTCTTAAAATATGCAATGCGATATTCTAATCAGGTACACAGGCTAGTCAAAAGCATGTCAACGTGCTTCACCTCGATTACAAGTCTTCAAAATTTGACATTGTTTGTCGTATATATTAAAATGCTTCTAAATGATCTACATAGGCATTACCATTGGTACGCAGCTTCATATAGTCTCAAATCCAACACAAAGAGTATTAACCCAGCGGGCACATGACGTCAGAATGACGTGCTGGGAAGGCGATTCTTTATGTATCTTGAGTCTTGAGAAGAAAATAAAATACTTTATTACGATTAATATCAATATAAATATACCATTAATATTATAGGGTTATTGCACTGATATCGGTGAATATTGTCCCGAGTTGGGATATCGAAGGACGCGAGCTTGCGAGCGTCCGTAGATATCCCAACGAGGGACAATATTCACCGATATCAGTGCGATAACCCTTTTATTATATAGCTATAAATATCTGCTTCTCATATTTGATGGTTTTTTTTAGAGTTAGCCTTCCAAAACTGAAGGCCGCGATAATATCCATTAAGTGATATCATTTTTGCACTAGTGCAATATCAGATGATATCATTTTTGCACTGTTACTTTTCGGAAGCACATTTTGCAATTGAATCAATATTGCTGACATTTTCTTTTCTGTTTCCGGCTTAAATTGCTTAAATCTGAAAATGACAAACTTCAGCTGACGTTTCGGCCCGGTATGACGTCATTTTCCACGCGACGTCAGATGAAGATGACGTCATTAGAGTTGACGTCCCAATTTTACAAGATGACTCTCAAGTCGATAATTTGGCAATGTTTCATCAAAAGAATTCATCTCATTTAACAAAGTGTGAAATATCAAGTAAGTGTGCAGATATCGTCTGATATCTGCACACTTGTTACTCGGCTTTTATCCCTAAGTTTTAATCATTTGATATTTATAGCTTTTTAATAAAATAGTATATAATACATTAACATGATATTAATATAACAAAGGAGCAGCTCATTATGAAGAAAAGAGAATCTGTGAAGCTGAAAGAAAGTGCATAACATGCAAAGCTAGATTCAAAAGACCATCACCGGTTTAATCAAAATAGACTTGCTCCACTTGCCACCGACAGTATAGAGTTACACCCTATGGACGGTTTGCCTTTATTACGTCAGGATGAACATTTGTCACCAACATGACAGGCATATGTACCAGACGGGTTTCGAACCCGCAACCTCTTGATTGCTAAGCGAATACGCTATCCATTACACTACCGCGGCTGTACGAGCAAACATTGCCTAGTAAGCCATCAAAGAACTCACCAACACACATGAACAAACTAACAATCAAGAAATACAGATGGTCTTTCTCATTAGAGAGGAACGACCATCCATATTAATATTTAAGATGCATCGATGTTCAGCTCATTAAAAGTAATTATAAATTTAGTCCTCTGCAAGTGAAGCCGTCTTCCTATGCATGTTGGCTGCAAGAACTAAGATGGTGACGAAATACAAGGCTCAGCACCCAGAGATGGATGAAATGACTATCATATCAAAACTTGTAGCCTACAGTTCAGATCAGGTTGGTAACCAAATTCAGATCCAGAATAAATAGATAAATAGATATCCTAAGATGCAGAACAATGGATTCTAGTATTACAGAAAGATACTGTTTGGGTCCATTTTCGGTTTAAGCACTAGAGGTGGGTGTGTTTTCGGTTAAAAGATTAAACAGAGCAACTCAGAGGTTTCCAGCTGGTCCATTACAAGTGAAAAGAACATTAAGATTCATAAAACATTTGAGCGGTTTCCAGTGAAAGAATCACAAATCATTTGCCAGGTTTTCAGTTCTACAATAGATCATTGAAAAATCATTACACGTTACAGACGTATAGGATATAACTAATTGGCATAATTGTTATGCGGTAGTCTGCATGCTTAGTTTTTAACCCAATCATGGTTGATAACTATGCTGCCTTCTTTAATTGCACGCCGGTGAGTCGGGCGTCAGACTCTATGATGGCCCCGACATAAAGCTATTCATTTTAGTTGGTTGGGGCCGGAGCTTCTTGTCTGTTGCTTGGTCCACCAGGGTTCAACTGGCGTTTTCCTTTTGCTCCGGAGTTAGTTAGTTATATGGCGCCCAGGAATCTCCATCGTCGGGCAGCTTACTCATTCTGCGAGTCCTTGTTTTTGATTCATCATGGTGGTTATCATGATTTATTTGTTTGTCCATGATGATTCATTGACTAGTTAGAGATTCACCACGAGGACCGAACTACTAACTAAATGTTGTGAACCACTGCAGAAGCTGAGGGTAAGGTTAAGGCACATTAAAATTAATTTAAGCCCGCCAGTAATTTTATATTACTGATCGTTCCAATGCGATACTTCTGTGGTGGTTCTTATTGTTTTATGTCTTGGTGTTAAAATTTTTGTGCTGTTTGCGCCTTATGTATGTTTTCATATTTTTAGTTAAGATTTGGTAACTGAGTGGCCACCTATTGGGAAAATAGCTGCTCATTAGGCTTACGATGTGTTTTCATGGTATACGGACCTGTTTGTTAATTTAGTTTTTTTCTCACCTCGGTTTTTGGAGTGGGATTCTCTTTCTGATTGCGCCTTTTCCTGATCGTTACCTGCTTGTACCTTTTAATATTTTTACAGCTGCAGAATAAACAGAACGTTTGAAGTATTTTCAGATATAGAATAAAAGAAAAAGATTATTTTAAGCGTTTTTAGGGTCACTGAAGCCGAAACCGCGGTATGGCCCATCCCCTTTCTCATTAATATGTTTACGAGGGTGGGTCAGGAAGTTCTGTCATAGGTGTTATATTACGATAAATAGACATGATATGTTGCTGAATTATACATTTCTCCTTTATAATGATACCAAACCCCTGCCCAAAAGAAATAAATAGTTTAAATTATCCGTCTTGAAAGACAGGTGGCGTAAAACCACAGGCATGTTTTCTTGAAATTGTGAACCTTGTATTGTGTCTTTCATGTGTTGTATAGTTATAACTACTGATCATATTCTCGTCAAATTTTAAGTGATAAATTATGTTTTATTTAGAAAAGCAATCCGGCAGAAAGGAATGTCACATGTGCGCTACTGACTGTATAATGAAGCGATTAAAATGACGTCATTGGAATATGTACCCCTGAAAATGCCAGGACAGGCCGATTTCAACATTTCATTGTGTTATAAAACAATTAAATTAAGTTGTAAAAGTTTGAGTTTTGCAGGACATAATCACTCATATTCGAAGAATATATAGCACTTATGACTTTTTTTTTCAAAATCATTTACTGTATATTTTTACAGTGTTTTCTTTAAATCATGCCAGTGTCAGGGAGTCACCGCTTTAAAAGTGATTTATTATATGTTATTCATGAAGAGTCACAAACAATTTTTATCACAGGTAATAGCTAAAGAAATGGTCTTCCAGATGTTGTTATTTTAAAATAGTTTGCAATGACAGATACCGAGTAATATATGGAGTGACAGATCTTTTTGACCGATCATCGTACTGCTATTAAAGGATCTGTTTTAATCTTTTATTAATATGTATTAGAATATAATAGATGTTATGATGATACTGATGTTGTCATATTCAATCACTCAAACTGTATGTAATTGTGAATAGTTGGCGGCTGAACTGTATATTTTGCCCTTTTAAGGGCAATTCCTCTGTGCATAGATCCGGGCTACTTGGTGCTGTGAAGATGGTGAAGCTACCCAGTGACAAAAACTTCAGTTTGAGAGGAGAAACATTACAGGCTGCGGTAGACAAAGATAAAGCTGCAGGACTGATTCCTTTCTTTGTAAGTGAATTTAGGGATATTTCAAGAGTAAAAGTAAGTGTCGTCTAGGTACGTGTGCAATCAGAACCAAGGTCTCACAAATGTGAGGAAATACCAAAACTTTCTCATTAATATGTTCTCATATCTTTTCTTATTAATATCTTCACTGCTCTTAAAGGATCTCAGTTTTATCTTTATTTCCTATTACTGCAGCTGGTGTTGTGCCGTGTGGCGGCCGTAGGAGGTCTCCCCGTACATCATCCATAGTGCAGATTATATTTTCCTTTTGGTTCTTTGAGATCAGCGCGGGTATTCTGAGAAATCAAAAAAAAATATTATCGGTTAAGATTCATTTTCTAACCCACGTTTTTAGATAGTTGGTCCCATTTGAATTTTACTAGTCCTTGTATCGACTACCCTGTCGAAAGATGCAAAATTACAGTAATTCACTTTGGTTCCATGTTGCCAAATATATAGGGTCACTGAAGAGGCTTAAGTAGCCGAAACCGCGGTATGGTCCATCCCCTTTCTCATTAATATGTTCACTGCTCTTAAAGGTTCTCAGTTTTATAATTAACAATACAAAGATAATGTAGGCCCATCGATCGAGTGCAAAGCCTTTCCCAAACCATTGGAATTAAGCAACAAAAATCTAACTTAATAAAGATCAAGACACAAAATGATAAAATGACTCCAAAAGTGCTCTGATGACTTCTGATTTACCAATACCTGCTCCACCTGTTAAGAAAGAAATTTTATTCATTTTAACATTAAATTCAATGCAATGCATGATTGAAAAAATCTCTTTGTCTCAAATTCAGACTACTGAGTAGTATTAAGATTTCGTTATCCAGTAGTAAATACCAGTTGTTTCGACATGTGGCACCGACCATTATGACTGCATTTCCATTTGAAAATCATACAAGTGTACACTCTACCACTATTTGGATTAAACACAATTCGTTTTTATTCTGCCTCTATTTTCTTGTTCTCCATATTTGCACTTTCAACCATCATCATTAGAGCCGCATCGTGAGAAAACCGGAGTTTTGCCTAGGCGAAAACAAAGGCGCAGATCAGCTTCGCGGTAACCGCGAAGCTGATCAGCGCCTTTGTTTTCGCTATACGGATAGTACAATTCCTCTTCTTCTTAAATCTGAATTTTCAAGCTTCTAACCTGCTTCTGTGACTGTACAGGCCGGTTTGTGTCAGACCTGGTCGGAACCCCCGAAGACCGGTTTTCTCACGTCGCGGCTCATTAAACAATCATAACGATTTACATTATTTTCCATTTAGCTCTGTGCATCTTTGGGAACAACGAGTTCATGTGCTTTTGATAATTTGACTGAACTGGGACCCATCTGTAAGTACTAGTATATATTTGATCAACCATAACTTGACGAACGACTATCTATTTTGGTTTGCTTAATGGGGCATCCGACAAAGGGACTGGACAGATTAAACGTAGAAGCATCATATAAATTTAATACATCACAGCATTTGGTAATGTACAAAAATAAACAACTTCACATTATAAAATAGTTAGAGTTAAAGGAAGACCTTATTTATTATTTAGCATAAAAAGGGAGACGTAATTTTCATTTTCAAGTGAAATATTCTAATCTCGCAAACAGCGAAGCAACGGAATCAAACAAATATTACAAATAAGATAAAATTAGGCAATGAGCAGGAAACGGTGTAATCAGAAAGAAATTCCCACTCCAAAAACCGAGATGGGAAAAAACTATATTGACATTCAGGTACTTATACTAAGAAAGCATTTCGTAAGCCGTGTGAGCAGCTATTTCCAAATAGGCGGACACTCAGTTACTCGAAGCGTTTTAATGCGACTTCTAGGTACCTCGATGACCTTTTGAACATTGACAACCCTTATTTTGAAGGTATGGTCAATCAAATTTATCCACCTGAACTACAGTTGAACAAAGCCAATATCTCAGATACCGAAGCCCCCTTTTTAGACTTACATCTTTCTGTTGCAAATGGATTTGTTTCTTCTAAAATTTATGATAAGTGCGATGACTTTGATTTTGATATGGTAAATTTTCCGTTTTTGGATGGTGACGTTCCTCGTCGTGCTTCTTATGGTGTATACATTTCTCAACTTATTAGGTTCGCTAGAGTCTGCAATCATGTTATGGACTTCAACGATCGAAATAAATGTTTAACGGCCAAACTTCTCCAACAGGGTTATCGGTATCATAAACTTCGAAAAACATTTTCTAAATTTTATCGTAGACACTATGAATTGATTTCCAAATATAATGTTGGGTTAAAGACGCTTTTAGGTGAGGGCCTTTCGGAACCAGAATTTTATGGTGACTTGGTTTACAAATTTAAGAAAAGGAATGATTTTTCTTTTCAGTGCAGAAAAATCATTACACGTTACAGACGTGTATAACTTGAATGTTATGCGACAGTCTGCATGCTTAGTTTTTAACCCAATCATGGTTGATAACTATGCTGCCTTCTTTCATTGCATGCCGGTGGGTCGGGCGTCAGACTCTATGATGGCGCAGACGTAAAGCTATTCATTTTAGTTGGTTGGGGCCGGAGCTTCTTGTCTGTTGCTTGGCCCACCAGGGTCCAACTGGCGTTTTTCTTTTGCTCCGGAGTTAGTAAGTTATATGGCGCCCAGGGATCTCACTCGTCGGGCAGGTTACTGAATCTGTTGAGTCCTCGTTTTTGATTCATCAGGATGTTTATCGTGATTTATCTGTTTGTTCTTGATGATTCATTGACTAGTTAGAGATTCACCACGAGGACCGAAGAACTAACTAAATGTTATGAACCACTGCAGAAGCTGAGGGTGAGGTTAGGTACCTGTAAAATCGATTTAAGCCCCCCAGTTATTTCATAACTGACCGTTCCAAGGCGGTACTGCTGCTGTGGTTCACATTTATCCGAGTTATTTCATTTATGAGTTTAATGTTGCATGACTTTGTGACCACCCGAATATCAATTGGCTGTTCACTTAGCCCTCTGCATTTTACTTGTTCTGTCCAACCTAGCACTGTGACCACCTTACCTTCAATAGCTGATCACCCTGCTTTCCGTTATTCGTGCTTCATGTTGGTACCTATGTATATAATTTTCTTAACATGCTTTCCTTATTTCTCGTTTATATTTGTGTAGCACTGAACCACTACAGAAGCTGAGGGCGAGGTTAGGTAGATCTACCTGTAAAATCGATTTAAGCCCGCCAGTAATTTTATATTACTGATCGTTCCAAGGCGATACTTCTATGGTGGTTCTTTCGTTTTATGTCTTCGTGTTTAAATTTTTTTTGTGCTGTTGGCGCCTTATGTGTGTTTTCATAATTTTAGTTAAGTTTAGGTAACTGAGTGGCCACCTATTGGGAAAATAACTGCCCATTCGGCTTACGATATTGTTTCATGGTATATAAGTACCTGATTGTTAATTTAGTTTTTTTCCCATCTCGGTTTTTGGAGTGGGGATCTTTTTCTGATTGCGCCTTTTCCTGATCTTTGCCTACTTGTACCTTTTTATTTAAATATCGTGTAATGGTGTGCTTAACTATCAACGATTTGTATATTTTACAGGTGAAGTGAATGACATGTGGCTACACATTGACGCTGCTTATGCAGGGAGTGCATTTGTTTGTCCTGAGTACAGAAAATATATGGAGGGGATACAGGTATGATTTTGTTAGGACTTGAATTAGATATTCTGTAAAGTACTAACAAAGCACAAAACCTTCTTGATTGACATAGTTATATCCAATTATTAAATCTCAGAGTATTTTAAAAATAGTGAGAACAATATTGATAATCTAAACTGTCGTAAAACAGTAAATATTGTCGGCATAGAAACAGAAATCAGAACACGCATTCTGTACACATACACGTAACAATGTATTGAATCTTTTTTTTTTTTTTTTTTTTTTTTAAATAAATTAAAAGATACTGAACCTCATAGAAGAAGTCAAATTTTATATTTATGTATCATATTTGCTTGCAAATTTCAGTACGCAGAAACATTCAGCACAAATCCACACAAATGGATGTTGATCTGTTACGATTTGTCGGTTATGTGGTAATAAACATTTTAATAATCACCCTATCACACTTGACCACTTCTTCCAGTAGGGTCCATATAAATATCGAAATACACAAATTCGAAAAAATTGTTCTACCATTAATCTTACAAATACCTCGGATCCAATAATAAATTTTAGATCCGAGCAAATACAAAACGCGCTGGAGAACACTGACAAAGTGTTGTCTGCCTATAATTTTTTTCACTCCACTGGTTATTAACATATGTTTTCCGGATTTTTTTTTCTTTTAAAAATTTCTTTGCTCTTATTGGAATTTCGCTAGTTTGCTGAGTTGTAATAGTTATGGTTCCAGGCTGTTTTGTCTTGTACTTTCCTTCCCGCCTGGTGTCTGAGTTCGAATTTTAAATTTAATTATACAATCTCTGGGATTTTTGTCGTACTTTTAAATGACAAGAGCTTCTCTTGACATATTAAGAAATCAATCATATTTTGCATCGTGGTAATTTCAATGATGCCCATCAAGCATCTTACGTAGATATATGATAAAATTTCTGAGTAGCATGACCTCTTTCACAGACAGGCGACTTTCTCCAATTTGACTTATCTAGAGCTCTACACTTCTCTGCAAGAGTGTTTGGATAAACTGGTCATATATCATGAAATCAGCAGTGCTTTGTTTATATGTAACTACATGATAGTAAAAGAGTGATATTAAAAGCAGCAGAGTGGCTGTAATACTACCTGGCTTATAAGTAGATTTAAACTGAAGCTAATTAACTGCAAGAGCTATTGAGATAAAATGAAAATCGGAGGAATTTGAGAACCCCAAAATTGGGGGAGATTGGTGGAGAAAGTCGCCTGTCTGTTCATGCAAATTATGACAAAGTTTATGACAATAACCAGTTTTCATTGAAATTAAGATTCTTTTGAAAGTAATACTCCAATAGTAGGGATAACAGAATCTTACTGTAGTTGCTGTAACAGTTTCATGTGAAATGAATACTGTTACTACGTAATATCCTCTGTAGGATCAAGAATAGCTCATACTTGGTGGACGCCTTCAACGTTGATCCTATATATCTGAGGCACGAGAATGAGGGCAGAGTACCAGACTTCAGGGTAAGTACACCTTCTACTGCTTTAGTGTGTATTTTGAGCCGCGACGCGAGAAAACCGGTCTTCGGGGTTTCCGAACAGGTTCGACACAAACCGGCCTGTACAAGCTCAGAAAAGAGCTAGAAGCTTGAAATTTCGGATTTAAGTAGAAGAGGAATTGTACTATCCGAGTAGCGAAAACAAAGGCGCTGATCAGCTTCGCGGTTACCGCGAAGCTGATCTGCGCCTTTGTTTTCGCCTAGGCAAAAATCCGGTTTTCTCACGATGCGGCTCTAATGATTATAAAAGGTCTTTGCAAATTCCAGTTAATGATTAAGGTGGTATTATTGACTAAGAAAAATATCACTTCGAAAGAAAAGAAATGTCTGCACATATGGATATTGTCTCAGCTTTCGAAATGATGTGTATGTGCGTTTCATTAATGTTCATGTTTATTAATATTATAACATTCACTACACATTCAACATGTTTAGTACACGTCTGAATGTTTATTCTCACAGCACTGGCAAATCCCTTTAGGAAGGCGATTTCGCTCGCTGAAACTGTGGTTTATGCTGAGGTCCTATGGTGTAAAAGGTGTCCAGGAATTTATTAGAAGGGTAAAGAATTTATTTTTCAAAAGATCTAATGACTGTTGACGTACGCACAAAACTCAAGTAACCGACATCTCGAAGTGTTTGACAGTGCTTCACAGTCCATGTTCCGTCGTAATCCTATGATAGCTATATCCACGACAAACGTATATGAGACTACTTATGCATAGGAAAAGACATTTGATGCATTGGATCAATTTAAAAAAATGAAAGATAATGATATACATGTACGGTACTTGTACCCCATACTTTTTATATTTGACATTACGAAAATATGCCCATGCAATATACAGAGATTTTTAAAGTTGTAAAAAATGAAAATTTTCATAAGAAAATGTTTGCTATTTTTCTTATTTTTGCTCAAAACATAGATTGTGGGTACACGTTAAAACCGCCTCGCCGAGGCGGTTCTAACGAGTACCCACAATCTATGTTTTGGAGCAAAAATAAAAATAGGTTTACCCCTGCATACCCCAGTTTTACTATATAAAAGTGGGGTTTAAGGGGGTAAATATTTCACGGACATGTTTTCCTGATGTATATTATGAGCTCAGTATGTCGCTTATACATGAATACTCCCATATCATCAATTTTCATGATTATTTCATTCGATAGCACTGCAGGCTGGCGAAGGAATTTGAAGCTATGGTTCTAGATGATGACAGATTCGAGGTTGTCACTGAAGCAGTCATGGGTCTAGTCTGCTTCAGGCTAAAGGTAGGGTAATTGACTGATTTTCAACAGACAATATCGTATGCAGTTTCTGACTTACCAGGAACTTGTTATTTACATGTATATGGCAAGGTTTATATGAATCAAGTGTTGCTATGTGCTGTTTTAGAGAAGCTTGTGTATGAAAAGTATGATCAGCAGCTGGTGCATTCGTAACCAAAGTCCAACACAAAACAATGGATGTGTGAAAACCAAAATGAGAAATAGGTACTGATACAAACAGAACACAATTAGCTGAGTGAACATCCTACAAACCCAAAAGGTGCACAAAGCCACAATTGTCGTTCTCTTTAATATTTAACATCACAAAATATATAAAACGATATTGTGCTCCTTATATAACATCTAATGGTAAACAGTAGCGAGTTGCGCCCCCTGATTATCCGCTAGAGGCAGCACTAGACGCGGTCCTGTTTCCAGGAATCGTTTTCCAATAAACAATATGACTTCCCGGTTTGGAGAAATGAAACTTCCAGAATTAAGAGAAGAACTTCGTAAAAGAAACGCCAAACTTGATGGGCGAAAGAAAGATTTAATTGAACGGTGTGTTTCCGTATAACAATCGTTTTTTTTCCCCAAGAATCAACACGAAAACGTTCGCTCCCGGCACAGTGGAATCTTGTCTGGGTCGAATTCAACCCGTTACCAATGCCCTTTTTTTCCAAGACATTGTCACAAAAATCAATTTATTATTGATCTCGTGACCAATTGAAATAAAAAGAAGGATCGCATAAGTGTTTGTTTACGCAGTAACTAAGGAGACCCGATCAATTCAACGACAATACACACGTTTCGGCCCACGTAAATTTTGAGCAAGATGGTTCGTTCTTCAGACGTAAGCGCCGAAATTTTGTCTTATTAAATTGCTGGTATCATTATTATACTGTCCGTTTTGTAATACACATGATCCATATTTATCCTAAAATGAAATAGCTCTCTATATATATTATATAATTGGAGAAATAATTCTTTATATTTAGGGAGCTGGGGAGCTATGTTCCTACTACCAAGTTGATCCTTTTTTTTTTTACTGTGTAATGAGACAATTAATTTCTGATCATTGCCTCAGGTACTGTGTAGATTTTTTGACTTGCTCAATGCCACAATGAACGGCACCCCAGTTGAGGATCGAACCTGGGACCAGAGTCCTATACTCTTCTTCTGCGCCAGTCTGACCATTACCTCATAAGTTGTGATAAAGGCCACAACAAATGGCATGCCAGGACCCAAGATCTCCGACCACTCCTGAGGCCAGCACTCTGCCACTGAGTCCAGCCCACTCCAATGAAAGCAATGTGGCCTTGAGGTAGCACATCAGAATCCAAATCAAGAGGTCTCGGGTTAATAAAAATCTGTTCCAATTTTTTATTGAACTTTTGGGACTGCTGGGACTCATCGTGCCCGCTACTCCAGGTCTTATTGGCCAGGGATACAAACTGCTTGTGTATTACGCCAGAGAAAATTAATTTTTTAAGATCCCCCCCCCCCCTCCGAATAGAACAAAAATATATTTTTCAATACAAAATAAAGATAATGTGTAAGTTTCATTTATTTAATTGTCTCTGTGTTCTCTGAGATCAGAGAATCTGAATTAATTTTCTCTGGCCTTAACAGTATGAACTTCTCTTCCAGATTGGAAGCCTATGAGAGAAACAAGAATTTTGGGCAGCCAGACCTTACAGAGCCTGAATATAACATGGTTGTGCCAGATGGAAGCCTTTATAAGGATGTAAATGCTGACACAAAATTTTGTGACTTTTCTATGGACACTGTTGTTCACTATTTACATCAATTTGACAAGGAACTTGACATTAAGACCATCCAAGAGTTTTATGATGACACAATGCTTAAATATTTCAGATTGGCATCAGAAAATGAAAAAATGTTTGTCAAAAGTGCCTGTCAAGCAGAATACATTAAATGTCGCGAGTACTTCATAGACATTGCAATTGACAAAGACGGGCTCATCATAGAATCCCAGTGTGATTGTGGAGGTGGCATGGGCCCAAACGGACACTGTAAACATATCTGTGTTGTGCTTTATGGTGCATATAAATTCTCACAAAAGAAAACTATTAAAGTGCAGGAAACATGTACACAGAAACTTCAAACATTCCATCGAAGCAAAAGATTTGTTGGTAGCCCCCTGAAAGCCAACCAGCTGAATGTTCCAGGGGCAGACGAGATCACCAATGTGACATTTGACCCTAGACCACCACACTACCGAGGAAATCCTGGATATCAAGATTTTTTCCGAAACACATGTTTAAATTTTTCTGGAGTTTCAACAATGCCTGTATTCCAACTGTTTGAACCTGCAAATGCTTTGGCCATTGCTAAAGACCATGACTATCTAAAACTTACACCAGAGGATAATTTCTTAGAGAAACTTTGTGTAACTACTATTTCTGAGCAAGAGAGGGTAAATGTAGAGGAAAGGACTCTGGGACAGACAGGGAATCCATTGTGGGCAGAAGAAAGAACAAAAAGACTTCCCTCTTCGCAGTTTGGAAGAATATGTAAGGCTATGTCTGACAATTCAAAAAGTGATAAAAACAAACTTATTCATTCTTTAGTTACTATTTCCCATATAAATGCACCGTCTTTACAGCACGGAAAGAAATATGAAGAGCTAGCTGTTTCTAAATATATGACAGACTTTGGACAAGAAGTAAAAAAGTGTGGAATAGTGGTGTGTCAAGAGTATCCATTTCTTGCTTGCTCTCCCGATGGCATAATAGATAAGTCTCTCTTGTTGGAAGTGAAATGTCCATATTCTGCTAAGGATAAAATGATTACTCCTGTGACAGTACCATATTTGAAAATGAACGAAGAATCTAAATATTATCTGAACCATAATCATGATTATTATTATCAAGTCCAGGGTCAGTTACTTTGTACCGGAGCACAGAAATGTATTTTTGCTGTCTTCACAGGTGTGGACATTAAGTATGTTACAATTACTAGAGACAATGAATTTATTAAGGACATGGTTGAGAAACTGAAACTTTTCTTTAAAAATCATTTCCGACCAGCATTGCTTGAGAAGCGATTCTATAAGACATATATACCATAAAAAGTATTGTCATTGTGTTATTCTTTGTTTTACCAACAATATAAAGAAAACCAACAATTTGGGGGTCCGACCAGGTCTGATACAAACCGAGCTGTACAAGCACAGAAGATGATAGAAGCTTGAAATTTCGGATTTAAGAAGAAGAGATTGTACTATCCATGCAGCGAAAACAAAGGCGCTGATCAGCTGTGCAGTTATAAACCAAGGTTCCGTCTCCATATGAACTTAATTGTTGATGGGATGTTAAACCCCAAATCAGTCAGTCATTCATTGTCCAAAACTTCTGAAAGTTGGGTACATGATAGATTTGAGCCTGTGCATGAGAAAACCAACAATTTGCATATGCGAAAAACAAAGACGCAGATCAGCTGTGCAGTAGTATGCAAATAATTTAACAAAACTGACACTATGAAAATCTTGCATCATGAAAATATGTACTTAAACATTTTTCATGCTCAACTCAGCTGAGAATGATTATTTATCATGCTCTTCCACAATAAATGGCTACAGCTTATGAGATTTGCATATTTTAGATCACTAAAGAGGCAAAGACAGTCATTTATTTTGCTTGTTACAGTTAATTCAATATGTTGAATCTTATCCACCATAGAATTAAGACAATTTTCTGTTTAAGAACAAAGATAAATTTGACTCTGAGCTGAATGTAGGATGAAAAAGTCTATAATGTTATCATACATACATGTATTCAGACTGTACCATATGAATTTTTTCTCAAGCATGCTTTGGAATAATGCATGTTCTAAAATTGCACAGCATATAACAGCCAAAAATAATTTCTGCTGACATTTTTGTCTCAGTGCTAGTCATAGGATGACAAAGTATTTTGTAAGTCTTTCCTAAACCTATAATGCGTTCAATGTGAACCCGTTTACTAGATATCCGTCTGTCTCGTAAAATAACTTTACCACTAAGTCTGTTTGTTTTCTTAAAGAAGGTAGGAATGTTAACGGTGACATCCTGGGAAGCAAACATATCTTGCACATTGAACCCTTTATCCGCCATAACTGAATCTCCAGGGTCACACATTGAAACTATGTTGCATCTCTCAACAATTTGTCTGTCACTGGTAGAACCACCAAACACAGGGGAAATAAAAGATACGAGGCCGCCTGGCGTAGCTCCAATTAGTGTTTTCACAGTATTACGGTTTTTGTAGGTTGAGAAGGTTGACTGTTGAGCCCTCGGAGCTTTTGGCTTCTTGATAGGACACTCTGTTCCATCGATGATTACACGAGTGGTAGGAAACTTTGCCCTGAAATCTGATGGGTTAAAGTACCTTACTAGGCTGCGCGACGGCCAAATATTTAATTCTTGCCACTGTCTGTGCATAAATAAAATCCAGGTGTAAACTATGTTTTTCACTGTCGCCTCAGATATATTGAACATTATCGATAACTCGTAATTAGTGGTATATCTCCTGAGTTTCATTAATGTTATAAAGAACTGATCCTCCACTGAAATTGTTACAATATTGTGGTAAATATAATTAAGGCAGTAAGCTGCTGGACCCAGAGTACTTAGCACAAACATAACTTTGACATATGATTCCAAACCGGTGTAAAAATGTATAGCCTTATCATTGGATTTGAAATTCTGTAAGCTGTACATCGGTTTTGGCTCGGTCTGTGTACTGAAGTCTCGTGGCATAAAAACTGGTTCTGCTGAGAAATCATAGACTGTTGAAGTTTCTCTGCTTTCAACTGTTACTTCAGACACATCAACAGGTACATGAATCTCCTGTTCCAACAGCTGAGCTACAGTTTCCTCTGCTTTTCTTTTCCTGGATGCTCTGTCTTGTAGCCGCTTCACTCTGTCCTCCTGTAAGTAGGGTGGTTACAATATACTAGACTATTGATGCATGGCAATAAGTAGCCTGGAAATCTTACTTTTCAATATTTGATTATTTTAGATCAAAAACATAGAATGTGGCTACTTGTAAGAACCGCCTCACCCAGGCGATTCAAACGCATAGCTTTAATATATGTTTTGAGCAAAAATATAAAACTTTTTGTTTTCCATTTTTACAGCTATAAAAATCTCTTTTTTATTACATGGGTGATTTTTCGTAACTTGTACATGAAATTATTAAGAATTTGACCAGGGGTCTGATATAATATACAAGTGTTGCTTTTTAAAATATGTACTTTTTTATGCAAGCAAAAACAGTTTTACCCAAACACCAGGATAACATGTCCGTGTAATATATACCGCCTGGATTTTTTATCCAAAAAATAGATTGTGGGTACTCGGAGAGGCGGTTCAAATGTATATCCAAGATCAATATTTGATCAAAAATATAAAATATCAAAAAATGTGAAGAAATCATCAACTCTGTAAACAAAAAAAAACTCTGTATATTGCATGAGCATGCTTTCATAATGAACATTCTTTATGTGCATTAATATGTGCAAATTGCCAAATATACCATTACCTGCACATAGGCACACTGTTAATGATAATAATTGCAATTTCACTTTCCTGCAATGTCAATACTATCACAATAACCATTTTGGACAAACATGATTTCCCTACCTGTAACGCAGCATTTGTCCGACTCCAATTAAAAATGGAAGGCACAGCTTCTGGCTTCAACTTCTGTTGTAAAGGTTTGCGACCTAGAAGTAGATAAACAATCAATGCAAGACATCTGCAAAACCGCCTTAGACAGAGGGTTCCTCAAACATCTATGTTTGGAAATCTGCCCCATAGGAATCACCGCATAAGAATCACCGGTATAGATGGTGAGTAAATAGAGATTCAGATTAATACATGTAGTTTCTGAGGAGAGCCAACAGAGGAGGAATTTTTATTAAATCTTGTGAAGATTTAATTTATTTTTATTAAATATTGTGAAGATTTAATTAAAAAAATATTGGTCAACAATACTATTTTGAACAAGACATGCTCAGTTAATTGCTCAGTTAATTTAAGTTAATTCACATCATTCTTAATCACACAGGTTTCCAACACCCGTCGTTTGACTGCTGCAAAAAAATGTTTACTTCCTGGTTCTATCGAATTTATGTACCCATCGGAAATACCGAATTTTCACAAACTGACTCGCAGTTTTTACAATAACAGAAACGAAACAAATGTGATTTATTGCAAATATAACATTAAGAAAATAAGTACAAACCATCTATGGTCTCGGAGACATAATCGCTGGGCGTGAAATGTGCTTTACAAACAACAGCCGTATCAGAAGGTTGCCAGTCTTTCCGGGTCACCTCGTCCACACGTTTCACGGCTCTAATCCATTTTTGTCTCACTTCTGGGTCAGCTGGGAACCTATGTCCGCCTCTCTTACTGCATTGCGGCACAGAACAGCACGTTGATGGCATAATTTCTCTCGTTTTAATCAGAAAATAGCTGTTTTTACATTTACTTCCGCGTTTCACTCTATAAATAAACAATGTTGCCAGGACCGCGTCATACTGCGCCACCTAGGCAGGGGAAACAACTCACTACTAAAAACCATTTAGGGGTCTAATAATAAGCGGAGAGTTAAAAAAACGTTATAATAAAGCAAAATCATCCAAGTTTATGGTCTCATTTCAGGGTGAAAACTTCCTAAGTGAGAAGCTGTACGATGAAATCCTAGCAGATGCAAGAATATACCTAATACCCGCCAGATCAGAGGATCTATATTTCCTCCGATTCGCCATTTGTGCAGAAAGAACAACTTCTGATGACGTCAAATTTTCGTTCAACGTCATCAAAACATGTGCAGACAGAATGCTGAGGCTTCCGTTCACAAAGACACAAGCCGCTGATTGACATTGATGCATCACCCAAGAGGCTTCATGGTTCAATGGAAGGCTTGCATATTGACACAGACAAGTAGACGTGCTATTGAAATCATGATGATATTATAAACATTTGAGATATATAGACCTTTGAGTAATTATTGTAATTGCAGTCCTCAGTGTAAAATGTTTAAAAATGTATTTAAATTGTGCCATTTTGAATATCTAGCCAGCATACTCTACATATAACGTTCCATACTTCACAGTAGGGGAACGGAAATGAATAGACAGTTGCTACTGACCGGGAAGTCATGTCACTTGCGATCATGTACAGTGGAGAATCGGTCACTTGCGGCATTGATTATTTGTTTACACCTAATAAAACGTTCTCTCTACTGAGTGGCCACCTATTGGGAAAATAGCTGCTCATTCGGCTTACGAAATGTTTCATGGTATAAGTACCTGATTGTTAGTTTGGTTTTTTCCCACCTCGGTTTTTTGGAGTGGGAATCTTTTTCTGATTGCGCCTTTTCCTGATCTTTGCCTACTTGTACCTTCTCAAATGGACGGAAAAGTAGTCAGGCCCGTTTTATTTGGATTATAGGTAAGTTACATATATGCACTTCATTTTGACCACATGAACTTGCTATTTCATCTCTTGCTTTCTATGAAATAGACCTTTGATCACTTGTTAATCATGGTTTGATAGGCGATTTTTGAAATTGTAAACACGAATAAAACATGTGTAAAGTAAAAAACAAAACACCTGGAATTCAAAGCTTTAGTCACAAAATGGTAATACTTGCTGAGAAAATGAAACAAAATAGTTGCAAAACTGTCCAAGGATGCAAAATATATGGAAAACATATAACACGTGTAAAACCCAAGATTTGTACAGTCACTTGCTTTGATGACGTAAAAAGCAAGTGACCGAGCGTCTATTGTACAATAAGCAAGTGACCGATCCTTCCACTGTACATTCGCAAGTGCCGTTACAGTCTATAGACCAAGTGCCCCTGTATTTTCTGGCAGTCCTAAAGTACATGGAGATATATCAACACCCTGACAGCTTTATTTTTAAAATAAACACAATCTGCTCTACAGCATGAGATAAAACCATTTGTCTGCCATAAATCCGTGCATGTAAACTGAAAGCTAGCAGAGGTGTTTTTTTTTTTTCAACTTGAAATGTGTAAGACCAGAGATACATGTAACTGAGTTTCATTTTTGTTTAGTTTACTTATTTGCACTGTTACAAAAACACATTCTGAATCAGAGAGATTCACATTTTTTTCAACAGTCTAATCTGTGTCAACTACGATATCATGATACAGTTTATATCCAAACCCAGCAAGCAAAAACAACAAAGAGCAACAATTTCTAAAACAATCAAAGTAACTTGTGGCAGAGTAATCACCAAGCTCTGATATTGAAGCCAACATTTCCCAGTCAAACAGGGTTAAAACAACAATTAATGTCAGGGTGTTGATAAAAAAAAATATAGGAGAAAATTTATGGGCACAGATCTGTGCTCCTCGTAGGACTTAGTCTATAGACTGGTTACTTTCGTTCACTTCCGTTCCCATACTGTGATACTTTAAAATGTTTAAATAAAGACAAACAGTAGATACACATTACTCTCTAGATGCACAATTGAAAAAGTAAGCAAATATCCTTTTGCTTTCCCATACTTAAATGTCATTACTTTTGAATGTATCGTTTATAAAATTTCACAGACCGTTCTAAAGATTCTTCACATGAATACATTGGCGTGTAAGCCAGCAATGATTTTGCTCTGTCATATTTAAAACTATATGAATATAGCATCTGCTTTAAGCCTGATATACCCATGCTGACGTTTATCTTCATAATAGGCGAAAGCATCCACAGTATAAAATAAACCACATGTAAAGGAATCAATAGTAGCCACATCGGCAGTTTGGAATTTTTCACAGGTATATCACAACCTTGTGCAAACGGAGCCAGTATTTCGTAACTGTCAGCACACGGGGTATCATCAACTGCGTAGTATACCTCCCCATCGACATGGTTTTCAGTCTCTTCCACCCGCCCATTCCTCAGAGCTAGTTCAGCACAAAGGAACATCCAAGCCACATTGCCGGCGTATACCATCTGATGAGTAGCACATTTGCAGTCAAACAAGTGCCACCCTCCGAATCTCTTGGCGAGTTTAAATGCTTTTGAAAATACTACAATGTCCTCTTCTCCATAGATTGTGACTGGTCGTATAGCAACAGTTTTCAAATCATCACCTGGGGTAGTAAAGCATGTACTAGGCCTACATAATGAGACAAGCAAAGCGATATTCGAAAACATGGAAAAATGGATTGGCAACAAATATGAAATCAAAATTATAAGTTTCGGTTGGCGTATAACATAAATGTATACTATATACACAGTACAGAGCCTATGGAGACAAAACTATGGTTAAATGAGTTAACGAAAATTAAACAATATGAGTTAATTTTTTGTTTACGTTTGTTTAAACAACACTTTTTAAACCAATCAATGAGCATATCATTTAGATATTAAAATGGGCTGGTTTCCAGCCTACATATATAATCAATATTAGAAATACTGGTAACCAAAACCATCTTGACCTTCAGGTCTTTAGTACACTTGTTCTATTCATATAAAACAAAGTCTATCTTTAGTGGATGTACTTTCCATAACAATGATAAGCTGCTCTTTTGTCAAACAGCTGATCTCACAGCTGATCTCAATCTTTATTTTGTACTAAAAGGTCATGTTCCTGCTAGTTTATTTGCAATGGCTGATCACATGTAGATTTACAAAGGTACCTTTTTCATGGCCAATACAGGAAGTGTCACAGTGTCACAAGAGTACAAAGCTGTGTCACAACATAACTTATTTTAATGAACATTACTTTTTGTACAGTTACAGTAAGACAAAGAACCTGATCACCTGCTCAGTTGTAAAAAGCTGGTCTGGATCTTACAGTCTATAGGATAAAACAGATAATCAACTGATTTTTTCTTCAAGTGCTGTGTTTTGGAAATTGATTCATAGTTTGAGTGATCTTTCATCAGGACCCTTTTACTCGCTTTCGGCTCGTAAAAGGTCCTGATGAAAGGTCATTGAACTATGAATTAATTTCCAAAACACAGCACTTGAAGAAAAAATCAGTTGATTATCTATAACTTATATAAATCAATAAGATGTTCAAGCAATTCGGAGCATTCCTTTCAGGCCTGGAAGGAATATTTTCGGAAACAAGCATTCAGTGAAAGATGTATGATAGGCTGGCCTTACATCTAAGATGCAAAAAGATAAAAAGGTACATGTAGGCAAAGATCAGGAAAAGGCGCAATCAGAAAAAGATTCCCACTCCAAAAACCGAGGTGGGAAAAAAACAAACTAACAATCAGGTACTTATACCATGAAACATATCGTAAGCCGAATGAGCAGCTATTTTCCCAATAGGTGGCCACTCAGTTACCTTAACTTAACTAAAAATATGAAAACATACATAAGGCGCCAACAGCACAAAAATGTTTTTATACACCAAGACATAAAACAAAAAGAACCACCACAGAAGTATCGACAAAGTTACTGGCGGGCTTAAACCGGTTTTACATGGCCATAACCTCACCCTCAGCTTCTGCAGTGGTTCATAACATTTAGTTAGTTATTCGGTCCTCGTGGTGAATCTCTAACTAGTCAATGAATCATCAAGAACAAACAAATAAATCATGATAAACATCCTGATGAATCAAAAACCAGGACTCACAGACTGAGTAAGCTGCCCGACGATGGAGATCCCTGGGCGCCGAATAACCTACTAACTCCGGAGCAAAAGAAAAACACCAGTTGGACCCGGTGGGCCAAGCAACAGACAAGAAGCTCCGGCCCCAACCAACTAAAATGAATAGCTTTATGTCGGGGCCATCATAGAGTCTGACGCCCGACCCACCGGCGTGCAATTAAAGAAGGCAGCATAGTTATCAACCATGATTGGGTTAAAAACTAAGCATGCAGAATAAAACAATGTAATATGTAGAAGTCAAGCATGATCAAATATGAAAAAGTGTCAGAAAATGCTTACTATTTGCATTTATCACCATAGATTCGGCCCTTTGCTTTGATGTAGCATAGCCATTGTGAAGGGGTACCCTGGCATGGCAGGTGTTAGATTCCGTCCCATCAATGATGTCGTATGTTCCCAACACGACGGACATACTGCTGCAGTAGATGAACCGTTTCACTCCCACCTCTTTACATACTTCTAATAAGGCACATGTTCCTTTTTGAAAATAATGACATATTGAAATCACGCAGTAAATGAAAATGCAGCAATCTATCTAAGCATTCCGTTCTTAATTGACAATAATATTATTTATAAGTGGCAAGAAATTGAGAATAATAGATCTATTATAAATGACAAGAAGAAACAAACTGTTCCAGTAAATTTGCTACAGGGATACAATATAATAATCACATACATACCTTCAACGTTGACAAAATCCATTTTCTTTTCGTCTGGAAACATGGAATAGTCTACAATGCTGGCCAGATGGAAGACTGACGCCACACCCCGACATGCTTTAACTAGTACTTCTCTATCGGTTACACTACCGGTAAATTGTATAACGGGCTTAGTAGAGACGTAGTCTAGAACATATAAGACTTTTGTATGAGTCGTCTCATAAGAAAACCGATAATCAGCTTATGCCTCTTTGTTTTCGCTACACGGATAGTACAATTCCTGTACTTTCTAAATAAAAAAAATCCAGCCTCTAGCCATCTTCTGTGACTGTGCAAGCCGGTTTGTGTCAGACATGTTTTCTGGCGTTGCGGCTCGTATGTTTCTCGAATGACAAAGTTTTATGCGAAAACTAATCGAAAAACACAATGTAATTACATATCATATAAATACATACGAGTGCATAGCTATACACACACGTATTATCATAGTTCGCAACCTATGTACCCGTATATGGCTTAGATCTTGCAAATGTAAAATTAAAAATGATACGTCTCTGTCTCTCTGTCAGTAAACCTCAGATTATAAGAATGGTCAGTTTCATTTCCTCCTATGACTGCCCCTAATCATTCAAAATTCTAAATCATGTAATAAATGTAACATCATGTAATAAATAAAGCTGGCTAAACGTATGTGACATTGTTAAAATAAGTTTTATGATTGAAAAGAACACATTCTTATCCAAAGGGAAATGAAATTTATAGATGCATTACCTAAATTGTTTTCAAATGCCTTGATATCCAGCACTCGTATTTCCGTCACGTGAGGGGCACGTGTCTGCAGTAAACCAATCAAATGTTGTCCTAGGCACCCTCCACCACCAGTTACCAAAACAACGTTATCACCTGTCGATGTCAACTAGCTATTAAAGTTTAGAAAATCCGTAGAAAAACCATTTTGACCTACAACTCTAGTACTATCAAATATCAAAATTTAAATATAAATCTAGACACAGCATTAGTTAAAGCCAATCCGATTGTCTATTTAATTTCACTAAGAAGATTAAGTTGACACAAAAATTGCCTTTATCAATAAGTTATGATAAAACGTTAAATGCATTGATGGACAGATGCTATCTCGGTGAGCCACATTTCAACAGCTCAATATCAAATTATCAGCCGACTACACATTAATTTGCCGGTAGCCGTTTTTATTCTGATTGCACTAGTTCCTGACCGTTGCTTACTTTTACTCTTGCAAACCAATGCAGATGTTACAATTAGTTTCTCAGGTCCTGTAGAGTACCGGCAAGTATCTCCGAGATGTAGACTAAAATGTATGGAATGGGTAGATCACTGGCGTATTAACGAATAATCTTTGGTTTGTGTAACGCCCCGGTGACATTTAAGAAACTAATTGAGAGGTTTATGGGAGATTTATCAAAGACAAAATAAAACACACACCTCATTGCTTATCAAAATTTCCCCCTGTGAAGATGCGTTAACTATGTAGTTACGATTTAGAAGAAAAGGACAACTGCATTCTTGTGTATATCTGCAACTGCAAAATAATCTACAGATTCACCTGCAAAATGACTGTGAATATATTTATGTCCACTAACCGAATACGCACATGATTATTTTGATGAAAACCGAAATTAAATGAGTTCATGTTCAGAGATACTGAGTCTACACCACGCCTTAAAAGTACCTTTATAAAAAATGAAGGAAAAAATGAACAGTGATTAGCTACCCTTTATATTCGGAAAATATGCGCATTTTTTTTTTTTTTTTTTTTTTTTTTTTTTTTTTTTTTTTCTCTCTCTCAAGTAGGACTTTTGTAGGTGTTATAACAATAAGGAAGCTTTTTTGAGTGAAACATATCCGGCTTAAGTGATCATGCTTAAAAACGCAAACCACTTCAAGTGATCATATTTTATTTCGGTAATATATCCTCATAAATGCAAGCATTGCGGAAGGATTGTTTAAACAGTTTATCTTTAGTACTTTTCAAATGTGGTATGAAAGTTCGGGTAAACGCTTTGTAAAATTTCATTTTTAAAAATAGGTAAGCCGTCACATATTTTGGAAAAAAAATCTGTATGCTACTCTTTACGGAACCTTCATTCATGTTTTGTTTGGAACTGTGCAAGGTTTGTGTTAACTTTGATTTAAATATGAATGAACAACTGTCCAAGTTAATGGAAAATTTCGAAAAAGGTACAAGTAGGCAATGATCAGGAAATGGGGCGATCAGAATGAAATTCCCACTCCACAAACCGAGAGGTGGGAAAAAACTAAAAAGACGCTTAGAAAGTTATACAACGAAAACATATAGTAAGCCGAGTGAGCAGCTATTCCCCAATAGGCGGCCACTCAGTTACCTGAACTAAACTAAAATATGAAAACGTACATACATGTAAGGCTCAAACAGCACAAAAATTCGACTCCAAAACACAAAACATTAAAAACCACAGCAGAAGTATCGCCATGGAACGATCAGTAATATAAAACTGATTTAATCATTATTATTATATAACCTTTCTTTATGATATGTTTTTTTTCTTATTCTTTATTTGTTATACCATTTTGTTTTGCTTTGTTTTTGTTTGTCTTTGATCTATTAATTAGCGACACAGTCAAAAGCTACGGTCATGTCGTGGCGTTGCTTCCACTCTATGTGATTTTCACTCAACTTTATGATGTTATGACATCCAGAATGTGCCTGAAAATATCTAAGTTAACTACTAAGATGTGTATACTGACTGACTGGCTTGATTTAACAAGTTGTCCTCGGCAGGATTAGAACCAGTAATCAGGTGGTCGGTTAGTGAGTTATAAGCTTAGCAGCCCGTCTATTTCTCAATTAGGAGGTCCCAATTCCCAGCCTGCAACCCTTTAACTTTTCGTGTTTGATCATCGTCTGTTGATGATTAATCAGTAGCGTACAATGTGACATGCTGATTATATTGCTAATGTTTCGCTGATATTGTAAATCTGTAAACAATATCACACTGCATCACTGAATCAGGTTACGTAATTCGAATACGATAACAATACATGTCCATGCATTTCACATGACTTACAAATGTCAAAAGCACTAGATACCTTTGCGAATGTGGAAAATCATAATCGCATGACATTAACTGGCTAGGTTAAAATCATTTTACTAATATACGCAACGCTTAATTGTAATTTGTTGACCCTTTAAACATACATGTTTTATAACAAAGAAGATTATTTGAGCCTGTGCATGAGAAAACCAACAATTTGGGTTTCAGACCAGGCCCGGCACCAACCAGCCTGTACAGTCACAAAAACGGGCTAGAAGCTTGACATTTCTGATTAAAGAAGAATAGGGAGTGTACTATCCTTGTAAACAAAGGCGCCTTTGTGCATAGTGCAGGTTATATTTTCCTTTTGGTCCTTTGAGATCAGCGAGGGTATTCTGAGAAATCAGAAATTTATTATCGGTTAAGATTCATTTTCTTGCCAATATTTAATATATTTGGTCCCATTTAGATAATACTAGTCTTTGTTTCGACTACCATGTTGAAAGTTGCAAAATTTCAGTAATTCTCTTTGGCTCCATGTTGCCAAATCTAAAGGGTCACTGACGAAACTTTGATAGTCGAAACCGCGGTATGGCCCATCCTCTTTCTCATTAATGTGTTCGCTGCTCTTAAAGGATCTCAGTTTTAATTTTTATTTGTCTTCGCCTATGTAAATTGTTGGTTTCCCCATGCGGCGGCTCATTTATCACAATTAATTGTTTTAAAACAGAGGTCGATAGCATTTGTGTAGACTACCCATAAAAACCATATAACAAATACACAACCTTGATATTGTGTTGACAATAAATCGGCTTCATTGTTCGCTTATTTTCAGGGAATAAAATGATATTGAAGACTAATTCGGAGGAAGAACACTTGCTATCCGCGATATACGATAATAGCAGCACGAGATGAAGAAGATGATATGCTAACACGAGGTGAAATGAAACCTAAAATCAAAACGAAGAGAACTGAGTACAAAATTCAAAATTTCGTCGATGGTAATAGAAACACAAGATAATGAGCACAATCAAGTGATATAATGGACCAAATGGAAAGTGTACATGTGGTTACGCCATACGCCATTGCTTTATATCCTTTCAAAGGTGAGTTAGATGATGAACTTTCATTTGTGCCAAATGACATTATACTTTTAACTAGTCACGTTGACGATAACTGGTTAGAAGGAGAAATTGATGGTAAAATTGGAATCTTTCCTGCTAATCACGTGGTGATACAGATAGATTGTAACAACTCAGAATCAGCAGACATCTCGTGTATAACTTCAGAATCAGCAGGCAGTCTCAAGGCTAGCGCGCCAAAGGCTTCTAAACGAGAGTCGAAATTATCAAAGTCCTTTCCAACAAACCCATTTGTTAAGGATTGTTTTGACAATGACATAGGATGGAACAAACCCCCGTGTAGGAATTTACATTCCTCAGCTACTTGGACAGCATTATTTGATGATGGACCTACGCTTAATTCAGTAGGAAACAGGACGGATCCTTGGTTGAGTTTCGATTCTGGACCAGATTCTTCCAACAACTTAAAAGGCTCTTCGACCAAGAAATCATTTCTGAAGTCATACTCTGTTCCGGCAAGCTTTGCTGTAGAAAAGCCAGGAGGATCTGAACGGAAACCATTTATACTGAAGAATAAACCAGCCCCTTCAGCACCTTGGGTAGTCCCATTCTCGTCTCCATCAAATGACCCTTGGAAAGTGTCTGAAAATTTATCCCAACCAGTGCCAAAACCAAGACCAAAGTCATGCAAATTGTCAACATCAGCTAGTGACAAAAGTTCGACACCTAAAGATAATGCGGACAAATTATTTGGAGAATTTGGATATGCTGCCACAAAACTATTTAGAACTATTTCTATTAATACAAACAATGACCCTAGTCACAAGGAAGCAACTATTGGAAATGACGTACAAACACTAGATCCAACCACAAAACTTGGTAAGCCGTTTGATTTGTATTTTTGAAAAGATAAAACTATCTTTAGAACGAAACTATGGCGAGAAAGCTGTAATCAGTAATCTAAATACGAATCCCATTTATTTATTTCAAATATCTAAATTACTCTCCAATCAAATTTCAAGAGCATTCAGTCATACGATAATACTAAACTGAAAGTAATTATACAAGTAAATAAAATGAAAGGAAACTTAATGACAAGTCTAATCTGATTATATTCAGAACTGATAATTAGACGGAGAGCATGTTGAGTGTGACATCCTGTAAGTAATGAAGATCATACATTTGTATTTCTATCGAAAGGCATGCTGCAAAAAAAATACGATCGTTCTGCGACTAATTTGTTTTCCTAAATCTAAGGATGAGGTGCCGTCTCCTTACTAAATAATAATATGAAGAAACACTGTAACGCCCAATCACCTAATTATTAATGGCATTCTTTCGTTTCAGCAACTAGTCCTACCAGTGACAATGTAGCAAGATCAAAATCCTATGCAGCCGGAGACGATGGTAAGCTGAAAGATATTGTTAAGGCACCGAGGCCTGTTCCAAGACGGCGAACTTCTGATAATATTGCAGTTGTAAAGGAAGACACAACCAAACAAAACACGAGTGGTCTCGCTCCAGTTCCAGCGCCAAGAAGAAGTATCCAGACGCAAAGTGAAAGAAGAAACATTCCTGTTCATACTCCAAATGCAGATAAGAACAAGAACTTAATAAATCATTCCATACACACAGAAGAACCTGTTAGAAGTAATAGAACTCCTTTACCAGATAATTTACTTCAAATTACTGAAAAACTTACACCCAACAGAGATGAAGCCAATGTCAAATCAACTACAGTAATAGATATTGAGAACCCTATTATAGCTAATACTGAGATAAGTGAGGATATTTACTCAGAAATCGTTACTGAAACAGCTGATGATTATTATGCCGTTATTGAACAAAGTTCAAGTGAAAATGTGTATACGGATATGCCAACATTGAATTGTGACTCAGAATCAGTTGCAGATAAGTTTAAAACTGGTAAAACCACAATAATTATCCCGCCGCCTCCATTATCAAATCGACATAAACATGCACAAAAGAGTGTAGCAGCAGATACCTCGAGGGTCAGTCATTCGGACGCGGGGTTTAGAGGTGAATATGGCACTATCGAAAACGTCCCAATTAAGAGCCCTACTTTACTTACACTAAAGGATACAGAGGATATAATTGATCCTATCAATTCCAATTCTAAACTTGAAACGGAAAAATCGACTTGCGAAGACTTTTACAGTGTCCCAATAAATAGAAGTGAAAATGAAGAAAACACTTACGAAATGATGTGGCCTGTACAACAAACCACAACGGAAATAATCATTCCTCCTCCACTACCACCGAAAAAGCGGCCACTCAGCTTCAAAACATGGAATATTTAAACAAAGCCACTTTTTAAGTAACTTGATAAATATTTAAATTGATATCCTTTAAGAACAGTGGACGTATTAATGCGAAATGGGATGGGCGTTGTTTGTTTGATTGTTTTTTTTTTGTTTTTGTTTTTTTTCCGGGGTTGGAGGTGGGTTGGGGGAGCGCAAGTCTTTGCGATAGTAAAATCAGTGAGAGTCTTGGTGTAACTAATAAAAATAAAACTGAGAATGTGTATCAAATTAAGTTGTTGACATCATGTTAAGTTCCTATGTTCAGTTCTTTCATATTGTTGGTCACTACTTGCCGACTTAGATTTGTGCATGACCAGTGCTCGCTTTCTCCTCATTCAGTATGACTGCATGTTCTTGAAATGTTCAATCTTTATACAGCTGCATTCAGTTATTAATATACCCCTGCAATATTCAGAAATAAATTGACAATTCTTCTTGTTTTTGAACAGTCGTCACTGGCAAGAAATGGAAAACTGGAGGAATTAGTTTATATGTATTTTGATAAGTATGAGGGTAAATATTTACTCTGTATATAAACTGTCCAGATCTCCTAATTTGATTACATAATATATGGAGCCCAATGTTTTAACAAAAATGCTGATAGCCGAGTTTCAAAGACTCAACAAGCAACAGTGTATAATTTCATTTGTAATTTATGAAAGAATAACCATTTTTATTCAATGTGCATTTTAGAATTTCACGATAAAGTGGGCGTTACAATTTAAAACTAAACACGCCAGTCACGGTTATTTTGCAAGAAAACTAATATTCCACCAGGACGTCTGTACAAATCAACCTTGCTAGTGGATTCCTCCAGTCTTAAGGCACTGTGTAGTCACCTCTGGCATTGAATCATTCTGCCAATACGCGTGTTGGAATATCATCAAACAGTTTTTCGTGATTTGTTTTTTTTTCGGCACAGAATACTAGTACCATAGAGGACTGGAACTTTCACAGAGAACCTTTTTTATTGTTAGGCTATCTCTCACAACTCATCTTTATAGCATTTCAACCCTCTTGTGTACGGTTTGGTTTAAGTCAAGGGAATCACAGGACATTCAAAGACAGACGTTCCTCTAATATCAAGAATCTGTTTTGCGGATTTAGAATTAATACAAAGAACATTGCCTTTCATAAATACTAATTCTTTTCGCACTCTTTATTAGCATGTTAATTTCCATGACTTAAACCCTATAGAAGGGGTTTAGAATATCATGAAGAGAGGTGTGAGTCATTGCCTGTCAATAAATTTAGCACACTATGGTATTCTGTGTGGAGGAACAAATCATGAAAGTATATGATGAAATGCCAACCCACGTTTTGACGGAATATCGAAGCCAGAGGTGACTCGACAGTGCTTTAAGACATGCTTATCTCATGAAGGAACCTACTAGCAAGCTAAAAAACTATGGTTCACTTTATTTGGCATGTAATGACAGAAAGGCTTTTTTCACTTCCTCTGACCAAAGTCGGTATACACTTTGGTCATGTCAGAATGTATGCGACGCCTTATCCTATCTCCTTGATAATATTTATATTAGATTTGGGACCAAGTTATACAGACAAATTGTTGGAATTCCGATGGGTACAAACTGCGCACCTCTAGTAGCTGATTTATTTTTATACTGCTACGAAAGAGATTTCATGGATTCTCTTAACCATGATAATCAAGCTGATGTTATCGAGGCTTTTAATTCCACATCTAGGTACCTCGATGACCTTTTGAACATCGACAACCCTTATTTTGAAGGTATGGTCAATCAAATTTATCCACCTGAACTTCAGTTGAACAAAGCCAATATCTCAGATACTGAAGCCCCCTTTTTAGATCTACATCTTTCTGTTGCAAATGGATTTGTTTCTTCTAAAATTTATGATAAGCGCGATGACTTTGATTTTGATATAGTAAATTTTCCTTTTTTGGATGGTGACGTTCCTCGTCGTGCTTCTTATGGTGTATACATTTCGCAACTTATTAGGTTTGCTAGAGTCTGCAATCATGTTACAGACTTCAACGCTCGAAATAAATGTTTAACGGCCAAACTTCTCCAACAGGGCTATCGGTATCATAAGCTTCGAAAAACATTTTCTAAATTTTATCGTAGACACTATGAATTGATTTCCAAATATAATGTTGGGTTAAAGACGCTTTTAAGTGAGGGCCTTTCGGAACCTGAATTTTATGGTGACTTGGTTTACAAATTTAAGAAACTTAAAGGAATTAATGATTTTTCTTTTCAGTTCAGAAAAATCATAACACGTTACAGACGTATAGGTTATAACTTGAATGTTATGCGACAGTCTGCATGCTTAGTTTTTAACCCAATCATGGTTGATAACTATGCTGCCTTCTTTAATTGCACGCCGGTGGGTCGGGCGTCAGACTCTATGATGGCCCCGACATAAAGCTATTCATTTTAGTTGGTTGGGGCCGGAGCTTCTTGTCTGTTGCTTGGCCCACCGGGGTCCAACTGGTGTTTTTCTTTTGCTCCGGAGTTAGTAGGTTATTCGGCGCCCAGGGATCTCCATCGTCGGGCAGCTTACTCAGTCTGTGAGTCCTGGTTTTTGATTCATCAGGATGTTTATCATGATTTATTTGTTTGTTCTTGATGATTCATTGACTAGTTAGAGATTCACCACGAGGACCGAATAACTAACTAAATGTTATGAACCACTGCAGAAGCTGAGGGTGAGGTTATGGCCAGGTAAAACCGGTTTAAGCCCGCCAGTAGCTTTGTGTTACTGATCGTTCCAAGTCGATACTTCTGTGGTGGTTCTTTTTGTTTTATGTCTTGGTGTATAAAAAATTTTTTGTGCTGTTGGCGCCTTATGTATGTTTTCATATTTTTAGTTAAGTTAAGGTAACTGAGTGGCCACCTATTGGGAAAATAGCTGCTCATTCGGCTTACGATATGTTTCATGGTATAAGTTGCTGATTGTTAGTTTGGTTTTTTCCCACCTCGGTTTTTGGAGTGGGAATCTTTTTCTGATTGCGCCTTTTCCTGATCTTTGCCTACTTGTACCATTTTCTTCGTACAACCTTCCTAGTGGAATATTAGTTGTCTTGCAAAATAAGACTGCCATGCTTAGTTTTAAAAACCACTTTACCATGCATTTCTAAAATATACATTGAATGAAAATCAGGGTCTAACTTTGCAAATAGTGCTCATAAAGACACCAAATTTTCAGGCTTTTCAGGCTATGTACAAAAATGGTTATTGTTCATAACTTACAAATAAAAGAAGATCTATGGTCAAGATGTAAAAAGTCCCTAAATCACAGATTTGGGAGGACAAAATTTTCAAGTTATGATTTTGGGGCTGAATTAAGCATTTATAGGAAAAGAAATTTATACACTTTTGTTTACAAAACAGTTTGGCTGATTTAACAGAATCCAGATAATGCAACTAACTAATTTCCCAACCCACCCCATCTTTGTCAAAATGAACCATTAGAAGTTGGACTGATTCGCAGTTATTTGTCAACAGCACTTTTCAAGCAAACAAATATGGGCTTGTTTGCCATATGAATACTGAATAATGTCCACACATTGATTGTTAATTATTTTGTATTTTGAAGTTTATTTCGAACGAAATGTAAGCATAGTGCATAAGATCTTTAATTTACAATCTTATAGTTTATTTCTAGGTACGTTCCCCCCCTAGACCCAGCATGTCCTTTTGACAGTATATGTGTTTTTCACATATACACATCATATCAAAGTGGCATCCTGGGTCTAGGGGGGTGAACAGGGTTAGTAAGACAAAAATGTATAATTTTCTGAAATTTTCATGAACAAAATAAAGCACTGTTATTATGGACAATGTTAAAGACATCAACTGTAGAATTGTAAATATTCTTGGCCGTATTTCTTGTCAAACCAGCGTCAGGGTGTGTATATTTAGTTTCTGTAGATGTATAAATAGATATACAGTGCATATTTAAAAGTAAATTTGCTTTCAATACATGTGTATTGCACAATGCTTAGAAGTGCAAATTTCCTAAAAAATGTTAAAACCGACATAAATAGTTTCACTGACTTTCAAAATATGCCAGAATACACTAACAACAAAGAGCCAGGCCTTTGCGTCTTTGGAAGTGACATATTTATCAATTAGGGAGAACTCCCATTTAATCCATAGATGTCCTTACAAACCATTGACTATTGTTCCTTGTGGAACTTTTGAAATTCGAATATCAGCGATCTTTTTTGTTAAAAAATTGGGCCCCATATATTTTGTAATCAATGTAGGCATACAACATCACAAGATCTGGAAGTTTTATAAATAATATATTAAGAGTAAATATTTATTCTCATACTTAACAAAATATCTCAACAGATTTCTCCAGTTGTCAATTTCTTGCCATTGACGATTGTTCAAAAACAAGAAGCGTTGCCAATTTATTTCCAAATATTGCAGGGGTATATTAATAATTGAACGCAGCTGTATACGTCTCCATTGTACTTAAATGAAGCGGTAAAACACATACTTTCTTCACTCCTTATTTGAAATCTTTATTGTGAACAATGAATTAAATCAGTCCAATAAATAAACTGACACTCTACTGGTAGTTATGACAGTGTGTACAATGCATGTAGATGTATCTTTCATTTACATCCCTTTCCCATGAGCGCTTTCCGTTCGTGTTCATTGTTTAATACTTTAATTATTTCAAACTTTTAACACAAACCATCCAGTGAATTAACAACAATGACTGACCCCTATATATAATATTGATCAATATTAAGATTTCTTCCATCAAGACGAATTCCAGTTTATTACAATGCTTGAACATTAACGAGGCAGAATTAAACACCAGCATAAACAAAGCCAAGGTGTCACGATTTCTTTTCTCCTGGAGGTGGTTCATCATAATACCTCTTCTTCAATGTTCTATATTTCTTCAAAGAATACAGCGCTTCTATCTCTTTGGCCACATATTTTCCTCTAGCGATCAAACGTTTTATTTCTTTAGGGTCCGAAACGTCTTTGTTTTTCATGAATGCCTCCTTGAGTTTCCTGTTGAAATACTCGGTTCCCATTGGATACTCTCTGCCCAAGTACAGCAACTGGAATACATCAGGAAAACATGTCCGTGCAATGAACTATGGTATGCAGGGGTATATCTATTTTCTAATTTTTACTAGAAAACATAGATTGTGGGTAGTCGTTAGAACCCACAATCTACATGTATGTTTTGGACCAATAATAATAATAATAATAATAATAATAATAATAATAAAATAGGTATACCTCAGTAAACCCCAGTTTTGCTGTATACGTGTAACGAACAGCCGAGCCAAGCCACAGCAAACAAAGCATGCTCATCCACCAAGGGTTGTTTACTGCGCTGATACTCTACACTTGCTCGATTCACAAAGATTCGAGTTTGAAATTTGCATATTACAAACACTCAATATGCCGCTAATACGTTGCCCCAACGTATTTTTCCAAGGGAGGCTATCCCGTCACATTACTTCCCCCTCCGAGAAGACTCGTCCCGAGTCTTGCCCTGTAAGGCAACCCCGGTCTGGCAGTTGTCATTATCCCACCGCTGCCACCAACTGTATCGAACAGCCGAGCCAAGCCACAGCAAACCCCGTCAGTGGAAAAGCATGCTCATCCACCAAGGGTGGTTTACTGCGCTATATGTACTCTACACTTGCTCGATTCACAAAGTTTCGAGTTTGAAACTTGCATATTACAAGCACTCAATACATGTTTGCCGCTAATACGCTGCACCAACGTATTTTCCAAGAGAGGCTATCCCGTCACATACGTAAAAGTGGGGATCAAGCGGTATATTTTTCATGGACATGTTTTCCGCACGGTGATAGAATCAGGGACAAAGTTGTAAAACCCCGTACATGTACTTCGTGCATCTGCCAGGTGTGAACTAAAGTTGGCCTTAGTGAACTTTGGTGTGAAATCCAAATGCACAATGCTAAACATTTCTTCGTCTTAGCCGTGCAACTCGTGTGCTCAACAAGTACATACATACGCTCCGTCCTAGTGGGAGTTTCATATTATGATTTAATGAATGAGCAATATTTGGGCTACATGTACAAAGGTCGACATGACGGCCTCTTAGACGTGAAGTACTAAGCAGTATTAACAATTTTAAGATGATACCTACAAAAGCATTATTCTTTTGAGAATAGAATATCGTCCCCACTCCCCCATCCCTAACATATGATTGAACCAAACTCTCGCTTTTCAAATTTAACATAGATCTATAGACTTACAGATTTGTAAAGTTCTTTCACTTTTGCTCTCAGACTCTGATTTGCCATCGTTTCGTCATGTACTCTGGTAAAGCAGACAGGCGGGATATCTGTAAGATTCAAAGATTCAAAAAATCCAAAACATATAGGATCATAACAGACATGACATGAAAACAGACATGACATGAAAACATAAATGGAATGGCGTCACTAAAGTACATGTACTAACTATATAGTGTATCCAACCACTCAACCTCAAAACTTCGTCTTGTGTACAACCCTACACAGACCCCTGTGATACATTTATGCATCCCAGTGGCACATGAAAGGCCAAAAACAGCCGACTAGCTGGATCCACCTTCACAAACATCACACAATGCAACTACCAGCTGGAATTGAATTCTAAGTACATGTATAAAACAATGTCTTATTTGTCAATAACGATACATATTCACGCCACTCATACGCGTTCATCTACCTCATATGTCGAACAATTCAGCCGAGTGTACAAGAACAAAACCAAAAGGTATTGACTAAGCCTTGAAGTAGCTCTCATTCCTTGCAAACAAAATAATAAACTATTGTTGATAAACATTTCTACTGAAGAAATTAACATACACTTTCGTCTGTCAGATGCAAAAATGACAAATGATTTATTCAGTACAAACACACTTCACACTCGATGGTTATGGCTAGAGCAACCTTAACGCAAAAGGGAACATACATGATTCAAACCAAATAAATTGTAGATACATAATGGTAGTCACAGAATTCAGTAGAATCTATCTGTTTTAAATTCTCAAGTCATATGAGTATTTAGCATTATGACTCCATTTCATTTGGAGCTTCCAATGTCCATTTAACACGAGTCATTCAAGTTAACTAAGCAAGAGTTGAGGTTCACTGACACATACAAAGATAAAGGCGCCAAGATAAACAGGACCAGGGTAAGTGTGAACACAACTAAAGTCCCATACGACACAGTGATCCATTCTACACCGGTTTACAGTGACCACCGGCCAGTGGTGTCTAAACACAATGTAGGAAATTTCCGAAAACAACAAGGCGAAAAAAACAAGCTGCAGCCAAGTGTGCTTCGACATGAACCTTCAGTTGTATTCAGAACAAAATAAGAAAATTAAAAAGAGATTCTTTACAAACTTTTAATCCATACAAGACTATAAAACACTTACAAATTGTTTTGTTTCCTTCAATTTTGTGTCCTTTATCTTGGTTGCCACAAATCGAACATGTTGTCGTAAAAGTAAGATCTAGGAGAAATGATCTCGCTTTCACATCTAGACGTGATTCATGTTCAAAATGAGCTTAATTTGACGATGAATAATAATAAAAGAAATGGTAAAATCTGACAATCAGCGTATAAATTTATGTGCTATTTGCTCAGTTATCGCGTAACAGTATTCAACACTGTGGGTCACCGTTATCATTATATGTTCGTGGTTCTTCATGCCTATGAAGGCGAAATACGAAGTCTTAATTGGCGTTGATAACATTGATAAGAGTTGTGCTGCCACATATTTACATAGTTCTTAACATGTTTTGCCGAGTCATACGTGCATTTCTAATCAAAAATCTCTACTCCACACAGAAAACAAGTTGAGTCAGTCAAGTGTTCTAGTTGAAAGGTTATCTTCAAGACTTGTTCACCGCAACGAGTGAATCCCGTCGGTAGCGGCTTCAGTGAACTGGCTATTTCACTCTGGACATAAGGTGGATCTGAGTATCAGTATGAATATTATCGTGTACCATAGATGCTATACTTTATGCATAACTTCAAGGTATGATTTTAATGACATAACTTTAAGCGCCTGGGGATGTCTCCAGCCAACATAAAGTATGTCCGATGTAGACACATTGAGACTGTGAAACTTCTACTGTTGTGACATAAACAAGAGACACATCGTAGTATATGGTACGTCAAAGCTGGTTATACCCATTACGAAAGTTTGTCCATGTGATATACAGAGATGTTTTCAGCTTTAAAAATTCAAAATTTCATTGGAAAAGTCTGATCTTCAGAACAGATGGTCTTCTTGTGTAGTACAAATGCTCAAACGGCAAACTAGAGTGAAAGGAGCTGTACTTTATTTATTTATTTATTTATTTATTTATTTATTTATTTATTTATTTATTTATTTATTGGGGTGTTGATGGGGGTAGGAGATTTGTTGTGAGGTTCGTTAGTAAAAAGAGATGGTTTGGTTGGCTTTTTTGTCACAATAGCAATATGGTTATCCCAGGAGGCCTGACTATGGTGGCTTCTCTCATAATGTCTTCTTCAGTATTTCACAGTCGATCATGTACACATATGATCTGGACAGTCTTTTTATGTGAGATTCTGTTGTGTTCACGTACATTTGCCTGGGTTTAAAACCATACGCCAGTTCTCTCCAACTCCTAAAGGCGACTAATGTCCTCCTGTAATGACCACATCTTATTTGGCTTGAAACAACATTGTACAAAATGCAACCGTCATTGGTAAATATCAGGAATAAAAAATGGTCTAGCACAGTCCCTGAACACCTGAAGTTATAGGAGAGGAGGGTTGTGTTTTACCGTCTGTAAAACCACTTTTTGGTATCTTTCAGCAAGGAGCTCAGATTCTCTGAACACTGTGTGGCTTTTAAAATAGTGTATCTGGCTTTCGTTGGCAGTTAGTAAGTAGTCTCTGATAAGGGTGCATTACCTGAAATGGATATGTGCCGTATCTCAGTAACTAGCGATGAAGTTTTCTGCTTTAGCGACATACCACTTTCGTACGTGATCGCTCCCTGCTATGGGCAAATGATTTTTAGAGTGAAAAATAAATCAATAATTAATAAAAATAAAACTGCGATCTCTTTAGAGCAGTGAGCATATTAATGGAAAAAGAGATGGGCCATAACAATTCGAACTTGATGTATGTGGTTGTCTAATGTCTGCCTGTCACCAGACGGATATAGCGGTTTCACAGGTATATCCCACGTATATCGAGATATGTCCTAGTTTTCTTTCTACTCAGACATCCCTCGTTATTGCTGCTTCTGTGAGAGGGATTTGGGTAAAGTAGTGCAGTAGTGGCGATAAGCAAGTTGTAAATACGTAAAGAGGAGAGATATATATCCATCTTCCACTACTTCATAACTTCCTAGCTCAGATGACTTCAGAAAGAATTCAATGAATGGAATACAGTAAATATGTTAAGGTGACGGTTGAGAGTGGGCAGTGTCCATTTGCCATTGTGGCCTGGTAGTGGTAATACCCTTACTCGGGGTTAAAGCGATGTGCGCCGAAAAGTCAACGGCGGAATACTACAAACTTATAGTAGAGCTGACAGGTAGCGCTTCACGCACTGACCTGTCGCAGTTGGCCAATTATTATTTAATGGCTACTGACCATCAGTTACACAAAAAGCTTTATAATGATTGTTTCACTATCAAAGAAATTCACCAACTGCAATTTTCATTGGACAATTAAATCTCATCCTCTAGAAATTAAAACAAAAGTTACCCATGTTGGAATTCCTGTTGTATCAGATATGAAATCAGACTCTGCAATTGAAGTGGCTATAAGAAAGGGTAGAGCAGCATTTCACTAATCTTTGGGTTTTAGTTTTAGAGATCAAATATCACTTAGCCCGATTACAAGCCTTAAACTCTATAAATCTGTGATACTCCCAACGGTTTTGTATAGTTGTGAGATGTGGCACAATATGAGCATGTCTGCACTACAGTCTGCAGAAGTGTTTCATCATTATTGTTTGAATAAGATACAATTTTTACCAAAAAACACACGGTCTGCTATGTGTCAAACATTACTAGGTGTAGGGTCGCTCTTATCAGAAATTGATAAGAGAAAGTTGATGTTTTTTTTTTCATAAAATTACCCTTCTTTCAGAAGACTCCTTATCAAAACAAATATTTCTAAGGAGATTATTTCTTTACCAACACAGAATTTCAAACTCAAATACTGTTAATCAATATGGTTTTATTCCTGATCTTGATAGAATTTTAACCAAATATAGACTAAAACATTATTTGGACAATTTTACGGCAGGAGCCCAGTTACCAACCAAAACATGTTGGAAGCAAATAATGAACAAATCTGTTAGAAATCATGAAAAACAAAGGTTAACTATGCTGTATGAAAAAGATAAAGATTTTGTAAGGTTTCAAAGAGTTCATACATCACAAAATTTATATCATCTTTGGAAGGTTCCATCATCTGCTACTGAGTTAAAGCTGATCCATTTTATTGTAAAAAACTTGACTTTAGTTCCACAGAATGTCCAACAGACATGCTCATATTGTGGTCATTTTTTCAAAGATGTTTTCCTACATATAGTAACTTCATGTCAGACAACATTAGAGATTAGAAATACGTTTTTGGAAGGACCTCTGACGGTGGTAATGGGAGCCATAATGTAAAGCTGCCTCAGATTTTGATGAAAATAAATGTTGGTCAAATGTTTCTGTTTTTGTATATATGTTTGCTGGTAGTCCATAGTTTATGACATTGGATTGAGGTTCTTATTTCTAAAGAAGTACTGCTTTATTTTTGGGTTAAAATGGACATATTTTGTATTAAACATATAGAAAAATAGAAAAGTATTTATTTAACATTGTTCCCCCCCCCCCCCAGTCCCAAGAAATCCCTTTGCATATGAATGTATTGTCATATTATACATAATATATGTGAATGGCGTTCTGGGACTCGGGGGGGGGGGGGGGGGGGGACAGTACCCTACAGCCCAAAATGTTATCTCAGTACTAGAGCCCAAGTTATGGGATCTGGGAAATTCATGCGGGATGCCCCAGCTTTCTTCGTGTGTCGTCTGTAGCCAAAATAGGCTATATCCCACAATTCAAAGCGTCAAATGCGAGAGATCAAGATGAGGTATCGTCTGATCTCGCGATAATGAGAATTATTCATCATTTTTATCCACTTATTCCAAGCTTACTGAAATCAACATTAGAAATATGGAACTTTACCAACCCCCCCCCCCCCTTGGTTTATTGATTTTTTCCAAGGGGATTTGGTTTGGTTACCAGTATTTCCAATAATGTGTGTGTAATGTGTGAGGATTTCCTGTAAAGGCAGAATAAATTGCAAGGCACGGGACACGAAAAACACGATCACCATACCGCTAGATTTGTATGTCGTAAAATTTACGGATTACGGCATTGGTTGCTAGACAAAACAAATCGAGGTCGCAGATTCTGCTCTTGTACATTCCCAGATTAAAAATGGTGAGACTAATTTATAGCGAGCAAAATAAGATAAAGTTGATTCAAAGTGCATGTTTTGGGTTGCGAATTTGCGAAGGGGAAATTTTGTTTTGCACCCTGCCTAGAATGTCCGCGAGGGCATATGGCAGTATAGAGATAGATAGATAGATAGATAGACCTGTACTGTGTAGACCAGGATACCAGGGCTCCTTCTTGCATTCCATATATTTCATACAGTGGATTGGGGATTCCCCTGATCGGTTTGTTGGCAAGACTATGTACTGTGGGGCACCTGTCAAATGGGTAACCCGAGCTTTCTCTGGCTGCAAACCCATAAAGGGTTCTTATAGCCTCCAGTCAAAAATAATTGAAGGCTATTTAATGTCAGAGAAGTCGCAGATTATCAAATGGGCTACTAAAAAAGACAGGCTTGCCACCAACGGGGTTGAACAGTTGATACTTGTGATACGATGCTGTCCCCTGGAGTTGCGCACTTAAGCATTGTTTGACCGTTCAGATTATAAAAGAAGCAATTTCTGAATAAAACAAATAATCTTCTTTTTGCATAAACATGTAATGCATACAATTACCAAAAGAAATTATGAAAATGTCAAAAACTTTTCTCTGAATTTCATCATAAGTAAAGCTACCCCCATTTTTATCCCTGACGTCAAAGGTCACATGGAGTTGCGCACTTGATTTATTTGACGTCTTTAGATGGCTTTCTTCAAGAAATATGGTATTTAAACAAATGTTTTGTGAAATTTGTCATATTTCTAGTTGATTAGCCACAAAAAGATCGAATAAAGCAGCCCCATGCATAATTAATTTGGCCAATGCAATATACTGGGTAAACAAAATGTCTTGCAAGTACGTTTTGCATCATTTTCTCCTTCTGTTCTGTCCCATCTATGATAATTTTTATTTTTAGTTCATTTAATGAAGTTAGCTGACAAAATGTTACTCACAAATAAATGTAAGCTTTCATGCCTTAGACCTGAGACAAGAAACTAAGAGATGCGCAAGTCCATGTGCCGCGCAACTCCATGAGACTCAACTGTATATCAGCTTTTGATTGAAATCAACAGATCATGGAAAAATGTGTGTAACGCAGAGTTAAAGTATCATGTCCTATTATCATAATGCCAGTGATGTAGATAATTATTTTTCACAATGCGTACTGTACGCATCAAAATAAATGTTCAGTGCGTACCGACAATACAACTGCGTACAAGTTTTCTGAGGATTCTTATTCAAACCTCTCATTTAGAATCAAACTTATAGATAAAGGTACAGGTATGGATAAGATCATTTAATCGAGTATGAAAATTTAAGTAAACTGGTTGATAATCCTGTAATAACATGTCATTCTATCATTTAGGCATGTTAAACTACACTTTTGTCCCCTGCCTAGATAATAAGAGACACAAATGAGGAAAACATTAGAGACTTGGATGGCTGTAGAAAATGGATACATCAAGTTTTAAATTGAAAACAATGACCAGAAATCAATGCAAAATGCCTATTCAATAAACCAAAGAGACAGACTATCATTAAACTTCATGAATAAACCTTTGATAAACAATTTGTCTGGTCAAAGTACTGAACGGCGAGCACGCATATGGTATAACTACTGAAGATACATAATATATTGCATCATATATAATATGGAACGATCAAAAGCTGCATTAATATTGTATCTACTTTTCGATTGTTGACAAGCAGCCAGACAAAACTAGTTGAAAAATTGTCATTTTGGTGAAAATTTTAAAGGTATTTTATCTGAGTATGCATAAAACCGAAAACTGTTAGCGTACCGCTGATTTTTACTGCGTACATGGTACGCACAGGTCTGAATTTTTTATGCGTACAGAGCGAAAAATCGTGCGTACATACGCAGTACGCATCGTTATCTATTTCGCTGTAATGCATTGAGGAAACATTACAGAATTGGAAATTAAAAGTTCTTGCACGAAAGTTAAAAAGTTTTATATTAGTCGGCGTTTTGAAATCCAATTAACGTTGCAAGCAATTTCATGACGTCACATTTACATACATGTGATATTTTCTTTCTTCACGGTCGGAAGATTTCCAATTTGAAATCGTAATATTTGCTCTTATGTCGGGAGGTTTATTTTCTCATGGTCATGACCGATATTACATCGTCAAATTGTACTGAGGCTGATCAAGCTTATTCTCCTTTTGTTTGTAGATGGCTTTTGAACCCGAAGAATGAAGAATAAAAATGAATAGCTTGTAAATTCAGACCATTCTATTATAACAAAATAAAAATTGTACATACAAACATTCGAATACTGAAGCGCTTAAATCCAATGTCAGCACTACAATGGGATTTTCTTTAGACTCATTGCGGTACACTCCATGATAGTTTTTTGTCATTCCGTTATTGATTACAATAATTTTAACACAGGGTTTATTTTCATTACACTCGAACGCACATGTTGATGAGCAATTAAATAGCTGACACCAGACTTGTTAAACCAATTAATCAGATTTAATCCCTCTTGTAAAAACATCAAGTATTGATAATCCAATTATTCACACGCTATGACACATCCAAAAATAGCCACAGGTAATATACATATTATCTGGGTCAAGATATCACGCAGCGTCTTCAAGTCAATTACCGTATTTACCATCCTAAGGTTAATAATTGGACTGTTGGATAAAAAAAAAAACTGCAAACAGCTCAAATAGGGGACTTCGGCAGATCGGGGGACCGTCGGGAGTGGGCCCTTGAAATTCCTAAAATACGCCGAGTTCGGGAGATATCACATGTATGCATTTAAACATGTTTTGTGACGTCGACATTGTACCTCCACTAGACCAAAAATCGCAGAGAACATCGCATATAACTGTATATTTTCATCCTCCAAAACAAGAGTCAGCCAAGAAGAAATTATTAAAAGCAGAAAAAGAATAACAATAATAAATTTGTATAACTACAGTCCAACCTGTCATAAGCAACATCTGTATTAAGCAAGCACCTCTCTTTGGCAAGCACTTTCATATATTTTAGCCTCCTAAACAAGGATCAGCCACGATAAAGTTGTCAAAAGCAGAGAAAATAAATCAAATAGAATTCTGTATAACTACAGTCCAACTTGTTATAAGCAACACCTTCATTAGGCTGAAAATATATGAGCCTGTGCGTGAGAAAACCAACAATTTGGTTTTCTGACCAGGTCCAACATAAACCGGGCTGTACAAGCACAGAAGATGGCTAGAGGCTTGAAATTTTAGATTGAAGAAGAAGAGGGACTGTTCTATCCGTGTAGCGAAAACAAAGGAGCTGATCAGCTTCGCGGTTACCGCGAAGCTGATCTGCGTCTTTGTTTTCGCATAGGCAGATTGTTGGTTTTCTCACGCACAGGCTCATATATTTTTTTTGTCCTCCACCTAACTACCAACTTTTAACCCCCCTACCCCAAAAATTATATTGCAATTTTATGAGGTAAAATATTTTTATTTTTCTATTATTTGGTAGGAATCCAGTCCTTATCAAACATTTTTCCTGCAAGTGCATCCTGTCTACCAAAAGCATTGTTGGGAACATTGCTGAGCTAAAGGACAAACAAACAATTTTCTAATTCAGGCCCTAAGCAAGCACTATCTTTAGCAAGCTCTTTCATATGAGTCTTTGCACAAGTAAGCCAACAATTTGGATTTCCGACACGGTCTGTCACAAACCAGCTTGTACAGCTAGAAGCTGGAAATTTTGTATTTAAGAAGAAGAAATATACTATCCTTGGAGCGAAAAATAAAGAAACCTTTGTTTTTGCATAGGCAAAAATCTGTTTTTCACATGATGCTGTTCATATATTTTTAGCCTCCAAAACAAGGATCAGCCAAGAAGAAATTATCAAAAGCAGAGAAAGAAAAACTGAAACAGGAGGAGGAAGAAAGAAAAGCCATAGAAGAAGGTTTGTAAACTATCATAGTCATATGACTGGCATTCAGTGCTCTACCATCACTAAATCATTCAAAGTTTACCAGGTAACAATGAGCCGCGTCATGGGAAAAACGGATTTTTGCCTATGCGAAAACAAAGGCGCAGATCAGCTTCGCAGTAACTGCGAAGCTGATCAGCGCCTTTGTTTTCGCTACACGGATAGTACAACTCCTCCTCTACTTATACCCAAAATTTCAAGATTCTAGCTTTCTTCTGAAAATGTACAGGCCAGTTTGTGTCAGACCGGGTCGAAAACCCCGAAGACCGGTTTTCTCGTGTCGCGGCTCAATATGTCTCTGTTATAAGCAAGATGTATTGTCAAATTAAGGCAGATGCATAGCCATACTAGTTATCTTACCTGCCTGAATGTTGTTGACATGTTGTATTACTGTAGACTGGTTTGACTTCTGACAATCTGGACCCAATGTGAGAACTCGCTCCCCAGGTCACAGAGAATCTCTGCTAAATATCGGAGATATGGCAGTTGCTCTGGCTATTCTTGGCGGAAGCGGAGCTTATTGCCCTTTGGTCCATAGTATAGAATATGAGACAGTTTGTTGTCATAAACAGCAACAATTATTAGCATGAAGCCATTTCAAATTTAGCATTTATAAAAACATTCTACAACCTCATTTTCATAATTTCCAGAGGAGGCTCGTGTAAAGTTTGAAGAGGAAGAGAAGATCAGGAAGGCTCAAGAGAAGGAGGCGGAAGCCGAGAGAAAGAAACTAGAAAATGCTGTGAGTTATCTCCCTTCACAAACCTGGTCCCACGGTTATAAAAAAATATTGTCATGCTCAACTCAGCTGAGCATGAAATTCAAACCACTCATAAATGCTGAAATAGCCCAAGTGAAGTAAAGTTTCAGGTTTAGGTCACTTGTCCTGTTGATAAATGTTAAAATGCCAATTGATCAGCAACTTTGCTTTTCACTGCATTTTCATTGATGTAAAATTTCATGCCTTTGGTAATGGGCAAGAAAATACGAGAGACAGGTTTTCTGGACTTACTGTTAATATTACAGGAGAAAGAGAATCGTCTAGCGGAGATGATGGCATTAGTTGAGATACAGGAAACTGGTAGAAACACTCTGGAAGCCATGGATGCTGAGAGGAGGAAACAAGCTAAGGTTAAAAATAATTATGTTTTCAAAGTAGATAATTTGAATTTTAATACAGTTTTAATCTAGATTTTGATTAGTAAATGAAAATTAACTGTGAAGCAGAGATGATGGCATTAGATACAGGAAAACATGTCCGTGTAAATTATACCCCCTTAAACCCCAATTTTATATAGCAAAACTGGGGTACACAGGGGTATACCTATTTTTAGCTCACCTGAGTCGTTAGGCTCACAAGGTGAGCTTATAGGATGGCCATGATCCGGCGTCCGTCCGTCCGTCGTCCGTCCGTCCACAATTTCAAAGATCTTCTCCTCTGAAACCACTTGGCCAATCAAAGCCAAATTTTATATGAAGCATCTATAGGAAGGGGGAACCAATGTGTATATAAATAAACCAGGTCACATGACCAAGATGGCCGCCATGCCCATATATGGTAAAAACCTTTAAAAATCTTCTTCTCCAGAACCCAAAGGCCTAGGATCTTGAAAGTTGGCATGTAGCATAAGTGACTCAAGGTCCACAATGTATATATAAATAATGACCTTAGGATGACCTTGACCTATTTTACGGCAAGGTCAACATAGGTCGCCAATGCATTTGAATGGGGAAAACTTTTAAAATGTCATTTAAAGTGAAAGTCTTGCAGGAAATGGGCAGTAGGGCTGAATATTTATGATTCTGAAACAAACTGGACCCCAGGGGCTCATATGCCCCCACCCCAGGGCAATATACATGTATATCTCCATAATATTCAAACATCATCTCCTCTGAAACCGCTTGGCCAATCGAAGCCAAATTTTATATGAAGCATCTATAGGAAGGGGAACCAATGTGTATATAAATAATACAGGTCACATGACCAAGATGGCCGCCATGCCCATATATGGTAAAGACCTTTAAAAATCTTCTTCTCCAGAACCCAAAAGCCTAGGATCTTGAAACTTGGCATGTAGCATAAGTGACTCAAGGTCCACAATGTGTATATAAATAATGACCTTAGGATGACCTTGACCTATTTTACGGCAAGGTCAACATAGGTCGCCAATGCATTTGAATGGGGAAAACTTTTAAATGTCATTTAAAGTGAAAGTCTTGCAGGAAATGGGCAGTAGGTCTGAATATTAATGATTCTGAAAAAAATGGACCCCAGGGGCTCATCTGCCCCCACCCCGGGGCAATATACATGTATATCTCCATAATATTCAAACATCTCCTCTGAAACCACTTGGCGAATCAAAGCCAAATTTTATGTGAACCATCTATGGAATGGGGGAATTAATGTATATATAAATTATCTAGTGCACATGACCAAGATGGCTGCCATGCCCATATATGGTAAAAACCCGTCAAAAATCTTCTCCGAATCTGGTGGACCAATTTCAAAGAAACTTGGCATAAAGCACCAATGGCTGAAGTACTACAATGTATATATAAATCATGACCCTGTGGTGACCTTGACCTATTTTACGACAAGGTCAACATAGATCGCCAATGCATTGGAATGAGAAAAACTTTTAAAAAGTCATTTGAGGTGAAAATCTTGCAGGAAATGGGTAGTAGGACTAAATATTAATGATTCTGAAAAAAATGGGCCTAAGGGCTCATATGCCCACACCGCGGGGCAACATACATGTATATTACCATAATATTCAAACATCTTCTCCTCTAAAACCACTTAGCCAATTGAAGCCAAATTTTATGTGAAGCATCTACAGGATGGGGGAACCAATGTGTATATTAATAATCTAGGTCACATGACCAAGATGGCCGCCATGCCCATATATGGTAAAAACCCTTCAAATATCTTCTTCTCTGAAACCAATAGATTGATTTCAATGAAACGTGGTGTGAAGCATCCATGCTTAAAGTACTACAAAGTATACATAAATCATGACCCTGTGATGACCTTGACCAAGTTTATGGCAAGGTCAACATGGGTTGCCTATGCATTTGAATGAGAAAAACTGTTAAAATGTCATTTGAAGGGAAAAGCCAGCAAGAGCCAAGAAATTGGCAAATGGACAGAATATTGATTATTCTGAAAAAAGGAAAACCGCCCAAGGGCTTCATCTGCCCCTGCACTGGGGTTAAATACCATAATATTCAAACATGTTTATTGGTATATGCAGCAGACTCAGGTGAGCGTTTACAGGACCATTGGTCCTCTGGTTCTTATTTTTGCTCCAAAACGTAGATTGTGGGTACTCGTTAGAACCGCCTCGACAAGGCGTTTCTAACGTGTATCCAAAATCTATGTTTTGAGCAAAAATAACGAAAATATAAAAAAAAAATTCAGCTTAAAATTTTCAATTTTTAAAGCTCAAAAAATCTCTTTATATTGCATGGGCAAGTTTTCGTAATGGATACAGGAATCTCATAGAAACACCCTAGAAGCCATGGACGCTGAAAGAAGGAAACAAGCGAAGGTTGAAAATATTCAAGTTCCATTTGCTTACTAGATTCATGATTTAAATTTGTATGAAATATAAAACAAAATTGCATTCCCAACTGCCAAAAACATATTGGATTGCCAAAAATGTATTGGCAATCAAGAATATTCAATTTGCATTTTGCAATTTAAAACACCTTTTTTGGCAATGTAAAACTGATTTGGTAAATGGGTTGTTCGCAATCACTGCTAATATGGCATGCTTATAATATCTGTCATTGATTTCAGTGGGCAAGATACATGAGATGTGACGGCTCCCCTGACCCAACTATTCCTGGTGAGATCAACACCTATATTAACCTTAGACTGGAAGACTCAGAGCATAATGACATTGATAGTGTCATGAAGCAGGGACAGCAGGATTTGGCAGTGAGTAGCTATGTGTTTTTGTGGGATCAGGAGGTGGGGCTCAGAAAGTAAGGGTTTGGGGCCTGACCCAACTATTCCCTGGAGAATTCAACACCTATATTAACCTTAGACTGGAAGACTCAGAGCATAATGACATTGATAGTGTCATGAAGCAAGGACAACAGGATTTGGCAGTGAGTAGCTATATGTTTTTGTGGGATCAGGAGGTGGGGCTCAGAAAGTAAGGGCTTGGGGCCTGACCCAACTATTCCCTGGAGAAATCAACACCTATATAAAGCTTAGACTGGAAGACTCAAGAGCATAATTACATTCATAGTATGGCCAACAGTTATGTAATTGTATTTTTGCAATTTTATGGTGAAACATTTAAAAATATTTTGATGTAGGGCATCATTCAACATTGCTTTATAAAAATCGTGAAGACGTCAACATACAACATCAGCTTTTCTTGCTATTTTATGAATTGCACAAGAATCATGTCTCTTTACATTGATGGGAAAACCCAAAGGTCATTGAGTATCACAAAATTTTGAAATTTAATAGGATGAACCAAGTTTGTAATTCTGAACCAATAAAATTGCGTCTATTAAGAAATCATATGATGATTTTTTTATTCCACAGCTGATCAATGAGCAAGAGTTCCTGTTAGAAGACACACCCAAGTTAGAATTGACCCCAGAAGAAGTTTAAAGATACAAAACCATACCTCAAAAGTCAAAACTAATGATATTCTGTCTATTTATAGATCATGTGATAACTCATTTATTCCACAGCTGATCAATGAGCAAGAATTCCTGTTAGAAGAAACACCCAAGTCAGAATTGATCCTGGAATTAAAGATACAAAAGCATACTTCAAAACTAATGATATTCTGTCTATTTATAGATCATGTGATAACTCATTTATTCCACAGCTGATCAATGAATTGGAATTCCTGTTAGAAGGCACACCAGAATCAAAATTGATCCTGTAAGAGGATGAAAGACACAAAAATATACCACTGAACCAGTGAAGCTGTGGCTATTTATAGACCATATGATAAATTATTTATTTCATGGCTATTTATAGATCATGTGATAACTCATTTATTCCACAGCTGATCAATGAATTGGAATTCCTGTTAGAAGACACACCAGAGTCAGAAACGATCCTGGAAGAAGTTGAAAGATACAAAAGTGTAAGATCCCATAACTTTTAGCTGAGATGCATAAATATAGTCATGATAAAGTGAGAAGACTATATAGATATTGTTCCCACAGACCTTTTTCTTTAAAGGTCAGGTTGATCTTGGCAAGATCTATACATAAGGAAAAATGAAAAGAAACTGTGGGGTCTTACTTATTGGACAGTGCAGATTTTCATTTTGATCTCCCCTTTATTCATGTGAGGCATAATCTTGAAAACATGTTATTTGATTTAAGAATATTCTTTAAACTGCATACCATGGATGACTTAAAGTTAATCCAGGTTAACTTGACGCAGCTTCAGTTCTTGTCCTACAGTGGGCCACTGAATATGCGACTCTGGGTCTACACTTTATGGAAACGGCTCCGTGTTAAAATTCGATTTGATTGGATATTGATTACTTGAAGAATGAATCTGAAACTGCGTAGTGATATATATGTGAGTATCAACCGACTTCGGCATGTATTAAATAAATAGTTATTCAAGGATTTGACAAAAAACTTGTAAATATGTGTAACGTGAAACAATATTATGCAAGCTATACCATTTAAAGGATTTAAAAGATAAAATACGGGCTGGAAATTACGTCTATCTATGCTCACTATTTTTTTGTACCTTTACCCCCTTCAAACCTAGACTTGTAAACCCAGGTAAAATCTAGGTTTGCCAGGGTAAAGATAACACGGATCTGTAGCCATGATGATTTTATTCCTAAGAAATAAATATTAATGATCAACTGATTGAAAATAAAGATTTTTGTTTTCTCCCTTAGACTATGGAAGACTTACAGAAGTTAATGCAGGTTAAGCTAGATGCCGCCTCGGTACTTGTCCTACAGCGAGCCACGGAATTATGTGACAATGAGACATTTAATCTTCATTATCTCAATGAGAACCCGGATGTCTGTCTATGTGTCTGGGGAAACCTCAGTAAAAATCCCAGGTAAACCAGACTTTGATATACCCTTTTCATTGTGTGTAAAGTTGGTAACCAACTCTGAAAAGCAAACATGGCATATTTTGTCAAGTACATGTAACTCTAAAGTGTTCAAACTTGACGTGGATAATGCCAAATGACGAAGCATTTGCTGTATTTAACCATATTTGTAAGAGAATTTTAATATGATAAAAGCTGATATAGATCATGTGATTTCTTTACTCTCTTAATCCATAATTTTGAGTTTCTAGCCCTTTTCTTGCTTGTATTGTCGATATTGTGACAGACTTTTGTAATAGTAACACAGAAGATAGCATCTCTGTCATCATTGCCTAATTTTGTCTTCTATTTCCTTACAGAATCAAGAGTTTTGAGTTTGCTGAGAAGGGCTTCAAGTTTGACATTCCTCGCATGCTGACATTGTCAGATTGTGCGTTCAGAATCCTCTTCACAAAATATGACCACTTCTCAGCCAAATCAAAGAGCTTCTACCCTAGAAGAAAGAAGAAGGAAGGTACTGTCATTGCCTAGATTTTATTTACACGTCACATTAGGAGATATTCTTCAAAATGATATAAGTAGCTTTCTAATTATCAACTTTGCAAGTCACTGAAGCATGGGACAGAGGTCAAACATATGCCTACGAAAACCATTTGATTACTGTAGTTTTCATTTACCGGGTATTAAGTATCGTTAAACAGAGATGCTTGCACCGAATTAGACAAATATTCTAAAGGACCAGAGCATAATAAAATAGCAAAATATGTTTTCCATCTATCACTATTCACAAAAATGAATTTCCTAAAAAAATATCCCCAAAGACAGAAACAATAGAATAAAATATGTTTGTTTGATTATTATCTGTATGATAAATGAATGGCTCATGCTCATGTATCTTCTACAGAGCCAGTGCCAGAAGTGGAAGAGGCCAAGGAGGAAGAGGAACAGAAGGAAGAAGAGCAGGATGGAGAGAAGAAGGAGGGAGAAGGGGAAGAAGAGGGAGAAGAAGGGGTTGAGAAAGAGGACACTACGGTAGGTGATTTTCTTTATTTCGTTTTTTTTAACTACATTTTCTAACAGTTAGCTTCTCCATCCCGTACTAAAATATAGTTTTGTTATAGAAAATAAGGTCATTGATACTCATGAGTGATTATATGAGCCCCGACGCGAGAAAACAGTCTTCGGTGATTCTGACCAGGTCCAACACAAATCGGCCTGTACAGTCACAAAAGCAATATTGGCTATAAGTAGAAGAGGAATTGTACTATCAAAGTAGCGAAAACAAAAGCGCTGATCAGATGTGCAGTTACTGCACAGCTGATCTGCACCTTTGTTTTCGCATATGCTAAATTCTGATTTTCTCATGGCGCGGCTCATGTTGTAATATAAGACAGAGTGCAAGATAATTCTAAACCTATCATTAAGAAAGTCACAAACCTTTCAGAATTATTTACGTGTGTTCAGTTATATTCCAATTTTACCCTGATCCTTCAACCCATGTATTCACCTATTGTTAATGTTGAAATAAACCATGACATGACAAACCTGGTTTTTAGCTCACCTGAGCCGAAGGCTCACAAGGTGAGCTTATAGGATGGCCATGCTCCGTCATCCGTCCGTCGTCCGTCCGTCCACAATTTCAAAGATCTTCTCCTCTGAAACCGCTTGGCCAATTAAAGCCAAACTTCATGTGGAGCATCCTTAGGAAGTGGGAACAAAAGTTTATATAAATGGTCCAGGTCACATGACCAAGATGGCCGCCCTGGCTATAAATAGCAAAAACCTTTAAAAATCTTCTTCTCCAGAATCAGAAGGCCTATGATTTTGAAACTTGGCATGAAGCATCACAGAAAGAAGCTCTACAAAGTTTATATAAATCATGACCCTGCGATGACCTTGACCTATTTTACGGCAAGGTCAACTTAGGTCGCCAATGCATTTGAATGGGGAAAAATGGTAAAATGCTATTAAATGTGTAAAACTTACTGGGAATAGGAAAATAGACAGAAAATTAATGTTTATGGAAAAATTTTGGCCCCTGGGGGTTGTCTGCCCCTGCCCCAGTCTCCTCTGAAACCACTTGGCCAATCGAAGCCAAACTTCATGTGGAGCATCCTTAGGAAGAGGGAACAAAAGTTTATATAGATGGTCCAGGTCACATGACCAAGATGGCAGCCATGGCTATAAATAGCAAAAACCTTTAAAAATCTTCTTCTTCAGAACCAGAAGGCCTATGACTTTGAAACTTGACATGAAGCATCAGGCAATGGAGCTCTACAAAATTTATATAAATCATGACCCTGGGATGACCTTGACCTTTTTTACAGCAAGGTCAATTTAGGCCGCCCATGCATTTGAATGGGAAAAAATAGGAAAATGTCATTTAATGGCAAAAAACTTGCTAAGAATGAGCAAATGGACAGAAGATTAATGTTTATGAAAATATTTTGGGCCCAGAGGGTTGTCTGCCCCTGCCCCGGGGCTATATACATGTGTATGACCATAATATTCAAACATCCTCTTCTCTGAAACCGCTTGGCCAATCAAAGCCAAACTTTATATAGAGCATTCTTAGGAAGAGTGAATGAAAGTTTGTATAATTGGTCAAGGTCACATGACCAAGATGGCCACCATGGCTATAAATAGCAAAAACCTTTAAAAAATCTTCTCCAGAACCAGAAGGCCTGTGGGTTTGAATCTTGGCATGAAGCATCAGGCATTGGAGCTCTACAAAAAGTTTGTATAAATCATGACCCTGGGATGACCTTGACCGTTTTTACAGCAAGGTCAACTTAGGTTGCCCACGCATTTGAATGGGGAAAATTGTTACAATGTCATTTGAAGGGCAAAACTTGCAGTAAATTGTCAAATGGACTGAATCTTAATGATTTAAAAAAGAAATTGACTCCAGAGGTTGCTCTGACCCTGCCCTAGGGTTATATACATGTATATTACCATTTGTTATGTATGACAGTTACTTGTTGAAAGATGTGCATTCAGTACTGGTAAACTTCCCAAGGGAGTATGCCCAGGAAAGTATGATGTTATACATATGATGTTTACTTGTTGCCTTTAGCAATTATTTACTTTTAGTGTCCCAGATATTGGACATAAACAGGTTGTTTACTTCAGAATTTTCTAGAAATTTCAAATTGTTCTTTGACGGAAAAGTCCAGAAAAATCTGGAAGAACCAAAGATGTAGAATCTTCTAGAAAAATCTTTTTTTATGTCAAAAGAATATTGTGGAATTTTCTGGAAGGATAATGGCCTCTCTAGAATATTCCAGAACATTAAATTTTGGTAAACAACTTGTTATTTTTAGTGTATGATATCATAGAATTTGCTGGAAGAATCCTGAATGTTCCTCAGTGCTATATAAGGGCTACAAATTTTCATAAGGAGAATCTTTGGGTACTGTTACTATTAAGAAGTCAAAATCTATCTTACTGGAATTTAAACTTATTCTTGGATTACTTTGTGATATTCGATTCTGGATTGGGACATAGTGCTATTTTGAAACAAACTTTAATTCTTGGGATCAGAAACTGATACAGACTTGTGTTAAAAAATTCTGAGGGACATTCAGACATTCTTTAAGGGAATTAACATCTTGAAAGGTATTGTACATTCATTTTTGTTTGATTGTATATATGCTTTTGATTGTTTCACATGTAATTACTGGTTAAATCACTTCTAAATAGATTTGTTAAATTTTAAACAAAGCTTGTTGCTGGCTAACCAACTTGTTGGTTTCCTTAATCTTCTAGTTACGCCTGGCACGTAACACATTCTAGTCAAACAAGTTTATTGGTATATATCTCAGTCTCAGGTGAGCGTTTACAGGACCATTGGTCCTCTGGTTAGTTTGATTTAGGGTCACTTAAGCCTGTTTGGTCAAATATGGCTAGAGGCTTGAAATTTCTGTTCAGGAAATCCCCCAGCTGCTCTGCCGCTTTGGTTTTGAATATAAAAGGTTTCTTCATGATTTGTTATCACGAGTTAGAGCCTTGATAGTCCAAATGTGAATTATGTAGTAAAATAGTGTGTGGAGCTATACTTTATTGATTGTTAATCAATAATTGATTCTGCAAAAAGACATTATGAATTAACCAGCTCTTATAGCTCCGTTTTGAGAGAGCACACTTTGAGAGTACATAGTAGGTTCTGTCATCATGGAAACCTCTCCGTGTGAATTTGTGAAACTTAGCCCCTCTCCGTGTGAAACTTAGCCCCTCAAACCTATACTTATATAGTAAATGTGAGGTTTGATGAGGTCAAGTGAAAAAATCAATAATAGCTATAATTATGTAATCCAAAAACTCTAAAATAGGGATTATTGCTAAGAATCAACATAATATACATTTATTTTAAGATAGTAAGGTAAATGATAGTAAGAATTGAGGTTTAGCTCATAAATAAGGAACTTTTAATACTTTGACGGAAAATTCAGATTCAGTACGGAGAAGTTTTCGTTATTTTTCACGCCCCTGCTGTGCCATACCAAAGGCCAAAACAAAGCATAATATTATGGATGATATGCATTCTTTATGCCTACATTATTCTCATGAAATGAACAGATTATTATTATGAAGTTTTTATTTTGCACAAATTAAAGCATGAAGTAAGTATTCAGATAGAGGGTGATTGTTTTCAGATATTTTTATTACAAGTAGAATTTTATACAGATATGTATGTGTGTCATAGAATTCTTCATGTTTATATACAGATATGTTTATGTGTACATGGGGATTCATGTTTTGTACTTGTTAGAGGGATCATAATCTTATTTTCTTTTATTTGTGTTTGTTACTTTTGTGCTGCATTCAGTGAAGAAAACAACAAGATCATATTACATGTAGTCGGCTTTGTGTCACTAGCAAACTCTTTGTATGGCATCGTTGCAATATATAGAAGTCCCCATTTCCATCATTTTATCCACCCTCCAATCAACAAGCTTCTAATGGAGATGAGATAGCTAATTGTAGCCAAAAAGTGCACATTTTCATGAGAAAAAGGTTGTTTTCTGTGCCCTCATAGCATAATTTCACGCATAACATTTCCTCGTACAGACAATATGCCCCCTGCCCTCCCTGAAACCTAGCTCTGCCACTGATATCAAAATGATTTTTTGTGGTATGATAATTGGATTCATTTCTAGTCCAGGCGAAAAATTTCATTGAGATATGCAAGTGTTGAACAAACTTTCTACCACCAGTAAATCTTTTGAGCACTCCAGAAAATGCTGTATTTCAGTGATGTACAATGCACTTCAAGAGCTCTATAAATTAAAAGCGTTAAAATAATGTAAACCAATCTATAGGATAGGTTGATGTTAGCTTAAATTGATTAGAAGCCATTCAACATAACTTCTGTATATTGAGCAGCACTGCCACATTTCAATACAACCTGCAAAATATTCCTTGAAATTCTATTGCACTGGTTTTATATATGGAAACTTGATCGCAAACAATAGTGTGCCCATTTTAAGTTTTGAATCACATCAGGATAACATGTCCATGTAGTTAAAGACCCCTTCAACCCCACTTTTGGGGTTTTCAGGGGTATATTTAATTTTCTTACTTTTGATCCAAAACATACATTGTGGATACTCGTTAGAACCGGCTCACCGTGGCGGTTCTAACTTGTACCCACAAAATGTATGTTTTGAGCTAAAATATTAAAAATATCCAAATCTTTATATGAGCCACATCGCGAGAAAAGGGGACTTTTGCCTATGCGAAAACAAAGGTGCAGATCAGCTTCGCAGTAACTGCGAAGCTGATCAGCGCCTTTGTTTTCGCTACACGGATAGTACAATCCCTCTTCTTCTTAAATCCAAAATTTCAAGCTTCTAGCTTTCTTCTGTGACTGTACAGGCCTGTTTGTGTCGGACCTGGTCGTAAACCCCGAAGACCGGTTTTCTCGCGTCGCAGCTCATATAACATGGGTACGTTTTTATAATGATCATAACAAAAAGATCTTATACGAACTCTACCACATTACGAAAACATGCCTATGCAATATACAGAGATTTTTATAGCTTTAAAAAATGAAAAATTTTCAGCAGAAAAAATTTGATATTATTCTTTTTTATGCTCAAAACATAGATTGTGGGTACACGTTAGAACCGCCTCGCCGAGGCGGTTCTAACGAGTACCCACAATCTATGTTTTGAGCAAAAATAAGAAAAATAGGTATACCCCTGCATACCCCAGTTTTTCTGTATAAAAGTGGGGTTTAGGGGGTATGCATTGCATGGACATGTTTTCCTGATGATCAATCCATAAAACTTGGACATAATTTGCTATTTCTTTGCATCCAAGCTAGACACATATGGGGTTAATAAATGACAAAAGGCTTGTATATTATCTCTTGCCATATAAAAGTTATCGCAGTAGTGCACAAACTTTTAGTTCACCCCACATATTTGTTAGATCGTGTTTGTTCTGTACATAGTTTTGTTGAAAAGTGAAGAAGTTGTGTTTTATATTTATACATATACATGTTTTCATTTTTACATATAGATATTTTTGTATGCTCTTTCTTTTTATACAATTTAAAACTTCATAATTTAAAGTCTTCATGTTACATAACTTGCAGCATAGCAAAAAGGTATTGTATATGACCATGCTTGCTTATTTACTTGAATGAATTGGGTATGTTTGGAATGGTTATTTACATGTTATGTTGAGTTTGAAGTTCATTGAAAAAGTTGCTTTTAATTATATAATGCCTTTGCTTTAGTTTGGTGTATGGTGTATGTTGCATAAGAAATGATCACCTATGAATTGAGCCGCATCTTTAGAAAACCAGATTTTTGTATATGCGAAAACAAAGGCGCAGATCAGCTTCGCAGTAACTGCTTAGAGGATCAGCGCCTTTGTTTTTGCTACACTGATAGTACAATTTCTCTTCTTCCTAAATCTTAAATTTCAAGCATCTAGCCCTCTTTTGAAGCTGCACAGTCCGGTTTGTGTCAGACCTGGTCAGAAATCCCGAAGACTGGTTTTCTCACATCATGGCTCAATTTATGAAGATTGTACTTATAAGACAGAAGGTGGCATGAATATAATAAATCGTTCAACTTGCACTGCCAGTAATTAAACAATAGTAAGAATAGAGGGAACAGGAATCGATGCAATTAAATTTAAAGTCCCAACATAGAACCCAGGTGGGAAAGAAAATACATAAAACATAACTAAACATTTTTCCAATAACACTTGAATAGCACAATGACTAGCTCTTTCCCAACAAGGTAGCCATCCAGCTAAGTTTCAACTGAAACGAAGGGCAATGAGCATGACAGAGAGGCAGGCACAATTAACAGTGGTATAATGAAGATAAACCACTTTTCCTGGGACACCGAGCCATATTCACAGGAGAAAAAAACAAAACTTTATACGAAATAACAAAATAAAAATAGAAGGACCAGAAACCTTGATACAATTTTAAATCCTAACCCAGTCACCTGGTAGGAAAGAAAGGAATACACAAAATACCACAAAATTATTTTGCAGCGTTACTAGCTCTTACCCAGTAAGTTAGCCATCCAGCTATATAGTTAACTAAAGATGATATATACAGCAGGGAGGCAAAATGTAACCTGTAAATGACAAAAATTTAGAAAATATCACTAAGCCTGAGAAATGCCATCATATGATATATAAATTTCTTTTTGTTTAAATATGGCTGTAAATAACTTATGTAACAGCAGGAATCACCAATATGTGGCAATTAATCTTGCTGCTTTTCATGTATGATTTGCTATTGTATGAACACAATGAATTAAAACTTGACTGCATTAATTTGCTGTAAACATATGCTTGATTTTAAAGCATGGTGGGTATAGTGTGCACTTTCATAATCTGGTGTCATTACCATATTATTGTTCAATTATTTTACATTTTATTCAATTTCAGAAATTAAATGCTGAATCAAAAGTTTGTTTATTGGTAAATAAACATGTGCTGTAAGTTATTGCATTTCAAGATGTGTGATGTATCTTTCAAAGAATGAGTGAATGTACCATCATTTGAAAGTCATACTTTTTACTGGTAAATAAAAACATCACACAAAGACACTAGAAACCTCTGTGTCAAAAGCGCTTGCCTTGTAAATTGGGGTTATGAGTTAGATACCAGGCTTTCCCCAACCCCTGGTATATGATTGATATATCTGTTCAATATCTTGAGAACTGGATGCAATACCTCAATCAGGGAGCACAGTGGCCTAGTGGTAGAGCGTCAGACTCTGAATCAAGAGGTCCTGGGTTCGATCCCCACAATGGTCACAGTGTTGTGTCATTGAGCAAGACACATTAACTCCCTAGAGTACTGGTTAAAACCCAGGAAGCATTGGCTCCATCCCAACATGACTGAAAAATTGTTGACTGGGACGTTAAACCTCAATACAAACAATACCTCCATCAGTTTTTAAGTGTTTGATGGTGTTTTTTTCAGGACCTGATGGCAATGTTACGTCAGATGAAGGGAGAGGAGGGAGAAGAGGAGAAGAAGGAAGAGGTGGAAGAAGAAAAGGAAGAAGTCGTAGATGAGTTTAAAGATCCACCCACACCTGGTAGGTCATTGAATCATTGAATAAATATAATTTATTAACCCATATTCGACGAATGGATTTTCCCATCATTATCATTTGGGTAAGCCCACTTTCATTTTTAGGGTTGTCAGGAGTGAATATAAATTTTATTCAATTTTGCGATGAAAATTAACTAGACAAACTGAATAGCCCCAGGTGGGACGCCGCGTTCTGCGGCATCACATCTGGGGCTATTCTGTTTGCCTGTGTCCCATAAAAGGGACGCCAGGCTTAAATGAGTTAAACATCACAAATTACTAGATGGAGTTGGGGGGGGGGGTAGCAATGGCCTATCACGATTCCAAAACACCTGGTAGGTTTCAGTTCTTGACATGTAACTCAATAAAATGCATAAACAAACTTGTAATACATAATTATGCATATGTTTTATTTATATACACTTGTATTCTCTTTGGAGAGAGATACACAGAGAATGAGTGCTGATCAAATATGTGATGTGATACCTAAATGCAATATAAATATTCAATTACATTATTTGTCTTTCGATTTGTTGTTAATCATTGTGTGGGCAATAAACATTTGAGCCACTGCATGGGAAAACCAACAATGTGCATATGCAAAAACAAAGACGCAGATCAGCTTTGCGGTAACCGCGAAGCTGATCAGCGCCTTTGTTTTTGCTACATGGATAGTACAATACCTCTACTTTCTAATTCCAAAATTTCCAGCCTCTAACTATCTTTTGTGACTGTACAGGCTGGTTTGTGTCGGAACTGGTCGGAACCCAAATTGTTGGTTGTCTCACTCACAGGCTCATTTACTTACTATCATTTTGATTCCTTATGTTCCTGTCCTAAGTGTATACATTTTTTGTGTAAAAAAATATGAATAAATTAAATTGATATTGATAAAGAATATGTTTCAAATAAACTAACAATCTTTAAGCATGGCATACTGGAAAATGGGAGTATGGTAAGGTCACAGAATTATAGTCAAGATCATGGGTAATAGGTCAAGGTCATTATTTAGCAAAAGAACAATTCTGGCTCATAGGTTAAAAGGTATTTTTCATGATAAAGAAAATAAAATGACTGAGTAGTCTAGACAGGGCTGTTGTCCTTTACGGCTCCGTAGCTTTGTTCTTGGCAGACACGCTGACGATAACCCGACCATGGTTTCGTCTATATGAAGACTCTTCAGGGGATTTCTCTGATGGGTTGACTCTAGGAGAGTCGAAAGTCGAATGATGCTGGTACAGCAGTAACGCGCCTTATATAGTGGTGAAAAGCGGCTCCAAAATGGCTTCCCGGCTCCCAAAAGCGGCTCTAAAAGCGGCTTCTGGAGCCGCCGGCTGAAAAACGGCTTCTTGAGCCGTCATAGAGGCTCCCGGTTCGTGGAGCCGCCGATTTCGAAGCAAACAGTCTATCAAAACCGGCTCCAAACGAGTATGTGTCTCACAGGACTCTCAGAGCCGCTTAAGTGGGCGACTAGCGCCGCGTGAGAAATACAGTAGGATCGCTCTCTGTAATGGCTCAAAAACGGGACTGCAGCTCCAAAAAGGCTTTGGGATATGCATAGTGGGGCTTTAGGTGCCGCCTGTAATTGTCGTTTTACGTCATTCTGGAGCTATCGGAGCTACGGTATGTTTTGGTTAGATCTGTTTAAATTGGAGTGGTGTTTCCGATATGGACAGTCTTTGCTTGCCGTCCGTGTATCGGTTCCCACGACTATAAATGCCTAGTCTGGCCTCGATTGTGACCGAATTTAGACATAAACAGCGTAACAGTAAACAATGGCACCAGATTGTTACGCTATGTTTATGAAGAACAACAACACTGGACCAATCAGGTGAAGGAAAGCAACTGGTAAGTGCTTGTTTTCCCCTATTGTTACATCGATGTACGATTGCATCGTAAGATTGGTACTGTGGAGCGTGACATGTGTTGCCGTGTAATGTATCTGGTTGGAGGTCCGCAAAAATAAGATAAAATACGATATAATGACTGCGGGGGTGGTATTTTTCATGATAAACTCATCTGAGCATGAAGTTAGTCTTATTGTTAAAATTATAGCATTTTAAAGTTAAAACAAATTATTGCATAAATACCTGTGCCACACAATATTAAAAGCCATATATTAATGAAAAGAAAGCCTTGTATTAATATAGCAATTCTCGTGAGCGCATGATGTTAATATATGGCTTTAATTTATGCTCATTACTGGGTGCCACGCAAATACGCAATAATAATGAGTAACTGATGTCTGCTCGGAACAAGCATAATGATGAAAACTTTTATGCGTATTAAAATGTGATTAGGCTGTAAAATATAGTGCACCATTATTTCTTTCATTTGTGCAGAATTTATGCAATAATAGCGATCAAAATGATTTTGTCGTTCATTAACATTCGCTACCACCCTCGGGGAGTGTTTTCAACAGACCTAGCGAATATTAATGAATGGAAAATCATATTTGCTCGCTATATAAAGTTAGCTAACTGACTTGAATTTTACTGATTATGACTATTTTTGGCATTTAAATGCCATTTAAATTTCATGCTTGGTGGAGTTTATCATGCAAGAAAACAAAATGGTCAGGTTTTGTCATATTACTAACAGAACCCATACATTTAGACATAAAAATAGTACCCCCCTGCACTTATAGTATAATTGCATGCAATCAATTTTATTTTGATTTTTCTCTGTGGAAAAATGGACAATTTCAGAAATTTGGTGAAGGATTTTTATCTTAAAGTTATTACATTTTAAATTTGTCATAAATATATGTTGGTGATTTGGCAAAATTTTTATGACATATATTTTATTGTGTAAAATATTTGTTGTAAATTTAGCATACCATGACTGTACTATGATTAATAAACCTGGGCCCAGTTGTTCAAAACTAACGAAGTCGTTAGTTAACGTTTGGTTAAAATTTCAAACATTAATATTACAAATACACTGTTATTTTTTGTTGAAAAAATGTGAGAATCCTTTGCACTGCAAAGGATTCTCACATTTTTTCAACAAAAAATAACAGTGTATTTGTTACTTTAGCTGATATTTGCTTAACAAATTTATGTCTTAACGATATCGTTAAGCTAACGATGCTTTGAACAACTGGGCCCTGGTTGTCTTCTCTTTCAATATGAGCCGCGTCATGAGAAAACAGGATTTTTGCCTTTGCAAAAACAAAGGTGCAAATCAGCTGTGTAGTAAATGCACAGCTGATCAGCACCTTTGTTTTCACTACTCAGATAGTACAATTTTTCTCTTCTACGTAAATCCAAAATTTTCAAGGGGCTAGCTTTGTTCTGAGTTTGTGTTGGACCCAAAGACCGTTTTTCTGTGGCGCAGCTGAGTTGTTTTCAAGACAGATAACCTATAAGACTCACTTATTTGTAATGCATATAGCCAAAATTTATCTGTCTTGATGTATGAATTTGAATGAACTTTGAACTTTGAATTTAATTCCCTTTAGTTCCAGAAATCATAAAATTTAAAAAAATTGATCCTTTCGAAGCAGTTGAAATATTCAAAGGGAGATAGTATGAACCATATTTCGCAATTTTTGGTACCTCATCAGTGACCATTAAAACAGGCAACGAAAGCCTGACAGTTGTGCTGCAATTTTGAGACTTATACAAGGGTGGTGTAGCTTTGTCCCAAAATGACTGAAAAATTGTTGATCAGGACCCTCACTTTGTTAACTATTTATCGACTTCAAAAGCAAATACACTGTTATTTTTTGTTGAAAAAATGTAAAAATCCTTTGCATTGCAAAGGAATGCAAAGGATTCTCACATTTTTTCAACAAAAAATAACAGTGTATTTGTAATATTGCCATTTGAAAGTTTAACAAATCGTTAATTAACAAAATCGTTAATTTTGAACAACTGGCCCCTGGATGTTAAACATTAATCAAACTTCTTCCAGAGCCAGCCGAGTGGGAGGATCTGCAGGAAGATGAGGACGTCGTCGATCTCCGTGGCAACCATCTGACGGGCGACGTCTTCCACTTCAACTTACTACACCTGCCACCACAGCCCAAGACTGTCAATAACTGGATTATCACTATGCGTAAGTATGAATGAATAACAAAAAAGGCTGTTTTCTTGTAAAATTCAATCAAAACACTTATGAAAAGAAACAAAAAATGAAAGTATGACAAGAGTTGTAACCGTGTCACGGGTGACATAACAAAAACATGCCCATGCAATAAACAGAGATTTTTCGAGCTTAAAAAATTGAAAATTTTCAGCTGAAAAATTTTGATATTTTTCTTATTTTGCTCAAAACATAGATTGTGGGTACACGTTAGAACCGCCTCGGCGAGGCGGTTCTAACGAGTAACCACAATCTATGTTTTGGAGCAAAAATAAGAAAATTAGGAATACCCCTGCAAACCCCAGTTTTTCAATATAAAAGTGGGGTTCAAGGGGGTATACATTACATGGACATGTATAGTGATGGAGGTATTTCCTCTTCAGCTTCTTACATGTACCCCTACTGCCAAAATGTTTGGCATAGTATGTCATACTTGGTAAGTTTCAAATTTGTTTCCATTTCCAGTCACTCTACAGAATTAGAATACATAACCTACATTGCGGTTAGCGTGAAATCCAGCTGTTCTGTATAAAGAAGGTGCATTGCCAAGCCAGAAGATGAAAAATGTTAGACATAAAGTTATAATTAGTCAAAGAAATACAATTTTGTTTCCATTCCAGTGGTAGACCCTCCAGAATTGAAGTACATGACCTACTATGCTGACAGTGTAAACCAAACTCTACTGAAGAAGCATTGCCAATCCAAGAGAAAGAAAAATAACAAACATAATATGTCATACATGGTCATACAAATTTGTTTTCATTTCCAGAGTTCGACCCTCAAGAATTAGAATGGCCTACATCTCTGACAGTGTGAATCCAGCTCTGCTGAATAAAGAAGGTGCATCACAGATGAAAGACAAATATCTGGCATATTATGTCATACTTGTTCAATAAGTTGCAATTTTGTTTCCAATTCCAGTGGTTGATCCTCCAGAATATTAGAATACATGACCTACTTGCAGATAGTGTGAAAACCAGCTCTTCTGTATAAAGAAGTTGCATTGCCAAGCCAGAAGAAAAAAAAATGTTGGACATAATGTCATATGAATTACAATTTTGTTTCCAGTGGCAGTGGTTGACCCTCCGGCATTGGAGATCATGACCTACTATGCTGACAGTGTAAACCAAACTCTACTGAATAAAGAAGAAGCATTGCCAATCCAAGAGAAAGAAAAATAACTAACATATTATATCATACATGGTCCAAAAAAAAAATACAATTTTGTTTTCATTCCAGTGGTTGACCCTCCTGAGCTAGAATACATGACCTACATTGCTGATAGTGTAAACCCAGCTCTGCTGAATAAAGAAGGTGCCTCGCCAAGTCAAGAAAAGGACAAAGAAAAATCACAAGAGGCGAAACGAGACGAAAAACCACCGATTGCAGTCACAATGAGGTTAGATACTGTTAATTCTGAACTGTTTGCGAGACCTTAAATTTCACTAATAATCATGCTTTAAAAATGCACATGCTCGCTTGCCCGGGTCTCTTGCATGAATTCGAGAACTGGCTAATAATTTGAAAATACAGAAATGACAAAAATGTCTCTGGAAAATTTCTGAATGTACTGTATAAATTTCAAGAAATACATGTACTTAATTTTAACACCCTACTAAGTCAGTATAAACATTAAGTGACCAACCTGACAGGCCTGTGCTGGACAGGGATCAACCTGCAAAGTCTGGATTTCAATTAGACTGAATTGCTGATAGAGGTTGGTTTCATAAATGAGTAGATGATAACTGGAGAATGGACAGCTCCAAAGAATTAGTTGATGATGATGATGATGATGATGATGATGATGATGATGATGATGATGATGATGATGATGATGATGATGATGATGATGATACTGTTTTCATCAATTTTCAGATTACCAAATGATTTTTTATTTGTTGATGATGATGAAGATGATGCCATCAATATTTATAGATTACCAGATGTTTTGTTTGTTGATGAACCACAAATTGCTCTTTGGGACTACAACAACAACGATGATGATGATGATGATGATGATGATGATGATGATGATGATGATGATGATGATTTTATTACTCTATTTTAACCATTTCTAGATTACCAGATGATGTTTTATTTGTTGATGAACCACAGATTGCTCGTTGGGACTACGACAGCAATAACTGGAGAATGGATGGCTTCACTGACTTCAACTTTGATGAAGGTAATTGATACCATGGGCTCTTTAGATATTCTGGCACCCTTAAAAATTTATTATAAAACATAAAAAAATGCGGAAACAAATGTTGAAAACATAGAAAATTGGATGCAATTACATGTACTTAAAGTCAGTTAAGTGATTTTTCCACCATAGAATATAACATAAAGGTTTCAACAAAAAGGTACAAGTTGGCAAAGATCAGGAAAAGGCGCAATCAGAAAAAGATTCCCACTCCAAAAACGGAGGTGGGAAAAAAACAAACTAACAATCAGGTACTTATACCATGAAACATATCGTAAGCCGAATGAGCAGCTATTTTCCCAATAGGTGGCCACACAGTTACCTTAACTAAAACTATGAAAACACACATAAGGTGCCAACAGCACAAAAAAATTAAAATACCAAGACATAAAACAAAAAGAACCACCACAGAAGTATCGCCTTGGAACGATCAGTAACACAAAGTTACTGGCGGGCTTAAACCGGTTTTACAGGCGCCTAACCTCGCCTTCAGCTTCTGCAGTGGTTCATAACATTTAGTTCTTCGGTCCTCGTGGTGAATCTCTAACTAGTCAATGAATCATCAAGAACAAACCAATAAATTATGATAAACATCCTGATGAATCAAAAACCAGGACTCACAGATTCAGTAAACTGCCCGACAATGGAGATCCCTGGGCGCCGAATAACCTACTAACTCCGGAGCAAAAGAAAAACACCAGTTGGACCCCGGTGGGCCAAGCAACAGACAAGAAGCTCCGGCCCCAACCAACTAAAATGAATAGCTTTAAGTCGTGGGCCATCATAGAGTCTGACGCCCGACCCACCGGCGTGCGATTAAAGAAGGCAGCATAGTTATCAACCATGATTGGGTTAAAAACTAAGCATGCAGACTGTCGCATAACATTCAAGTTATAACCTGTATGTCTGTAACGTGTTATGATTTTTCTGAATTGAAAAGAAAAATCATTAATTCCTATAAGTTTCTTAAATTTGTAAACCAAGTCACCATAAAATTCAGGTTCCGAAAGGCCCTCACTTAAAAGCGTCTTTAACCCAACATTATAAGCAACTTGTCTTGTAAACCAAGGGTAGTGATTTGGATTCTAGGTTTCTACAGTGTATCGGACTAGACTTAAAACTGAGGTCCCGCTAAAATATGACTCTCAAAACAACTAAAAATGTGATCATTTTTCTTTCAGAAACAGAACTTACCAGTTTAAGACGGCCTATTTTGGTACTATGGCGTTATTCCAAGATGCCCACATCAATATGCCGTTCCAGTCTCGGGGGGAAATAAGACCTCACAAAACCAATGCCACCTTGTTGACCATAATAATATTCTTAGAATTAATATTGTGGATATCTATTTTTTTTTTTTTTTTTCAGAAAACAGAACTTTCCAATTCAAGACAGCCTATTTTGGTACTATGGCGTTATTCCAAGATGCTCACATTAATATGCCGTTCCAGTCCTGGGAAATTAGACCTCACAAAACCAATGCCGCCTTGTTAACTATCATTGCTGCCATTAGTGAGATAGAGATTGAAATTAAGGTAAATATTATTTTTGTCCGAAAGTATATACATGAGCCGCCTCATGTGGAAACCAACAATCTGCATATGCGAAAACAAAGGCGCAGATCAGCTTCGCAGTAACTGCGAAGCTGATCAGCGCCTTTGTTTTAGCTACACGGATAGTTCAATTCCTCTATGTTCTAAACCCAAAATTTCCAGCCTCTAACTGTCTTCTGTGACTGTACAGCCCGGTTTGTGTCAGACCTGGTCCGAACCCAAATTGTTGGTTTTCTCACGCACAGTTTCATATAGTAAGTATTGGCCAGGAACTACACTGAAAAAAAGTTATAAGAGGCCACTTTTCAAACTTATTTTTTGTTTCTAAGCCATGTTCAAAATTGCACGATTTTTTGCCAAAAGACGTGTCTTTCAAGTAAGTAAAGTTCCAAAGTGTTAAGAAATAATTTTCTTTTACTAAAGGCGTTTTTGGAGTAAAAATGCAAAAATCAATGTTTTTAAATAAAAAAAATGGATACAGCACACCATTTATTGAAATTAGGAACGGGTGTCATCAAAGGGGTCGTTGCAGCTCGGAAAAACATCAAACATTCGAATTTTCTCTACTGGTAGAATTTTTATGCATTTTTAAAAATCGCCAATTTTGAGATTTTTTGGAAAATTCATAAATGTGCCTCTTAAACATGTTGGCCCCTATTAAATTCACTTGATGAGGCCTGGAAATGAGAGATATAACTCGACTGAACTGTTTTAGACCATTTTCGAGGACCAACAGGTCAAGGCTGCCGCACACTTCCGGTTTCAATGCCAATTTTTAACGAACAAAATAACACAATTTGTGGACGATTTTTTTAATTTTCAAAGTTTATCAGAGTCTAGTATTTGACCTAAATAATCGCTGAAAATTTCAATGCCGTGCTGCTGATAATAACGCAACTGGAGAAGAACAAAGTTGGTATGCAAATTGCATACAAAAGCTGAATTCCTGTTATTCAGGTTTTGTTGTCTTCTTGCATGTACAAAACAGAAACGAAGATTCTTACTGCAGCAACACTTTTGACTTAATTTTATCTTGCATCATGGCAGTCAGTAGCACTTTCAAATAAATTAAAATGTAAAAACACAACGTCATAATATGACATTTAATTTGATGTTAATAAAGTGTGACTTTTTGAAATAGGGTACCTTTACACATGCTTCGTCTGTGTGAGAAGTATCACGCATTTTGGAATGCAGAAACTCACAGAGCCACTGTTAGACATTGGTTTATTTATTTGATCATGAATTTTAATTGATCGTATTTTACTTTCTGAACTAGAAGAAAAAATATGAGGTGGCCTCTTATAACTTTTTTTCAGTGTATAACATGTAACAAAGTAAGCGCCTACTGTCCTTGAAATCAAAATGGAGAATAACTAACACAATAGAAACAGAAAAATTTGGTAGACCATGGGAGCAGCTATTACCCAAAAGGTATCCTTTCAGCTACCTAAAATGAACCAAACACAGTTTTCACCTAAATAAAACTGATTTAAATGAGAATTAGTTTGTTTAAATTGATGCTTTACGTCCCAGTCAACAGCAATGGTCATGTCGTTTTATGGGACTTTTACCCAACATTAGGATGTCATGACACTCAAAATGAGCTTCATTGATATAACCACCCAAGCAAACCAATACGGTTAATATGTATGGATGGTTTGACTAAACCACTTTGCCCGGGCAGGCTCAGACTTGAGCTATTTACATAAGAATTAGGATAAGTCAAAACAGAATAACTGCCTTTTAATAGTTAAATTGTTAAGGGTCTTATACTATTTTTACAGTGTAACAACCTCACCCTCAGATTCTGCAGTATCACAAATTGTTTAAAACCTTATCATATGAATTGCATCATGAGAAAACCAACAGGTCTGACACAGACCAAGCTGTACAAGCACAGAAGATGACTAGAAGCTTGAAATTTCGGATTTAACAAGAAGAGGGATTGTACTGTCCATGTAGCAAAAAACAAAGGTGCTGATCTGCTCCTTTGTTTTTGCATGTGCAAAGTTTGGTTATCTCACGACACGGCTGTTTAGCTCACCGGAGCTGTTAGGCTCACAAGGTTAGCTTATAGGATGGCCATGATCCGGCGTCCGTCTGTGATCCTTCCGTCGTTCGTCCGTAATTTCAACGATCTTCTCCTATAAAACCGCTTGGCCAATCAAAGCCAAATTTTATATGAAGCATCTACAGGAAAGGGGGAACCAATGTATATAAAAATAATCCAGGTCACATGACCAAGATGGCCGCCATGCTCATATATGGTAAAAACCTTTAAAAATCTTCTCCAGAACTGGTCAACGGATTTCAACGAAATTTGGCATGAAGCATCAGGGACTAAAGTACTACAATGTATGTATAAATCATGACCCTTTGATGACCTTGACCTATTTTATAGCAAGGTCATTATATGTCGCCAATGCATTTGAATGGGGAAAACTTTTAAAATGTCATTTAAAGTGAAAGTCTTGCAAAAAGAACCCCAGGGGCTCATATGCCTTCATCCCGGGGCAATAAACATGTATACTTGAAGCCAGTAAAAATGCAACTTTCAGCATATAACCTATCCAACGATTCTTGGATATTTTCACAATGTTATTATATAAAATCATGAAATTGTCGTCCCCATATGAAGGCCATATTCGTCTTGTGCTAAATTAGCAAGTGAAGTAAAGCGATCTGCGTTTGTTGATTAAGGGACACAACTCAAACATGGACAAAACAAAAGCAAATGCACCTTATCAATCCAGCTATACGTTAACCTTTATGACTAGCTATTTTGTGTTCAAACTTTCGGTCAATGCCAATATTGCTCTATAGTCTATGTAAACCATTCCGTAGATTGTTGTTTTTTTTTTTTTTATAGCCCCGCTTTGAAAAAGTGGGGGCTATACTGGATTCACCCTGTCCTTCCGTAGTTCCGTTATTCTGTTATTCCGTTATTCTGTCCTTCCATCCTTCCGACATTTTGTTTCCGTTCATTATCTTGAGAATGCCTTGACAGAATCTGACCAAATTTTTCATACACATTAACATTGACAAGACCTAGCTTGGGATTGTAACCCGTCATTTTTTGCAAAATTGTGATGGAGTTACGGCCCTTGATTTACGTCAGAATTTGGTTTCCGCTCAATATCTTGAGAATGGCAGGACAGAATCTGACCAAATTTTATATGCACATCAACGTTGACAAGATCTAGCTTGGGATTGTTGCCTGTCATTTTTTGCAAAATTTTGACGGAGTTATGGCCCTTGATTAACGTCAGAATTTCGTTTCCGCTCAATATCTTGAGAACGAATGGACAGAATCTGACCAAATTTTGAATGCACATCAACATTGACAAGATCTAGCTTGGGATTGTTGCCCGTCATTTTTCGCAAAATTTTGACGGAGTTACGGCCCTTGATTGACATCAGAATTTCGTTTCCACTCAGTATCTTGAGAATGGCTGGACAGAATCTGACCAAATTTTATATGCACATCAACGTTGACAAGATCTAGCTTGGGATTGTTGCCCGTCATTTTTCGCAAAATTTTGACGGAGTTACGGCCCTTGATTGACATCAGAATTTCGTTTCCACTCAGTATCTTGAGAATGGCTGGACAGAATCTGACCAAATTTTATATGCACATCAACGTTGACAAGATCTAGCTTGGGATTGTTGCCCGTCATTTTTCGCAAAATTTTGACGGAGTTATGGCCCTTGATTAACGTCAGAATTTCGTTTCCGCTCAATATCTTGAGAACGAATAGACAGAATCTGACCAAATTTTGTATGCACATCAACATTGACAAGATCTAGCTTGGGAATGTTGCCCGTCACTTTTCGCAAAATTTTCACGGAATTATGGCCCTTGATTGAGGTCAGAATTTCGTTTCCGCTCAATATCTTTAGAATAGCTGAACAGATTCTGACCAAATTTTGTATGCACATCAACAGCGACAAGATCTAGCTTGGGATAGTTGCCGGTCATATTTTGCAAAAAATTGACTGAGTTATGGCCCTTGACTGACGTCAGAATTTCTTTTCCGCTCAATATCTTGAGAACGAATTGACAGAATCAGACCAAATTTTGTATGCACATCAACATTGACAATATGTAGCTTGGTATTGTTGCATGTCATTTTTCGCAAAATTTTCACGGAGTTTTGGCCCTTGATTGACGTCAGAATTTTGTTTCCGCTCAATATCTTGAGAACGTATTGACAGAATCTGACCAAATTTTGTATGCACATCAACATTGACAAGATCTAGCTTGGGATTGTTGCCTGTCATTTTTCGCAAAATTTACGGAGTTACGGCTCTTGATTGACGTCAGAATTTTGATTCTGCTCAATATCTGGAGAATGAATTGACAAAATCTGACCAAATTTTGTATACACATCAACATTGACATGATCTAGCTTGGGACTGTTGCCCGTCATTTTTCGCAAAATTTTGATGGAGTTACAGCCCTTGATTGACGTCAGAACTTCGTTTCCGCTCATTATCTTGTGAACGAATTTACAAAATCTGACCAAATTTTGTATGCACATCAACATTGACAATGTCTAGCTTGGGATTGTTGCCCGTTATTTTTCGATAAATTTTGAGGGCGTGACGGCCCTTGATTGATGTCAGAATTTCATTTCCGCTTAATATTTTGAGAATGAATTAACAGAATCTTATTATTCTTTTTTTACGTGCATCAACATTAACAAGATCTAGCTTGGGATTGTTACCTGTCATTGTTTTTTTTCACACTGGAAAAAAGCTCAGAAGCGGGGCTATAGTCAGATCCTCTGACAATTCTAGTTATAGCCCCGCTTTGAAAAAGTGGGGCTATACTGGATTCACCCTGTTCTTCCGTCGTTCTGTCCTTCCGTTATTCCGTCATTCCGTTATTCCGTCCATAATTCTGTTACCACTCATAACTTGAGAACCAGTTGTAAGACTTTAACCAAATTTGGCATATGCATCAATATTGACAATATTAACTTATGTATAAATGCATGTCAGTTTCCCCAAATTTGCATAAGAGGTATTGCCCTTGGATGGCCCTATATTGACATCAGAATTTCGTTTCCGCTCAATATCTTGAGAACGAATTGACAGAATCTGACCAAATTTTGTGTGCACTTCAACATTGACAAGATCTAGCTTGGGATTGTTACCCGTCTTTTTTCGCAAAATTTTGACGGAGTTACGGCCCTTAATTGGCGTCAGAATTTCGTTTCCGCTCAATATCTTAAGAACGAATTGACAGAATCTGACCAAATTTTGTATGCACGTCATCATTGACAAGATCTAGCTTGGGATTGTTACCGTCATTTTTTGCAAAATTTTGACGGAGTTACGGCCCTTGATTGACGTGAGAATTTTGTTTCCACTCAATATCTTGAGAACAAATCGACAGAATCGGACCAAATTTTGTGTGCACATCAACATTGACAAGATCTAGCTTGGGATTGTTACCTGTCATTTTTCGCAGAATTTCATTTCCGCTTAGCTTAATATCTTGAGAACGAATTGACAGAATCCGACCAAATTTTGTATGCACGTCATCATTGACAAGATCTAGCTTGGGACTTTTACCCGTCTTTTTTTGCAAAATTTTGATTGAGTTAAGGCCCTTGATTGACATCAGAATTTCGTTTCCGCTCAATATCTTGAGAACGAATTGACAGAATCCGATTAAATTTTGTATGCACATCATCATTGACAAGATCTAGCTTGGGATTGTTACCCATCATTTTTCGCAAAATTTTGACGGAGTTACGGCCCTTGATTGACGTCAGAATTTCGTTTCCGCTAAATATCTTGAGAACGAATTGACAGAATCCGACCAAATTTTGTATGCACGTCATCATTGACAAGATCTAGCTTGGGATTGTTACCCATCATTTTTCGCAAAATTTTGACGGAGTTACGGCCCTTGATTGACTTCAGAATTTCGTTTCCGCTCAATATCTTGAGAATGAATTGACAGAATCCGACCAAATTTTGTATGCACATCATCATTGACAAGATCTAGCTTGGGATTGTTACCCGTCATTTTTCGCAAAATTTTGACGGAGTTATGGCCATTTATTGAGGTCAGAATTTCGTTTCCGCTCAATATCTTGAGAACGAATTGACATAATCAGACCAAATTTTGTATGCGCATCAATATTGATGAGATCTAGCTTGTGATAGTTACCTGTCATTGTTTTTTCACCCTGCAAAAAAGCTGAGAAGCGGGGCTATAGTCAGATTCTCTGACAATTCTAGTTGTTTTTTTGGCTCAAGTACAGTATTGGGGACCCAAGACAATATGACAACATACAGATATAATGGATATAAGCATACTAGCCTAGAGGCTATACCTATCTATCTACTATATATATAACATATCTACTATATGTGCTATATATATGTAGGCCATACCTACTACCTATTTTCTACTATATAATACACACACATACAATGCGGAAACACTCAGACTATATAACAATGTACATCTACTAAATGCAATATTACTCCAATATACTACGGTATACTCCATATACATACAAAAATATAAAAAGAGACTGAGTACTCAGAAGATCTACTAAATAAATGACTAAGAATAGTGAAAGAACATACATCAAGCTAAAAATAGACAACGCATATGTGACTTACAGATCGACACTGGCTAATAAAATGTACAAAGACCAAGAGCAATATAGTAGGGGGATCAGCAGGTCGACAGGTCGGCAGGTAGGCACTAATATGGGCCTACATATACATTACAAAGTATGAATAGGGGGTGGGTCGGCAGGTCGGCACCAATTTAAGTAATGACTATGCTTATAAATATATATATACCGACCTAAGAGCTGATAGACACACTAATATGGACCTAAATATATATTACAAAGTCTTGGAATTGGGGATTTGCCTGTAGGTCGGCAGGTCGGCAGGTCGGCACCAATTTAAGTATGTGGCTATGTAAGGGTATAAAATATTCGGTGATGTCAACAAGATTAACTGTCGTCAAACCAAGTAGATGTAGTCGGCAGGTCGGCAGGTCGGCACTAATATGGGCCTACATAGACATTATAAAGTATAATTATGGGGTGTGTCGGCAGGTCGGCAGATCGACAGGTCAGCACCAGTATGTTGGCCGGGGTGCGACGCCGTCTTCGGGTAGTGGCCCTGTCATAACACGACGCCTGGGGGGGGGCAAGCCCCCCAACCCCTTGCAACAGAATAGATACTCCATATCGGGCATTGATAATAACCATGCTGGATAGACACATGCCTACCTGTCAACCTCCCTAATATACCATATTGAAACGTACTGGCGTGGAGATGTGCCGGTAGGAGGGCAGGTCGGCAGGTCGGCAGGTCGGCACCTATTTAAGTATATGACTATGCATATAAATATATATTTATATTTAGATCTGTCTTAGTGCCGACCTGCCGACCTACCGGCACTGGTCAGAAGTCAACGCCATCTTTTGGTAGTGGCCCTGTCATTAGACGACGGCTGGGGGGCAAGCCCCCCAGACCCCCCGCAACAGAATAGATACTCCATATCGGGCATTGATAATGACCCTGCTGGATATACACATGCCTGCCTACCTGTCGACCTCCCGAATATATTATATTGCAATGTATTGGCATGGGGACGTGCCGGTAGGAGGGCAGGTCGGAAGGTCGGCAGGTCGGCAGGTCGGCACCAATTAGACCGTCGTCTAATGACAGGGCCACTACCAAAAGATGGCGTTGACTTCCGACCAGTGCCGGTATGCCGGTAGGTCAGCAGGTCGGCAGGTCGGCACCTATTTAAGTATATGGCTATGCATATAAATATATATTTATATTTAGATCTGTCTTAGTGCCGACCTGCCGACCTACCGGCACTGGTCGGAAGTCAACGCCATCTTTTGGTAGTGGCCCTGTCATTAGACGACGCCTGGGGGGCAAGACCCCCAGACCCCCCGCAACAGAATAGATACTCCATATCGGGCATTGATAATAACCCTGCTGGATATACACATGCCTGCCTACCTGTCGACCTCCCGAATATATTATATTGCAATGTATTGGCATGGGGACGTGCCGGTAGGAGGGCAGGTCGGAAGGTCGGCGGGTCGGCAGGTCGGCACCAATTTAAGTATATGGCTATGCATATAAATATATATCTATATTTAGATCTGTCTTATTAGTGCCGACCTGCCGACCTGCCGGCACCTTGGGGGGGGGGGGGGGGCAAGACGGCAGTTCGGAACAAATATGGGCCTACATATACATTACAAAGTAATGTGGTGTGGTGTCGGTGTTTTTGTGGGGAGGGTCCCCAATACTGTACTTGAGCCGTTTTTTTTTTTTTTCAAGTTTTGATCTTATAAAAGGAAGTGAATTCAAGAATGCCATTTTTGAAAATTAAAACTGTCATAAAATGAACCCATATGCTAGAACGTAACATCTCCTGTGTCCAAACTATGGAATGATTCTGTTTTATTGAAGTTTCGGTAGATTCTCAAAATCTGTGGTATTTTTTCCAAAAAATTGAACATTTGGAAATCAGTCTTGGTCGTTCCATCAGGTGGAATTGTCGGTATTACACCGTTTTTTTGTTGCTGGTATTCGGCCGCATACTTCCGCATTGAAATTGGGTTGCTATGCAAGGTTGAATGGGTTTAAAATCAAATTTTAATGATTTTGTTATTTTTCACCCAAAAATCAACCAGAAATGCTAAATTGAGTTCAGTTTTCGCTGAACGATTCTCGGGCGAGGGGCAAGCTGACTTCGCTATAAACAAAGCGCACAAGGTGTCCCTGAAAGGTAGAAATAACCTGTATATCAGTTGCGTTTTTAATGGTTTTAAGTATATATCTCCATAATATTCAAACATCTTCTCCTCCGAAACCACTTGGCCAATCAAAGCCAAATTTTATGTGAAGCATCTATAGGAAGGGGTTACAAGGTCAGTATAGGTTGCCAATGCATTTGAATGGGGAAAACTTTTAAAATGTCATTTAAAGTGAAAGCCTTGCAGGAAATGCGCAGTAGGACTGAATATTAATGATTCTGAAAAAAAAATGGTCCCCAGGAGCTCATATGTCCCCCACCCCGGGGCGGTATACATGTATATTTCCATAATATTCAAACATCTTCTCCTCTGAAACCACTTGGCCAATCAAAGCCAAATTTTATGTGAATCATCTATAGGATTGGTTAACCAATGTGTATTTAAATAATCCAGGTCATATGACCAAGATGGCCACCTAAAAACCCTTCAACAATCTTGTTCTGCGGAACCTGTGGATCGAGTTCAAAGAAACTTGGCATGAAGCATTGATCGCTAAAGTACTACAATGTATATATAGATCATGATCCTGTGGTGACCTTGACAAATTTTAAGGCAAGGTCAACATAGGTCACATATTGCAGAAAGCTGATAAAATGTCATTGAAGGGAAAAACTTCAGGAAATGGGCAAATGGACAGAATATCTATGATTTTGAAAAAGAAATTGACCCCAGGGGTTATTCTGACCCTGCCCTGGGGCTAAATACATGTAATTCATGACAATTATAGTCAAACAAATTTATTGGTATATATCTCAGATCTCGGGTGAGTGTTTACAGGACCATTGGTCCTCTGGTATTAATATATATCATACTATTAATCTTCAGGATGGTATGTGTTGTCTCAGTAAGCCAGATGACAGATCAGAACTTGAGAAAATACGAAACAAATGGATGACACCTAAAGAACTCATTAAGGTATGACAATTTGTTTCTTTCTGAAACACTTTTAACAAATAAGTAAGAAGGATTGTAGACCTAGGCCAAGTTGTTCAAAATTAACAACATTGTTTGTTAACGATTCGTTAAAATTTCAAACATGAATATTTGTGATTCAAAGGATTCTCACATTTTATCAACAAAAATTTGCCTATGTAGTAGGCATTTACTTAACAAGTTGAGGTCTTAAGGATGATGTTAAGCTAATGAAAGATTGAACTACATTAATCATTATAAAAGTCAGATAAGACATGAGAAATATCGTAGAATCTGCTAGAGTTCGATGCTGTCATGGTTGTCATAGTTCTTCCCTAAACATTCTGAAAAGTTTCATAATTTAATGGCTTGTATAAGATTTCAAGAATGGGCCAGATTGTAAACCAAAAATTGCGGCCCCTGTGGCCGAGTGCTTAAGAGCGCTGATCTTTCATTACAGCACTTAACCATTCGATCATCTCACTGCTATGCCTGGTGTGGATTCGAGCCCCACAGGGGGCACATTTGAGACAAACTAAGTTTTGCCAGCGGATGTGCTAGGTGGTTTTTCTCGGGGTTCTCTCGTTTTCGCCCCACCTACTGATTGGTTCGTCTGATATGAGCTGAAATAATCTTGAAAAAGACACTAAGATGAAATTAAAAAATGAAAATAAAAAATGACTGTATCTACTCTACATGATGGATATCCAATATTTTTTCAGACCCTCAGAAGATCAGGGCTGAATATATTCCCTGCTGAGGACTCACAGAAATATGTCAGTGTTCAAAATAAGGTAGGAAAAAAACATTTTGTATAATTTTGTTAGGAATCAAAATGTTCATTGAATTTTATGAGTTTGTCGCTTGAAAGCAAAGTGATAATTTATTAAGAAGATTGGCCACACTAATATTCTTTCATGGCCTTATAATTACATTTAGTTGCACCAACCCAGAGTGATTTATACTGGTGATTTATTTTGTAACCTGGAATGTCAATTTTATGTCTATATTCAGCATCCATGTGTTGTTAGGAGCTGATGGATATGGTTTCGTGACTTGTAACATTTTAATACTCCAAGTAGAATGCCGACACTCAAGACAGAGAAAGTTCTGTTCCTTGGTGTAATATTTACTGTCAGCTTGTAAAACTTATATTTTCTGTCTATATTCAGCATCCAGTGATTGAAACATGGTGTTACGAGCAGATGGCTATGGTTTCCTCAGCTGTAGCATTCTCATACTCAAAGTGGAACGCTGACACTCAAGACAGAGAGAAAGTTTTGTTCCAGTCTTGTGAAACATTAGAAGATGAGCCACTGCCCGAGGTATGACTTCTATTTGTTCATTTCTTTGCATCAGTTTTCGGGACAGAACTGCCGGTGATGTTACATGCATTTCTTTGTTTCTTTCTTGTAATTGAGCATGAAATTATTTTACCATGCATGTTTATGCTAAAATCCTATTTTGTTTTGTTATCTTGACATTTATTAGCAGGTTAAATAAGTTGGTTGACTCAAACATGAAATACGCAGATTGAGCAGCAAGCATAAAATCCTGACATCACGAAAACATGTCTGTGTAATCGATACCCCCTTGAATCCCACTTTCATATAGCAAAACTGGGGTATGCAGGGATATCCCTATTTTTCTTTTTTTTTGTTCCAAAACATTGATTGCGAGTTCTCGTTAGAACCACCTCGGCGAGGTTGTTCTAACGTGTACCCACAATCTATGTTGTGAGCAAAAATAAGAAAAATATTTAAATTTTTCAGCTGAAAATTTTCATTTTTTAAATCACAAAAAATCTCTGTTTATTGCATGGGCAAGTTTTCGTAATGTCAGGAATTACTTATCTTGGATTTCAATGTATACCTAAACTTAGATGTCAAAAACACTAAACTTAGATGTCAAAAACACTAAACTTAGATGTCAAAAACACTAAACTTAGATGTCAAAAACACTAAACTTAGATGTCAAAAACACTAAACTTAGATGTCAAAAACACTAAACTTAGATGTCAAAAACACTAAACTTAGATGTCAAAAAACTAAACTTAGATGTCAAAAAACTAAACTTAGATGTCAAAAACACTAAACTTAGATGTCAAAAAACTAAACTTAGATGTCAAAAAACTAAACTTAGATGTCAAAAAACTAAACTTAGATGTCAAAAACACTAAACTTAGATGTCAAAAACACTAAACTTAGATGTCAAAAACACTAAACTTAGATGTCAAAAAACTAAACTTAGATGTCAAAAAACTAAACTTAGATGTCAAAAACACTAAACTTAGATGTCAAAAACACTAAACTTAGATGTCAAAAAACTAAACTTAGATGTCAAAAAACTAAACTTAGATGTCAAAAACACTAAACTTAGATGTCAAAAAACTAAACTTAGATGTCAAAAACACTAAACTTAGATGTCAAAAAACTAAACTTAGATGTCAAAAACACTAAACTTAGATGTCAAAAACACTAAACTTAGATGTCAAAAACACTAAACTTAGATGTCAAAAACACTAAACTTAGGTGTCAAAAAACTAAACTTAGATGTCAAAAACACTAAACTTAGATGTCAAAAACACTAAACTTAGATGTCAAAAACACTAAACTTAGATGTCAAAAACACTAAACTTAGATGTCAAAAACACTAAACTTAGATGTCAAAAACACTAAACTTAGATGTCAAAAACACTAAACTTAGATGTCAAAAACACTAAACTTAGATGTCAAAAACACTAAACTTAGATGTCAAAAACACTAAACTTAGATGTCAAAAACACTAAACTTAGATGTCAAAAAACTAAACTTAGATGTCAAAAACACTAAACTTAGATGTCAAAAACACTAAACTTAGATGTCAAAAACACTAAACTTAGATGTCAAAAACACTAAACTTAGATGTCAAAAACACTAAACTTAGATGTCAAAAAAACTAAACTTAGATGTCAAAAAACTAAACTTAGATGTCAAAAACACTAAACTTAGATGTCAAAAACACTAAACTTAGATGTCAAAAACACTAAACTTAGATGTCAAAAAACTAAACTTAGATGTCAAAACACTAAACTTAGATGTCAAAAACACTAAACTTAGATGTCAAAAACACTAAACTTAGATGTCAAAAACACTAAACTTAGATGTCAAAAAACTAAACTTAGATGTCAAAAACACTAAACTTAGATGTCAAAAACACTAAACTTAGATGTCAAAAAACTAAACTTAGATGTCAAAAAACTAAACTTAGATGTCAAAAACACTAAACTTAGATGTCAAAAACACTAAACTTAGATGTCAAAAACACTAAACTTAGATGTCAAAAACACTAAACTTAGATGTCAAAAACACTAAACTTAGATGTCAAAAACACTAAACTTAGATGTCAAAAACACTAAACTTAGATGTCAAAAACACTAAACTTAGATGTCAAAAAAACTAAACTTAGATGTCAAAAACACTAAACTTAGATGTCAAAAACACTAAACTTAGATGTCAAAAACACTAAACTTAGATGTCAAAAAACTAAACTTAGATGTCAAAAAACTAAACTTAGATGTCAAAAACACTTAACTTAGATGTCAAAAACACTAAACTTAGATGTCAAAAACACTAAACTTAGATGTCAAAAACACTAAACTTAGATGTCAAAAACACTAAACTTAGATGTCAAAAAAACTAAACTTAGATGTCAAAAAACTAAACTTAGATGTCAAAAACACTAAACTTAGATGTCAAAAACACTAAACTTAGATGTCAAAAACACTAAACTTAGATGTCAAAAACACTAAACTTAGATGTCAAAAACACTAAACTTAGATGTCAAAAACACTAAACTTAGATGTCAAAAACACTAAACTTAGATGTCAAAAACACTAAACTTAGATGTCAAAAACACTAAACTTAGATGTCAAAAACACTAAACTTAGATGTCAAAAACACTAAACTTAGATGTCAAAAACACTAAACTTAGATGTCAAAAACACTAAACTTAGATGTCAAAAACACTAATACAGTGATATTTTGTAGGAGGATTGGTCCCTGTTCCTGATGACCAAGAGACGCTGTATGAAGCTCAAGATGACTGAATTTGATGAGATATACAGTGAAGAATATGCTGAAGGAACACATGTATGTATACATCTACCTCATAATAGATAAACCTCATTATAGCACACTTCATTAGAAATTCTTTAGAATGGAGTTTTCAATATAATATGGGTAGGTGTCAACTGGGACTTAAAACAACAAATCAAACTAAATTCTGATTGGTGTATATTTTCCAAGTTCTAAGAAATTGTCCATAAACTGACATTAAGACCAAGTGCCAAAATGTTGATGTCAGGGAAATTTGAAATTCTGCTAAGGAATTGTCAGGGAGTTTGTTTCTGCTTGAGTGTGGCAACCCTGCAGCAAAAGAAAGAATTACAATTTATTGTTCATTTTATATATATTTCAATCCATTTATATTTTAATTGATTTATATTTCATTTTATTTATATTTGCAGTTCAAGTCCAACATGAACCATCTTATCAAGGACATTGTATCAGACGAGGCTAGAGAAAGAATCAACAACACTAGTAACCAATATATAGACTGTGTAACACAGCTACTCTCAGCTACTAAAGTCCTGTCTTATGCATAAAAACTTGTACCAAGTGCTTTGAACATGAAAAATACTGTATGTTAGGATGCAAAATACGAGCCCCCTCGTGAAAAAACAGTGGCTTTGCATTTGTGAAAACAAAGCTGTAGATCAGCTGTGCAGTAAGGGGCTACATGGATAGATCAATCACTCTTATTTTTAAATCCAAAATATCTTATTCTGTGACTGCACAGATCAATTTGTGTCAGAACAGGTCAAAAACCCTGAAGAGCAGTTTTCTGATGATGGGGCTGATATATTTGCTGTTAACACTGAAATTCATGCTGAAAGTTCCTGTCACTGGGTGTTGTCTTCAAATACTACAAAAACATGTATAAATTATTTCATTTGTGTACAATCCAAGATTGTCACCATCATACCCATGAGATGAGAAAGGTCAAGGAAAAACCGGAACTTAGCATATGCAAAAACAAAGGTGCAGATCAGCTGTGCTGTAACTGCACAGCTGATCGCTGCCTGTGTTTTCACTACTCAAATAGTACAGTCTGATTTCTTCTTCAATCCATAATTTCTTCTGGCCATTTTGTGTGAGTTTACAAGCCATTTTATGTCAGACCTGGTCTGAAAGAGAAGACTAATTTGGACTTTTTTCTCATGTTGTGGTTCATAATATTATTATGATATGAGCCTGTGCTTGAGAAAACCAACAATTTGGGTTCCGACCAGGACAGAAACAAACCAACCTGTACAGTCATAGAAGCAAGCTAGAAGCTTGAAATTTTTGATTCAGAAAGTAGAGGAATTGTACTATCCGTGTAGCGAAAACAAAGGCGCTGATCAGCTTCGAGGTTACCGCGAAGCTGATCTGCGCCTTTATTTGCGCCTATGCAGATTGTTGGTTTTCCCATGCACAGGCTCATATGTCTGTACTGAATGGGCAGACATGTCTGCATGAAATGACTAGAATTCTAGAAAAACTGTTGTCCGTTACATAAAACACTGGGTTTTACAATATGTAAAGGTTATTGCTGAAATGTGACAGAAGATTCAATTAAAACTGTAGTCCGTTACATAAAAATCTGGATTTTACAATATACAAAGGATATTGCTGAAATGTGACAGAAGATTCAATTGGTGGACAAATGTTGCCTTTGCAGTTTGCCCAGCATGAGAACAATCATGTCTTAGACAGACATACTTTAAATATTATACCATAATATTTTTTTTTATTTTTTCTTCATTCCGTCCTGCAAAATATCCTGTGATACAACAGTATGTGAGCAAGATCATGAGAAAACCTTGTTTCCAGGTTTCGACCCTGATCTGAAGCAAACTTGTCCTATGCCAGTAGGAAGTGGTCGAAGATTTAATACTTAGATTTCAAAAGAGATAGAAAAAAACTGTTTTGTTTGCCACTATACAAAATGTGGTTTGCTCATGAAATAGCCCATTTATTGTTTTGCTATTTACTTTTCACAAGTTAAAATGCATTTATTGTCCAAAGAAATGCATGTAATAATATTATATGTTACTGTGTTGATATAAAAGAGATTTGATGTTTAAGATGTTGATGAAATGCATCATCATAGTGTTGTGTTTATTTCCTATCCTTTTATTCATTTCACATAAAGAAAACATTACCATGTAATAAACAGATATTTCGTAAGTTGTAAAAATTGAAAATTTATGTCAGTAGAAAATTTTTGACACTTTTTTCTTATTTTTGCTCAAAACATAGATTGTGGATACACCTTAGAACCGCCTTGTCAAGGTGGTTCTAACGAGCACCCCCCAATCTATGTTTTGGAACAAAAATAAGAAAAATAGGTATGCCCCTGCATACCCCAGTTTTACTATGTAAAAGGGGGGAGGGGGGGTTTAATGAGGTATTCATTGTACAGACATGTTTTCCTGATGTAATGTCCAGTTTTCAGTATGATACAAATAACACTCACAGTGGGTATATTCTAGCTCTACAAGTTGTTGATATCTTACATCATCAGGATAACATGTCCATGAAATAGATACCCCCTCATACCCTACTTATATGTTGTGAAACTTTGGTATCCTACATGTTCAGATAACATAATGAATAGAAAAGGGTCATTAAGGTTTGGATTATGCAGCATTTTAGCTGAATTGACCTGGGTACAAACAGCTGAGCTTGGATAAGCAAAGGTCTATCATCCATCAGCCCACCATTTTAGATCAAAACCAAATTTGAATGGAGTAAACAGTAAAAATATCATTTAAAGAGAGCATCATCACATGAAACGACTGAATGGACAGTATATTTATGATTTTGAAAAATAAAATGACGCTGGGATTCATCTGCCCAAGCCCTGGGACTGTTCATGTATATGACCCATAATATCTACATGTTCATTGGTTTATATATATCAGATTTCAGGTGAGCATTTACATACCCATTAGTCCTCTGATTTTTTCTGCATGGGAAATTTTTGGTCGCTGGTAATTCAGCTTCTATAACACACACACATGCACAAAAAAAATAAAAAAAAAAAAAAAAAAAAAAAAAAAAAAGGAAATGCACAGTAACTGCACAGTTGATCAATGCCTTTGCTTTCCCTACTCGGTACAGTCTTTTTGTTAAATCCGAAATATCAAGCTTCTAGCCATTAATAATTTATACTGGACATTTTGTGGCCAACTTTGAACAAACTTAAGCACATTTGTATGCTTAATATGTAGAAAACTATACAGCAATACTTTTTTCACATACAGTTCTGTAACCCATGGTTAGGAGAGTCTCATGGTACAATTATTCCAACTGTTTCTATTCTAGCAAATAGGAATCAGAACAGAATCAGAAATGTTTACTGGTGAAATGTCAGATTGACAATGCCACACCAGGGGGTTGGGGCTTGACCGGAGGGTATTAGTCCCAAGCTCTCACAAGAGAAGTTAACTTAGACACACAACTATCTGACATTTCAGCAGAGGAGATCAGATAGGTTAATAGTCTGGGGGAAGGATTCTTAGATAAGTAACTTAGATAAGTTAGAGGGGGTTCAGGTGGTTCGCTTGAACCTCCCTCTGGGACCAAATTATTTCAATTTCATGAGGAAAATTTATGAAAATGTAGTTAAAATGCTGAAAATGAACCGCTCTTGATGGATTTGAACCTCCCCTTAATTCTTCGCCCCTACAGCTCTATGTAATCTGAGTGTCAGGAAGGTCATTCCAGTCCCTCAAGGTGTGAATATAATAAAAGGTTGAGGCTTTGTAGGCCTACTAGCTGAGGGTATGTGAGGAGTATTAGTTTCTGCAGTGTGTACTACTCTGGCTTACTGTGCTGTGCCGGTAGCTTGGTACTGTACCGTCAAATAGCCCAAAATTTAGCGTAAGCCAGATAAAACAGACGGCTTGCACATAATTCTATCAATAAATACGACCCTTATGTCAGCTGAAAAAAAAAATCCAGATTTTGAAACAGAAATTGAACGACAGAATCTATCGTTTGTAGGTAATAGAAAGCACTGGAAGTCTCTCATTTGTAAGCGGATCTATAATCTTGATTCAAACACATTTTTGAACTCTTTTTGTTACAGAAATTTGTCGTATTGATCTGTCGAAACCCGCGCAAAAACATGCATTGAATTTCAATTTTGATTTTTGGAAATTCGCAATCAAAATTAGCAGATTAGTGTGCATTACGGCTGGGAGGGGTATGTGGATCTGGGATAGCTGTAGAAATGTTCGCGAGGGCAGTATACAGAAATAGATAGGGTTTTAAAAAAGATCACTAGAAACTCTGATCACAGGTGTTCGAAGTTATATCCATAAACATGATAATTTACTAAAAGATCGAATTTCTAAAGGAGAACCGTTAGGTTCGACAAGGAACGAAAGCTTTTTGAATGGAAGCCACCGGTTCAGTTTTTTTTAAAATGCTTTTTATGTTGTTATCACGATAGCCACAAACAAACCAACACCCGTCTGTGATAAATGGATTCGGGCTCTTTCAACTTACACAATAAATGCGCTAATTTATCCAGTATTCCGCTTGATATTGCACTTTTATCCGACGATGCCTAAAATGTCTCATAAACACGACTTCCATTGACGGATGTGACGTAACATGCAATCTCGACTCGGTATCACGAATTGCCGGAATCACCGAAATCACCGGAACCACCATCGGAATCACCGAAATCACCATTAGAATCACCATAAATAAACAAAGAGTTTGACTTAAAATTATTTACTAATAATACTCGTGAATATTATTAAATCAATAAAGAAGAATGCCTGATGTTTATTCAATCCTCCTAAACTTTATGACGCGCCTGCAATTATTGTTCATTAATGCAAATGTGCGAAAAACTCGATTTTGTTTATATACATGTAATCATATTAACAGCATATGAGCCTCCGAGCATCCGCATTAGAAAAAAAAAAAAGAAAAAAAAAAAAAAGAAAGAAAAAGAACAATTCGGATTTCTGAACTGGTCTGACACATAAGGCCAAAGAAGGAGGCTAGAAGTTTTAAATTTGGAAATAAGAAGAAGAGAAATTGTGCTTTCTGTGTAGCAAAACCAACTGCACTGATCAGCTGTACAGTTACTGCACTGATCGTAATATATCATCTATTTAGAGTGATTTTGGTGATATCACTGGTGATTCCAGTACTTGGTTTCGCTGGGGATAATGATACCATTATAAATCTATGTACAATCTGAAAATTATATATCCTAGACATTCGATGCAGCTTATATATGCAAATCTAACAATTAAAGCCAACAAACTTATAAAATTGTGGTGATTTTGGTAATTTCAGTGGTGATTTCGGTGATTCCGATGGTGGTTCCGGTGATTTCGGTGATTCCGGCAATTCGTGATACCGAGTCGAGATTGCATGTTACGTCACATCCGTCAATGGAAACCGTGTTTATGAGACATTTTAGGCATCGTCGGATAAAAGTGCAATATCAAGCGGAATACTGGATAAATTAGCGCATTTATTGTGTAAGTTGAAAGAGCCCGAATCCATTTATCGCAGACGGGTGTTGGTTTGTTTGTGGCTATCGTGATAACAACATAAAACGCATTTTAAAAAACTGAACCGGTGGCTTCCATTCAAAAAGCTTTCGTTCCTTGTCGAACCTAACGGTTCTCCTTTAGAAATTCGATCTTTTAGTAAATTATCATGTTTATGGATATAACTTCGAACACCTGTGCTCTGATCGTTATGAAAAGGAAGTGTCTCCCCGTCCGGTATCGGAAGAATTAGGCTAAAGTCTCGGTGTCTGGCAATGCCGGACGCCGAGTCTATCCTCACTGGAATGGCTTCGTGTCCGGCAATACAATTTTCTTACCTGTTTCTTGGTTGTTAATGATAACAAAAGAAACGTAAATTTATCAGAGTAATCTGGTCGCCGGAAAATCAAATAAAACATTTTTTTTATGATAACAACGTTATTTAAACATTATGTACATGTACATGGGTGAGACATAGATCGTACGTTCTTATTACGTAGGTCATATAACCGGCAAAAGGAATGTTTATATTTTGCCTATGCATGCTAGCCGGTTTGTGTCTGATCTGGTCGCCGGAAAATCAAATAAAACTTTTTATGATAACTAAATTATTTAAACGTTATATGCATAATTAAGACATAGATCGTCGTATCACGTTACGTGAGTCATATAACCAGTTAACGGAATGCTCTATGTTGCCTATGCATACTAGCACATGATAAAACAAGGTTAGTTATATACATGTGCGGAAAATAGATTGTACGTTCTTATAACGAATATCATATAAATTGCATCTGCACGATCACCGGGTTGTGTCTGATCTGGATGCCGCAGGTAAAATCATTTTTACATGACAAGCTTATGTTTACTTTTTTTTACTCAATCAATCAATCAATAAAAAAAGATAGATAGATAGATAGATAGATAGATAGATAGATAGATAGATATTCCTAGTTTCCTTCTTGCTGGTCCCAGTTGGCTTATGTTTCTTTCCGACGCGAACGCAGTGATATGTTGCTTCGTAGAACTTGATAGCTAAGTTCAAAATTTTCTTCGGGCATCTAGCTGCCGATGCCTCTACCGTTCGCGAATCTCTTCAGTAGAACTGAACGTACTCAGTGTTCTGGTAGCGTTCTTTGAAACTTTCAAAAGCCTAGAAACTATCAAATTGTTGTCCAATGTGGACTTTGTGAGCCATGATTGCAATACGACAGAGACACCATAATTTATTTTAGCATTGCACATCTTAATGGATGGATTGTTTTTCTTATTTACGTAATTATATTGTTTGTTTGTTATATTTGAAAATGGTCTTTTGTTGTCGGAGATCAATTAGCAGACATCAAAAGGAACAAAAGAGGCGCACAATTCGCGGTTTGCTGGCTGCCTTAAAGATGAGAACAGGCTAATTGGCATCATTTAATGCAAGGTTAAATACATGGGCTTAAAGAACTTATTCCATAGTAATTATATTCATATTTCATAGAACAGAAAATACAAGATATAACAATATTTTTATTCAACAACCAAAATGCAACATGATATTGAATTCGCTACAGTTTCATCTATACACAAGACATAAACAAAGTAAGAGTTACATCCCCTTTTCAAAATGGCGGAACATGGATGAAAAAAAAAATATTCTCCAAACTTTTATTGATAATGTAATCAATTTATTTGTACCTTTTACTACTTACAACCAAGAAACTTGTAACAAAATTGTAGTGCCGAACACGGAGCCATTCCAGTGAGGATAGGCTCGGCGTCCGGCATTGCCGGACACGGAGACTTTAGCCTAATTCTTCCGGTACCGGACGGGGAGACACTTGGTTATGAAAAGGTAGATAGATTATACCTAAATAAGAAATATCACAGGAAAATTTACACTAACACTATCTTGCGACTTGATGACTTGTTCCTTACATTCAACATTAAAATTTTTAATGGTCTTTAACTTTTTACGGGGACCAAAGAGTACACACAGTCACTCAGTTTTCCCTTTAATGTAGAGACAATTTATTGTCTACTAACCATTCCATTACTTCAGACAATTTTCGTGAAATTAACTCTGGGTTTTTATATGAGAATAATATTGCACTATCATCTGCATATAGAATTAGTTTACAGTCAGCACTGACACTGGTGAACATGTCATTGAATCATTCACATAGCAATGGAACAACAAAGGCCCTAATATGCTCCCTTGAGGGACTCCACAGTTTACATAGCATGGGCTTGATGTGGTGCCATCAATGGTAACAACTTGTTGTCTATCAGCCAGGTAAGCTTTAAACCAATCTGTAGAGATTACCCCCAAACCCTCTAACTTTTTACAAAGAATGCCATGATCAACAGTGTCAAATGCTTTTTGTAAGTCAAGCATTACCATTCCTGTATAGAAACCTTTTGCATTGTTGCCTTTGATATGATCAATAAAATGGATTAGGTAAGTGTCTGTTGAATAACTGCCCCTAAAGCTTGATTGGTACTCATATAAAAGATTATTATCTTTGAGAAAGTCATTCAATTGTACTTAAATAGACCTTTCAAGAATTTTTGAAACTATGCTGAGGATACTGACAGGCCTGTAATTGCTGACATCTAAAGGACTATTTTTCTTAAAAATAGCTCTTACTCTAGCAAATTTCATTACCTCTGGAACAATACCTGTGTTTATTGACTTGTTTATAATAATTGAAATTGGATGTTTTAAAAATTCTGCTCCATCTTTAATAAACCTAGCAGGTAGACCATCTAGACCTGTGCTTTTACTTATACTTAGCCTGTTAAGCTCCTTGTAGACAAACTCTTCACTTATCTCTCTAATTTGAAATGTATGATTTTCAGGATTTCTTGAAGTGTAATTTTTTTTTTTAAAACTTCTGACCCTACGGAAAATATGTTACTAGCACTTGGCAGTTTTGCTGACTTAAGGCTGATGCAGTGTTTGTGAAAAATGAGTTAAAATGGTTAGAATTGTTTTTTAATCATCACATGTTTCACTGTCAATTTTTAAAACAATTTTAGAACTTTCATTTGGCGTATTTTTATATCCTAAAGATTTAAGTTGTTGCCAAAGTTTTTTGGGGTCATTTTTATTTTCTTCTACCTTGTTTGAAAAATACTCTGCTTTGCCCTTACTTGTCTCTCTTTGAACCTTATTTCTTAATTTACAATAACTTTTAAAATCCTCTTGTTTATTATGTTTCTTAAATTTATACAAAAATTTATCCCTACTTTTGATCAAGTCTAAAATTTCAGCTGACATCCATGGTTCTGTTCTATTTTTAGCTCACCTGAGCCGTCAGGCTCACAAGGTGAGCTTATAGTATACCCATGCTCCGTCGTCCGTCCGTCCGTCGTCCGTCCGTCCGTCGTCCACCATTTTCAAAGATCTTCTTCTCTGAAACAGCTTGGCCAAACAAAGCCAAATTTTACATGAAGCATCTATGGGAAGGGGGAACCAATGTGTATATAAATAATCCAGGTCACATGATCAAGATGGCCGCCATGCCCATATATGGTAAAAACCCTTCAAAAATCTTCTTCTCCAGAACCACTGGACCGATTTCAACCAAACTGGGCATGAAGCATCGATGACTCAAGTACTACAATGTGTATATAAATCATGACCTTGCAATTTCACTATTCATAAAGTGAAAACAAAGGTGCTGTATGTTTGTTTTCGCATAAGCAAATTGTTGGTTTTCTCATGCAGCAGCTCAAATAAGTCATTTCATTGGATTATGGTAGATGACAGGAGCTGCATTGGCCATCAACATGTAAAAGCCTGACTTCCAGGTTTTTAGACCAGGTATAATACAAACCGTGCTGTACAACCACAGATGATGGTTGAAGTTGTTTGAATTTCATATTTAGGAAAAGAGATTGTACATTGTATTGTATACATTGTCATTGTGCTGTATTTGTAGCGAAAGCATGGGAGATGGTCTACCAACCAAATTGTACCTTTGATTTTGCATGTTTGCAAAGCCCATGATGTATCTAATGCAAATGGACATTGCAGTGATTTTGAATGTTAGTAGACTATTGAGTATTGATGAATAGTGGTTATTGTCTGCTATCTCTGCTATGCTACTCTGTTAATCCTATGATCTGACTCAATTCAGTTGTGAATAGACTTGTAAATTATCATGTATGTAAGATATACAATTGAAGTTCATTTTCATGTTCATTAAGACAGCTTTAAGAAAGCATATCAACAGATTAGATGGGGTTCGTGTAAAAATGACTAAGTATGGGAAAACAACAACAAGAAAATGATCATCTGGCTACACAAATTAAAAAAAGCAACTTGCTGCAAGATACTCTGGATTAAGAATTCTAAAATAATTGTATTCTATAATACGTGTATATTAAGACTGAAAGAATCATGGTGGAACAGTGGTTCAGACTCAGTCTATGAATCATGCTGCTTCTATATTATGGCCATCTAAACACTGTTTATGGATATAGTCTTGTGTCATTGAGCAAGACACATTTACTTCTGTTAGTACTGATTTGTACATGGAAAGCACTGAGTCTGTCAGAACATGACTTAAAAATTGTTTACCAAGCTGTTAAACCTTAATACAAACAAACAAACAAACAAACAGCATATGCACTGTTTATCATATGGAACAATGGCTGAAGAGAATGAAATTGATTTTGTATCTGTGAAGACATTTGCTGTGTTTTAAACATGTTTTGTTACTGTGATATAGAAAACTTTAATTACATACATTATCAACATGGTAGAAAATGTGTTGTTCTGTATTCACTGGGCAACAAATGGTGTCACAAGTAAAGATGTTTCATGCTCAAAGCAGATGCCATTTTTTTCTACAGGATAGATACACATAGGCAATTTGAAATTCTCAGCTACTCATCCTGGTTTATGTCCTTGTTGGAAAATCATGAAACAAGTTATTGGCAGTCTGAGACCAAGCAAGACTCGGACTTCACTTTGTAGCTATATTTGGTAACACAAGAGAAGGTTTAAGGACACTGTATCATATGAAATGATTGTAATCGAAAAATCTCCTTAACACTTAGATGCTAAAGTGTGTCTCATCAAACGTGGACTCCCAAAGATTTAGAAAGAGTAAGTACTATAATGCTAAAGTGTTTAAGAGCACAAAAATGAAGCTAGATTCACAGGAACAAAGTTTCTTTGTAAAAGATCACAGGCAATGCAATCTGTTTCTTCAATTCAATATGAGATTATAACTGCAAATCTTTATTCATTAATGCATTTCAATCTTCAGTTTCAACAAAAACATCACTTCTCTAACACTTTTGTTTGTATGCCCTGTGATCTTTAAGTAAGAAACATTGCTTGTCTGTGAGCGCCTTTATAGCAAAGATATTTACTGCTGAGACAATAAACCACATTAGTGCTGATTTTACTGTGCTGGCTGATGTTTTTGTTTTTCTCAAAATCAAGTGATCTTGTTTCATGTATCATTGATAAAGTGTTATATATTATGTCATTGAAAAAAATTTAAATGATCTTTTAAACAAATTGTTTTCCTTAGAGTTATATTATTCGGCAAATAGGTTACTGTATGGGCGGCACCTTATGAATACTTTATTAGACCTATACAACTTTTAATACAGTTAAAATCTAAAGGTATACAGATAAAAGATTCAACCTACAAGTTTTTTGTTAATAGAAATTAAGAATGAAATAGGAATTTGCCTAATTCACTAGATTGTACAATATATAAGGTAGCTGATTTCTAATGGAAGATATGTGACAGCTGTCTAAGCTAACTGAGTTCACCTTTTCTGAAAACTCCCCACTTGAACAGATGGACTAGCGCTAACCATGCCTAGATATCATTATGTATATTAAAATTGCTGTATATACAGTAACCTATTTGCCAAATAATACCTGTTATATTGGTCCTTACTTCCAACAGAAAACAAATTCAGGGTTTATATGCTATTACCTGTCCAGCAAAAACACAACAAAAACAAAAGACCATTGCAAAATTATGTATTGTAACAAAATACTATTCTAAGGTCCAAAGGTGAGCATGAAAGCCCTTGTCGAGCTTAAATGCAGAGCTACATGTAGATGTTTTACATTTCTGCTTGAACCAGTGGTTATACTGAACAAAAAAGGTACTTTACACTATTCCATTCATAGTATACTTAGAAAAACAATTGAGGGATATGGTTTTTGTTAGCTCACCTGAGCCGTTAGGCTCACAAGGTGAGCTTATAGGATGGCCATGATCCGGTGTCCGTCCGTCGTCCGTCCACAATTTCAAAGATCTTCTTCTCTGAAACCGCTTGGCCAACCAAAGCCAAATTTTATGTGAAGCATCTATATAGATAGGAAGGGGGAACCAATGTGTATATAAGAAATCTAGGTCACATGACCAAGATGGCTGCCATGCCCATATATGTTAAAAACCCTTCAAAAATCTTCTTCTCCAGAACCGATGGACTGATTTCAATGAAACTTGGCATGAAGCTTTGATGGCTCAAGCACTACAATGTATATATAAATCATGACCCTGTGATGCCCTTGACCTATTTTATGGCAAGGTCAACATAGGTCGCCAATGCATTTGAATGGGGAAAACTTTTAAAATGTCATTTAAAGTCATTTTTAAAGTGAAAGTCTTGCAGGAAAATGGCAGTAGGACTGAATATTAATGATTCTGAAAAAAAACTGGACCCCATGAGCTCATATGCCCCCACCCCGGGGCAATATACATGTATATTACCATAATATTCAAACATCATCTCCTCTGAAACCAGTTTGCCAATCAAAGTCAAATTTTATGTGAAGCATCAATAGGAAGGGCTAATCAATGTGTATATAAATAATCCAGGTCACATGACCTAGATGGCCGCAATGCCCATATATGGTAAAAACCCTTCAAAAATCTTCTTCTCCAGAACCAGTTGATCGATTTCAAAGAAACTTGGCATGAAGCATCGATGGCTGAAGTACTACAATGTATATATAAATCATGACCCTGTGATGACTTTGACCTTTTTTTTTACGGCAAGGTCAACATAGGTTGCCATTGCATTTGAATAGGGAAAACTTTTAAAATGTCATTTAAAGTGAAAGTCTTGCAGGAAATGGGCAGTAGGACTGAATATTAATGATTCTGAAAAAAAAAATGGACCCCAGGGGCTCATCTGCCCCCACCCTGGGGCAATATACATGTATATTACCATAATATTCAAACATCTTCTCCTCTGAAACTGCTTGGCCAATCAAAGCCAAATTTTATGTGAAGCATCTATGGAATGGGGGAATAAGTGTATATATAAATTATCTACTTCACATGACCAAGATGGCTGCCATGCCCATATATGGTAAAAACCCTTCAAAAATCTTCTTCTCCGAATCTGGTGGATTGATTTCAAAGAAACTTGGCATGAAGCACCAATGGCTGAAGTACTACAATGTATATATAAATCATGACCCTGTGGTGACCTTGACCTATTTTATGACAAGGTCAACATAGGTCGGCAATGCATTGGAATGGGGAAAACTTTTAAAAAGTCATTTTAGGTGAAAATCTTGCAGGAACTGGGTAGTAGGACTAAATATTAATGATTCTGAAAAAAAATGGACCTAAGGGCTCATATGCCCACACCCCGGGGCAATATACGTGTATATTACCATAATATTGAAACATCTTCTCCTCTAAAACCACTTGGCCAATTGAAGCCAAATTTTATGTGAAGCATCTATAGGATGGGGGAACCAATGTATATATTAATAATCTAGGTCACATGACCAATATGGCCGCCATGCCCATATATGGTAAAAAAACCCTTCAAATATCTTCTTCTCTGAAACCAAAAGATTGATTTCAATGAAACTTGGCGTGAAGCATCAATGGCTATAGTACTACAATGTATGTATAAATCATGACTCTGTGATGACCTTGACCAAGTTTATGGCAAGGTCAACATGGGCTGCCCATGCATTGTAATGGGAAAAAGACTCAGGTGAGCGTTTACAGGACCATTGGTCCTCTGGTTTAATCTTACTTCCTTAATGGGGGCAACTGTGTCTAACACATTCATGACATCCATGTCATCATGACATCAGTCCCAATAAAGGCTTTGAAAAAATTCATCTATAGAGCTTCTGTTGATTGTTGAAATATAAAGCTTTTGAACTCTTTTTGTAACAGCGATTTTAAACAAAGATTATTATTATTGTAACATTGGCATACCGCCCATTACATACACACAGTATGCACATGTGTGATGTAAAAGATCACAAATAGCATGTACATAGTTATTTATTTCTTTGTCATTTTGAGGACATTGAGGTAACAATTTTGCCATTTTCTCTGTGAATCATTTGTGCATATATTAGTTAAATAAGTCTTAGTCTACACCTGTGTGTAAAACAGTATTATTTCAAATTCATAGCTTGCAATCCAATGAAGACCCCTCTTCATGAAGAGCTAAAAAATGCAGGATAGAAGCGCTACTGAAATAAATAAATTCAAATACATATTTTTAAGGTAATGTTGTGTACTTTAAGATTTGCTCCAGATACTTTTTGGGTTGTGATAACCTCAAGGTGATTGACCAATGATCCCCTTATGCTACCATTTGAGCACTCCCATTACATTACTTTGGGAAGCTCCCTCTCAGAGAAGTTTTGTTTTGATATTTGGCCTCAAAAATGCATGTTATTAAAGTCTGTCTTTGCAGCTGTCATTATCCCACTGCTGCCACCAAATGTGTCACGTAAAATGCATGTCGAACCAAGCACCAGCAAAGCATGCTTATCCACTTAAGATGGAAAACTGGGCTATATATGCATTCATTAAAAATTATATCTGTATATCTAAAAATCTTATGCAAACAATTGCTATTTTTAGCTCACCTGAGCCGTAGGCTCACAGGTGAGCTTATAGGATGGCCATGATCCGGCGTTCGTCCGTCGTCGTCCACCATTTTCAAAGATCTTCTCCTCTGAAACCGCTTGGCCAATCAAAGCCAAATTTTATGTGAAGCATCTATAGGAAGGGGGAACCAATGTGTATATAAATAATCCAGGTCACATGACCAAGATGGCTGCCATGCCCATATATGGTAAAATCCTTTAAAAATCTTCTTCTCCAGAACCCAAAGGCCTAGGATCTTGAAACTTGGCATGGAGCATGCGTGACTCAAGGTCAACAATGTGTATATAAATAATGACCTTAGGATGACCTTGACCTATTTTACGGCAAGGTCAACATAGGTCGCCAATGCATTTGAATGGGGAAAACTTTTAAAATGTCATTTAAAGTGAATGTCTTGCAGGAAATGGACAGTAGGACTGAATATTTATGATTCTGAAAAAAATTGGACCCCAGGGGCTCATATGCCCCCACCCCGGGGCAATATACATGTATATTTCCAAAATATTTAAACATCTTCTCCTCTGAAACCGCTTGGCCAATCAAAGCCAAATTTTATGTGAAGCATCTATAGGAAGGGGGAACCAATGTGTATATAAATAATCCAGGTCACATGACCAAGATGGCCGCCATGCCCATATATGGTTAAATCCTTTAAAAATCTTCTTCTCCAGAACCCAAAGGTCTAGGATCTTGAAACTTGGCATGGAGCATAAGGGACTCAAGGTCCACAATGTGTATATAAATAATGACCTTAGGATGACCTTGACCTATTTTACGGCAAGGTCAACATAGGTCGCCAATGCATTTGAATGGGGAAAACTTTTAAAATGTCTTTTAAAGTGAATGTCTTGCAGGAAATGGACAGTAGGACTGAATATTTATGATTCTGAAAAAAAATGGACCCCAGGGGCTCATATGCCCCCACCCTGGGGCAGTATGCATGTATATTTCCAAAATATTCAAACATCCTCTCCTCTGAAACCACTCGGGCAATCAAAGCCAAATTTTATATGAAGCATCTATAGGAAGGGGGAACCAATGTGTATATAAATAATCCAGATCACATGACCAAGATGGCCGCCATGCCCATATATGGTAAAAACCTTATAAAAATCTTCTGCTTCAGAACCCAAAGGCCTAGGATCTTGAAACTTGGCATGTAGCACTAGTGACTCAAGGTCCACAATGTGTATATAAATAATGACCTTAAGATGACCTTGACCTTTTTTACGGCAAGGTCAACTTAGGTCGCCAATGCATTTGAATGGGGAAAACTTTTGAAATGTCATTTAAAGTGAAAGGCTTGCAGGAAATGCACAGTAGGACTGAATATTAATGAATCTGAAAAAGATTGGTCCCCAGGAGCTCATATGCCCCCACCCTGGGGCAGTTTGCGTGTATATTTCCAAAATATTCAAACATCTTCTCCTCTGAAACCACTTGGCCAATCAAAGCTAAATTTTATGTGAAGCATCTATAGGATGGGGTTACCAATGTATATGTAAATAATCAAGGTCACATGACCAAGATGGCCGCCATGCACATATATGGTAAAAACCCTTCAAAAATCTTCTCCGGAACCGGTGGACCGATTTCAAAGAAACTTGGCATGAAGCATGGATGGCTAAAGTACTACAATGTGTATATAAATCATGACCCTGTGGAGACCTTGACCTATTTGACGACAAGGTCAACATAGGTTGCCAATGCATTAGAATGGGCAAAACTGTTAACATGTCATTTGAAGGGAATAAATAAAATAGAGATTGGCAAATGGACAGAATATTGATTATTCTGAAAACAAATGGCCCAAAGGCTTCATCTGCCCCTGCACTGGGGCTAAATACCATAATATTCAAACATGTTTATTTGCATATGTAGCAGATCTCAGGTGAGCGTTTACAGGACCATTGGTCCTCTGGTTTATTCAGGTTTTTCAGCGTGCTTGCATTACCACTGATTCTGACTTAAATAATGGTACATGTATTTGATTGGCAGATGGTCATACCATACACACCTTTAAGGATCATCATAGTGTTTGTTTTTTTGCCCCATTGCTCAGGACATAGTTGGGTAACCATGGTTAGTGCAAGCCCGGGGATGGGGGGGGGGTATTCACATATAAAATGGGTATGTATGTGCCACCCTATGTTAAAAAGAAGGGGGCTTACGAAGCTGATCAAATTGAAAAAGTGAGTGCTTTCAGAGCTGAAAGAACGGTGAAAGTTGTACCTTTAGAGCTGATCAAACTGGGAAAAATGGGTGCATTCACAAAAAATGGGTGTTTTTATAGCTAATCGAACTGAAAAAGTAGTTGCATTCAGAGCTAATAAAACTCAAAAAAGGGTGGCTTTACTGCGGCACATACCCTTACTGCTTTAATATGGGAGTACACCCTCCAGGAGTGCAAGTATGCAGGGTTTTACACTAAAGGGAGTCCGGGAGTCCAAGACTCCCAAATTATTATGCCGGACTCCTTGTTTTTACTTGTAGGCAGTCCAACAGACTCCTTGAATCTGGGAGAAATATTACACAAAATTTCTTGTCTTGTCATTTTCTGTAGATTCTAAACGTCTAAACTAAAATTAATATAGCTTTCAAAATACTCCAAGATTTGTTTGGATATTTTTCTACCACACAGTTTGCTGCATTTACAAAGACAGAAATGTAGTGGCTTTAAGAGAAAACCAAAGATTGGATTTCACATTTGATATAATCGAATATAAGATACATAACTTTTTAATTTATTTGAAAGTACTATTTAGAAGTGAATACTACTTATCCCTGACGCTTAAGGTATCAACAGAAAAAAAAATCAAATATTCTTATTTATTTCATTAAAGGCTTTTTTTTTTTTTTTTTTTTTTTTTTTTTTTTAATATTTATTTATTGATTGATTGATCTTTATTTTTTTTATTTTTGTTTTTTTTTTTTAAGCTTTCTGATTTTTTTTTGTGCATTAGTAGAGACATCAACATCCTGTTAACATTTTGGCTAAAATAGATGATTTTGGATTTTGAACATGTATACAAATTTAAGCTTGTCTTTACATTGTTAAATCCTGACGAATTGTGGAAATAAGCTGTTAATGTTTTCTCGTGATTCAAGTTTGGACTCCTAAATTTGTGTTCTGACTCCTTGATTTCTGAAGTTAGGAGTCCGATGGACTCCTTAATCTAAACAGTTAGTGTCTAACCCTGGTATGTTGATTAGTTCGTACATTGCTTTGGCAAGGTTTTATGCTTTGACACATCTCTAAAAAATCTTTTGTTATTAGTAGTCTGTCATTTGTAATTCTTTCCTTCATGTTTTGTTCTTGACATTGCCTTTTGTCTTTTATGCCCCATATGTTGGCTGAAAATTTGAAATGAGCTGCCACATCAGAAAACCAACAATCTGCATATGTGAAAAAAAGGAGCAGATCAGCCATGAGGCAACTTCACAGCTAATCAGCGCCTTTGTTTTTGCTCTACACATAGTGCTGTCCCTCTACTTTTCAAATACGAAAGTTCAAGCTAGCTTGCTTCTGTGGCTGTACAGGCTGGTTTGTGTAAACACCTGGTTGGAAACCGAAATTGTTGGTTTTTACATGTGAAGGCTCAAATAAAGATCTTGTATATCACAAACTATGGAGTCTGAAAATAGGGCTACTTCACAATACAAGGATCATCATGTGCCTTTGTTTTGGCAAATGCTCCCCCCTCCTCCCCCACCCCAAATAAAAAAGGAGAGTGGTTCATATAGATTTGTTCTGTAATTTTTTTTCACAGGTTTTGAACATTCAACAACAGTTTTGGAAACATACATAGATATATTACCAGATTATAACCATGGCTGAGGGATTCAACAGTCACAGTTTTGATGATGATTGTATGATCATTCCTAATACCCCAAGGTTGGTATACATAGATATATTACCAGATTATAACCATGGCTGAGGGATTCAACAGTCACAGTTTTGATGATGATTGTATGATCATTCCTGATACACCAAGGTTGGTATACATAGATATATTACCAGATTATAGCCATGGCTGAGGGATTGAACAGTCAGCGTTTTGATGATGACTGTATGATCATTCCTGATACACCAAGGTTGGTATACATAGATATATTACCAGATTATAGCCATGGCTGAGGGATTCAACAGTCACAGTTTTGATGATGACTGTATGATCATTCCTGATACACCAAGGTTGGTATACATAGATATATTACCAAATTATAGCCATGACTGAGGGATTCAACAGTGACAGCTTTGATGATGACTGTATGATCATTCCTGATGCACCAAGGTTGGTATACATAGATATATTACCAGATTATAGCCATGACTGAGGGATTAAACAGTCACAGTTTTGATGATGACTGTATGATCATTCCTGATACACCAAGGTTGGTATACATAGATATATTACCAGATTATAGCCATGGCTGAGGGATTGAACAGTCACAGTTTTGATGATGACTGTATGATCATTCCTGATACACCAAGGTTGGTATACATAGATATATTACCAGATTATAGCCATGGCTGAGGGATTCAACAGTCACAGTTTTGATGATGATTGTATGATCATTCCTGATACACCAAGGTTGGTATACATAGATATATAACCAGATTATAGCCATGGCTGAGGGATTCAACAGTCACAGTTTTGATGATGACTGTATGATCATTCCTGATACCCCAAGGTTGGTATACATAGATATATTACCAGATTATAGCCATGGCTGAGGGATTCAACAGTCACAGTTTTGATTATGACTGTTTGATCATTCCTGATACCCCAAGGTTGGTATACATAGATATATTACCAGATTATAGCCATGGCTGAGGGATTGAACAGTCACAGTTTTGATGATGACTGTATGATCATTCCTGATACACCAAGGTTGGTATTTATAGATATATTACCAGATTATAGCCATGGCTGAGGGATTGAACAGTCACAGTTTTGATGATGACTGTATGATCATTCCTGATACACCAAGGTTTGTATATTATCTTTGACATGATCTGAACCATATGAGCCACATCATGAGAAAACCGGATGTTTTGCCTATGCGAAAACAAATCCACAGATCAGCTTTGCAGTAACTGCAAAGCTGATCAGCGCCTTTGTTTAAGCTACATGGGTAGTACAATTCCTCTACTTTCTAAGTCCAAAATCTCCAGCCTCAAGCCATTTTCTGTGACTGTATAGGCTGGTTTGTGTCGGACCTGGTTGGAAATTCCAAAGACTGGTTTTCACGCATCACGGCTCATATGGTAGATTAGTTGATGTGTGTCCTTTCATAAGCAGTGGACCCAAGATGGTGGACATGAATCATAAATACCCCGTGACCAAAAATATACCAATTAATCATGCGAGGATTAGTAAGCAGATGAATTGGCTTCAGCGAGCGGCTTCAGCGAACCCTTTCATCTGCTTACAATCTGATCGTGATAAATCAGTTTATTTTTGGTCACAGGGTAGATATTCACTTTGTAATGCAACGAAAGCAGACAAATTTCGCGAAAAAACTAACCCGATATGAGGAGATTTGCTTTTCCGCCGTTTTTATTTAGTCAACAGCTCAGCAATTACTCTGCAGAATGACTCCTCAAAATTCGCCACCATAGCAGTAAATTTTGTTGATAATTTATGTTTTTCTTGTCCATTGTTTCTTCTACATAACTTTGCATAACAATGGCGGAGATTGACATCACAAAACGTGACTAAATTTGATGTCACAGGAGCGCTTCTTTTTGGTGCGTTAAACAAAATTGCAACTCGGTCTTTATTTAGTCAGTAGCGATGGCCTTTATTAGGTCAGTAGCTAAATAAAGCTACTATTTATGAACCACACTTTATTAGGCTGATATGTAGGGTTATTGCATTATAAAAATACGTAATCATCTAGATTTGGTTTGCATGTAATTGTTCAATATGTGTAGCCATAATGATAACGGGTATCATAAAATATTAATCAAAGCCGTAACATTTCTGATATACTTAAAATTTACAATTAAATGTTGTTTTTCAGCCCAGTCTTCAAGAGGAAAGCACAACTCCCTATCAACAACATATCTCCCATCAAGAAGTGTAACTCTGGCTCAACCGTCAGTATGTCTCCCCCAGCGGGGGGCCTCAGTCTGCCGGGATCACCCAGCTTTGCCAGTGAGAGAGCTGAAGCTGTAAGACGCAAAAAGATGAAAGATAAAATATCAAATAGACTTGTGAATAATGGTCTTTCCCCTGTGAAGAGATTATCACCTGACAAAGCTGGATTTGTGAAAAGTTCAACACTGGTGAATAATTTGTTAGGCTCTAGTGTTACAAAATCTCCAAGTAAAAATAGTGGTGCCTGTGCTTTGGATAGTTTGAAGCGTGACTTATCACCCAATATGTTATCGCCAAATCTTTACGAGCGGATAAAAGGAAGGCAGAGAAATAAAATCCAGAACAAAGCAGTTTCAAATGCTTCTGCCAGTTACGGATGGCCTTCAGATTCAGATTCTTCGGACGATGAAATTTTAGCCAGTGCTGTTGACTCACTTCAAAGGCAGCATCAAAGTAGAACAAAAATTACAAATGATAAAGAATCAGTACCATCCAGATTTTCTCAGGTGAAAAAACATACCAATAAAGATGTGGTACAGATGTTTCTAGATAGTGACGATGATGAGGTAGAATTTGTCCCACCATTACCGTCAAGAATCAAAAACAAAACAAAATCAGCTACTCAGACTTCAGCAAGAAGTCCAGGGAAGTCAGAGACTATATTAAACCACTCGCCTATTAAAATAGCAAGCAAATCTCTTAGTCCTACTAAACTGAACAGAGTTATTGATAAACATGAACCAAAGAATAGATGTAAGCACCCTGAATGGTGCGGTAGTAAAGTTTCTAACACATCCAAACAGAAATGTGATAGACATTGTGATAAACAAATAAGCCCTCATCTTGAAAATCTAACATCCATGTGTTCAAATCTATGCAGGTTAAAAAGTGCCTCCAAAGAAAGTTCAAGTAATATAGAAAGTTCTAATGATAGTAACTTGACTGATTCACAAACTACACATGTTGATAGAAAGAGAAAACATGAGACTGTTTCCACATTTTCTCATGTAGACTTGACCGGTACAAGAAATTCTCTGTATTCTCCTGATGGTTACAATAAATTTGTGACTGGTTTACAAACTTCTAATAATAGCAATGAGATAGCTCCACGCAGTAGACTGGAAAGAAAGAAAACACGAGAGACACAGTCTGGAATGAGCTCTCAAGACTCCCTTGTGACTGGTTCTCATAGTCCACCCAGCAGACTTGAGAGAAAGAAAATGCGAGCGGCACAGTCTGGTGTAAATTTCCAAGATTCCAACCTGACTGGTTCTCATAGTCCTCCTAGCAGACTGGAAAGAAAGAGAAAGCTAGGTGCCCAGTCTGAAGGCTGGATGTCAAAAGTTCCCAGGCCTACTACCAGTACCAGAACCAAGACACCTACAAAGGATAGAGTAACAGGTTTGAATATAGATCCATATAAGCTGTGAGTAAATTGACTTGCCTTTGGAATGAGCATAGTCCATCAAAATCTGAGCCTCTGGTTAAAATTTTGCTTAAAAATGGACATGTTATCAAAGGAGTTTCTTTAAACGACATTCAGCATGAAATTATTTTCAATTTTGGTGTAAAAGTACTGTACATGTATTACTGTTGACCCAAATATCAAAAGTACAGGAACTTATACAGCTGAAAACACCATCAACTATAACAGCCTTTAAATAAATTTTCTGAATACCAGTTTGATATATGTGAAAATGATGAGAAATGCCTATAACTTAAATAGAATAGAATAATTCTATGGTAAGTCCTTGCATATGGTACTTGTTTATGACAATTTTAGAGATAAAAAGTTTTAGTTTTTAGGATGTTTCTAAATAAAATATGCACCAAAAATGGCCTGGAAACTCATGCCAGCTAATTATGTTTTGAAAACTCTGCTTTAAAGGCTTTCATGTCATCATGACGTCACAATATAGCATTAACCAAAATCTACGGTATGCAATGACATCAACGTTTGGGTGGTGCCTTGTAACAAGCATAAATAAAATCTGTATATTAGTAGCCCACACTCGCACCAGTTGCCTGATTAATACACAGCTTACATCTCCATTTATGCATGCCTGTTAATTCACTGTGACATTGATATTTATGCAATAATATATACTTCAGTATTATCTGGAGATGATGCTACTCCAGAAACCAGAAATATCATCAATGTTGTCAGCCAGCTCGAGAAAGATGAAGAAGTTGCTAGGCAACTACAGGTGAGCTTCCAGTTGCTAAGCAACCACTGGTGAACGATTTGTTGCTAAGCAACTAAAGATGGGCTTCAAGATGCTTAGCAATCAGTATGGGAACTCCTTGTTGTCAGGCAACTACTAATAAGCTTCTATTAACTTTACAACTTTGTTAATTACGTTGAGCTCACTCCTTACCTGACTGAGAAATTGTCAACTTAGGTGTTAAAATTCAACTTTCAAACAAACATTTGCTTCATTAATCATTAATGCAAACAAATAATACAAAAATTGTTGACTCAGATTAAAAAAAAAAAAAAAAAAAAAAAAAAAAAAAAAAACTTAGTTAAACAAACATTTGCTATATTGATGCAAACAAATAACAGTGATAAGAAAATGCCCATGTTAGCTGTTAAATTTCCTTTCTATGTGTTAAGGAAGAACTAGACCGCGAGTTTGCCCTTCACCTTCAAGACCAGAGTCATGACAGCGAGAGTGGAAGATCAGGGTCACGTGATCCATTCTCCGAGGTGTCAAGGTCGTCAGAACATTTTTCTGAGGAAGAAGATTATCGTTACCATTCCCCTTTTGGAGATATAGGAGGTCATGGTGTTGCTGGTGGTCGTAGGGGGAATACTAGGCCACGACCAGACTGGCACATGTTCGACCCAGTTACCATGGGGAGAAATAGGAGAAGAAGAGGTATGATATTAATGTGTTCATTCTGTTAAGCAGGTGAAGTGCTTAGCTTTAAAAAGATAATTCAAATTTGAATCAAATTTCACAATTCATACTTAAAATGAAATCAATGCTTAAAGTGCAAATGTCAATGTTCCAAAACCAAATTGATATGATGCTTATTAATGGTTTCCCATTCTTGGAAATTATTCCTCCAAAATGCAAAATAAAAAACTTCAAGCCTCCAGATGTCCTCCTTGTTTGTGGTTAACTTATAGACCACAGTTTGTCTCAGACCATGTTGGAAACCCATAACATGATATGATCTGTGTAATGAAAAAAAAAAGAAGAAACTGCACGGTTGATCAGCGCCTTTAATTTGTTTTCACTAAACTGAAAGTACTATTACTCTTCCTAGAATTATTACTCTTCCTGGAATTTCAAACATCTCCTGTGACTGTATGGACCGGTTGTGTCAGACCTGGTTGGACACCTGAAAACAGTGTGTGTTTTTTTTTTTTTTTGTGTCACGGCTCATGACTGAATTTAAATGTTTAACATATCTCTTTCAGATGATACAGCAGCGATGGAGGTGAGTTGTATTTTATGTCTACACTTCTGCAATTCTTGCTCCTATGCGAGGCCCTACCAGTGGGTTTAGCACAGTAAAGAGTAAAGTCTAAGTAAGAATGTGGAGAAAATTTTGTAGTAAATATTTTATTGTTTTGCAGTGCATTTCTGTCATTTTGCTTTCCATACTTGTACTTGACCAGTGTATTTTATCATAAATCTGACTTTAGGGTTTCATGTAAATAGTAACACATTTTAGTTTAGCTGCAAAATTGAAACTTTTTCATCACTCAGTTTACAATAATACCGTATACAAGTCATGATGTGAGAGAACCAGTCTGGGATTTCCGACCAGGTCCCAGTTGTTCAAAACTAATGACGTTGTTAGTTAAGGTTTCGATGAAATTTCAAACATGAACTGCAAAGGATTCTCACATTTTTTCAACAAAAAATAAGTGTTTTACTTTTAATTTGTTACTTTAGCTAATATTTGCTTAAAAAAATTTATGTCTTAACGATATCGTTAGGCTAACGATGCTTTGAACAACTGGGTCCAGGTCCGACACAAACCAGCAAGAAAGCTAGAATCTCAAAATTTTGGGTAAATGTAGAAGTAAGGGGTGTTTGTATTATGTATAATGAAAACATAGGCGCTGATCAGCTGTGTTAATGCACAGCTGATATGCGCTTTTGTTTTCGCATAGGCAAAAATCCAGTTTTCTCACGACGGGGCTTGTACATCTTAAAACTTTTTGTGCAATTTCAGTTAGAACAACTAATGGCAGAGACTGCAAACAGCCTACGAGTTGGTTTTGGTAGGTAGTTAAAAAATTATAAAACTGGCTTTTAAGAAGACTAAAAATTTACAAATGGACATGTGATCTCTGTCTTTCGAATTTCCTTTTTACAGCAGTTTCAGTCCTTTCTGGTACTTGATTTTTGTAAGCAAGACATTTTAAACTAAATACAGGTGACTCTCATTCAAGTTATCAGTATTACGACTTTACCAAATCATGACATCATAGCTACCAAAATCATAAGAAGCTACAGTGAACTCGACAATAGAGAATCATCGACAATGGCGAACCACTCGTGAAGATATTGCAGAATTTCTTGAAACTTAGACAAAATATAATTTATTATATTATTCAGTCATTTACTTTCATCTATGCCTTGGGGTTTGGTAAAAGAATGGAGTCAAAATTCCACCGGACAATAAAATCAGGGTTGCTGAAACGCTTGACCCCTTAACTAAGATGCCTAGTTTATTGTTCCACAAAAAGTAACGTTCAGATTAAATGTGTTTCATACCTCGTTTCTAAGCATTTGATGATGACCACTTTTGCATTACTTTAATGCCTAATATCCCTAGTTATGCGATATGCCTGTTTTTGATAAAAGGTTTGACACTGAAGGTAGATGTAAGCGGGGAAACATGTACATGTAAATTCGACAATAGCGAATCATACTTTGTGTGGTGAAAAGAATGTGCACAAAATACTGATAATCTACCTTTAGAAGGCTTGCCCTGGAACCATTTGGTTTGGTTAATGGAGTAACTAATATTGGTGCAAGTCGTGGTTTAACCATCTTGCTTTTAGGCTTAAATTGATTCGTTAAAGCAATAAGACATGCTAAATCGGTAAAATTGACCTTTCCGATATGGCATTTGCTGTTGACAGTTAACGTAAAGCACAAAAGCAAATTAACACAATATTGTCGAACACCATTTAGTTTCGAATGATGATGGCACCATTTGTGTGCAAAAATACTCTTCTAAAATGGTTTCTTATGGGCTATAGACTATCTGATTCGCCATTGTCGAGTTTGGTTCGCCATTGTCTAATGCAGGAGGTATCATATCAACAGAGTTATCTCCCATTAAGAAAATGAATGAATTAAAATTATTTTTTCCTATAAAGCTGAGATATGTTAGATGTTCTTAGTATCAAATAGAATAACATTCCCATGGTCGTGTTTAAAATAATAGCGTTAGATTTCTTAGTGATTCGCCATTGTCGAGTAAACTGTATAATGTAACTGTATTTGTAACTTTGCAAATACAATGCATGCACAAGTTTTATAATGACACTATATAAAAGAAGACAAAATCAATTAAGGACAACTGAAATCACTTAAAGGTGCTCAGCACCGACTTGTTCAACAAGAGATCAACCGAGACCTGCTCAAACAGTAAATGTAAATCCGACAGATAATTATGTCACGCATGTGTGGTTGTAAAATCAGCTGATTGCAAAACACGTCTGTTTTTGTAGCTAGGTTAATTGGGGAAATTAAAAATAATTTAAAGGATTTGAATAGCTGAATCAGGTAAGATTTGTTTGTTCTTTTATCTTTTGTTGAAAATTGTTTACAATTGTTGTTTTCCTGAATTAAAAATAATTCATTTGGAGTCAGAGGATATGCAAAAATACATAAAAAACTGTACATATGAGAGTATGTACACAGACCTCATTTTTATTGAGATGTGGCGGTCGAGTTAAGAGTTGTAAAATGAACAAAACTTTCATGACTGATGCACAAAACTTGTGTCGGGTTACCCGTTTTGTTGATTTAAGCATAGTTTGAGTTATGCCTTGTTGAAATACAAAGAACATTTTGGGCAAGCGATCTGGACCAGTGTTAAGATTGGACATAAACGTAGTATCGAGGTAAGCGTTGTCGAGCCACCTGTATAAGTGCACAATATGTTTTTTCAATTTCCTGGTTTTTGTTTTGTTTCCTTGCAGGAGAACATTTTGAGATGCCTTTGGTGAGTGGGATTTCCTTTATTTTCGCCAACCATATGTTTAGTCCGAACGCGCTCTCTGTTGTTTGACATATACACAAATGATAGCAAGCACATACTTTATTTCCCACACTGATTAAATAAGGAGGAAATCGTAAAAAAGAACTTACAAAATGATGATCTGGTCAATATGTTGATTAATCATTTTATGTTCCTTTCAACTAAATACCACAATACAATGCCATATTTGCTTTATCATAAGAAGTCGCTGTTTTCCAGTGGATAACATCATATTATAAAAATTATATGACCACACATGTAATAAGACTTTTGCGGGAATATGTAATGTCATTGACGATGTCCGTAACAACAATGTAAATTTTTATTGAAAATATGTCCACTTAGATGGCAATAAAATCCTATTTTAAAAGTCATATGATAAAATGAATCTTACACTCGTAGTCATTTCATATGAAATTTATTAAACTCGCTGAAGGCTCGTTTAATAAATTTCATATGAAATGTCCACTCATGTAAGATCTTCTATATAATTTTACAATTTATTATTTGGTTTAAGCCCAGTGGTGCCAGAAGTCGTCGCCGAAGAGGTCGTGTTGGGAGAGCGGGTGTGTTCTCTAATATAATGATTACCAGCCCGAATACTTCAGGAAATGATTACGAGGTTTGTTAATCTACAGAAGTGAGAACAGCATTCCTTTTTGTTTAGTTTTTAAATCATTAATACATACTTTTAAATCATTAAAATATACTTTTAAGTCATTAAAACATACTTTTAAATCATTAAAGCATACATGTACCTTTAAATCATTAAAACATACTTTTAAATCAATAAAACATACTTTTAAATCATTTAAACATACTTTTAAATCATTACAACATACTTTTAAGTCATTAAAACATACTTTTAAACATTAAAACATACTTTTAAACATTAAAACATACTTTTAAACATTAAAACATACTTTTAAATCATAACATACTTTTAAATCATTAAAACATACTTTTAAATCATTAAAACATACTGTCATCAATCATCACTCATGTTCAGAAAAAAGAGAAGTTTTACCTCAGAAATTTGGTTCTGTACATGTTGGTCTATAATGAATAAACAGTAAAGACTGATAAGACTAAATCCCTTTGGGTTGTCTGATTTTACGTCTGAAGACTCAAGGACGGATCCAGGATTTCTGGAAGAGGGGTTCAAAGTCACCAAGGGGGGTTCATTTTCTACATTTTGTCTTATCTTTCCCCATGAAATTGAAATAGTTTGGTTGAGCGAAGCCCCTCTAACTCCACCAGTGCGACTTATTAAAATAGCAGAGTATAAATTTTTGTCGCAAATAAGTATAGTTTTCACTGAATGATCAGTGGTTTGGAACAACTATGGCTTGAATGGGCTTGTTGCTAAAATAGATTTAGGTGGGTGGTTTTTATATCAATAAAGCTTTAGATATAGGCATGAAAAAATCTAGCATGAGCGTAACTATCTTCAGGCCTTGATGCAACTAGGAGAAATGCTTGGTGATGCCAAGAATAAAGGCCTGTCAAAGACCGATCTTCAGCGACTGCCGACAACAATCTTCAAGGCCGACGAAAATAATCCTAACACGGAGTGCCATATCTGTATGGACGACTACGAGGCGGGGGACAGTCTAAAAATACTGCCGTGTTTCCATAGTTACCATGGAAAATGTATTGACAACTGGATAAAGGTGAGTTGACGACATTTTTCATGGGAGAGTGCTGACTTAACGGTAGAGCTTCAGCCTCAGACTTGAGAAGGGGCAGGAGGGGGGGGAAGGGGCGGGGTTTTGGGGGTTTAATCATACTGTCATCAACAAGGGAAGTCTAAAGCAAAGACATTCCTAAATGGAATCAAATTACATTGTATTTAGAATATGTTTCTAAACGTTTATGCTTTGAATACTTTGAATATTCTCACTGGTCTCAAAGGACTGAAAGAAAATACATATATGAGGAAACTTTTTAGGGCCATCATACAGGTATGGCTAGGAAGTCAAACCACAAATCTTATGGAATCTTTATGGTTTGCGGCAGGTAATAAACACATCAGCATGATCGGCTACTGTAAGTCTGAAAACCGTAGCTCGACTTTAGTCATCAGCGCTCTTTATGAAATATTACAGCAGTTTTCAGGCTTTGTACAACTATTTAATAATAATGGCATAAAAGACAGAATGTTTCCAGTTGTTTTTCAGTTGTAAAGGAGGGCAGTTTCTTTTCTTGAATGTGTGCATATACCTGTATTTGTTTACGAGCCTTCGCATGAAGAAACCAACTATTTGGATGTTTAACCAAGTCTGACACAAACCAACGTGTACAGTCACAGAAGCAAGTTAGAAAGTTGAAATTTTAGAGTTAAGGAGAAGAGGAATTGTACTATCAGTGTAGCGAAAACAAAAGTGCTAATCAGCTGTGCAGCCTTTGTTTATGCATATGCAAATTGTTTGTTTTCTTATGTGGTGGCTCATATTTATTTTTTTTTTTCAGCAAAATGCCACCTGTCCTGTGTGCCGTGTTGAGATTAGACTAAGCTGATGCTCTCTCGCTACCCTTTTGTCTATCCATTAGAGGACTGGCAGAACAACATAATATTTCATAGAAAGTTATCACTCTGCAATAAACCTCACGGCCCATTTGTTCAAAACTAACGACGTAGTTAGTTAACGTTTTGTTAAAATTTCAAACATGAATATTACAAATACACTGTTATTTTTTGTTGAAAAAATGTGAAAATCCTTTGCACTGCAAAGGATTCTCACATTTTTTCAACAAAAAAAAAACAGTGTATTCGTTTCTTTAGCTGATATTTGCTTCACAAATTTATGTCTTAACAATATCGTTAAGCTAATGATGCTTTGAACAACTGGGTCCAGAGTTTTTGAACATTTTTCCTATCTTAGGTCAAATTTTTCATATCAAATTGACAAGTTGTGGGATGCAACTTAACTGAATAGACAAAGCATTAAGGTAACAGTATAAAATGTTCCAGTGTATTATAGAGCTTTGATACTTGGAAATCAGTTACAGCCATGGCTACAGTGACCTTATTGCTGAATCTTGCAGCAAAATGAGCATGTATGTCATCAGGAAAACAAGTCCATGTGTATACCCCCTTGAACCCCAATTTTATATTGCAAAACTAGGGTATGAAGGGGTATACCTATCTTTCTTATTTTTGCTTCAAAACATAGATTGTGGGTACTCATTAGAACCGCCTCGGCGAGGCAGTTCTAACGTGTTAGAAACGCCTCGGCGAGGCCGTTCTAACGTGTACCCACAATCTATGTTTTGAGCAACAATAAGGAAAATATCCAAAATTTACCACTGAAAATTTTCAATTTTTACAACTTTAAGAATCTCTGTATATTGCATGGGCGTGTTTTCGTAATGACATCTTTTGAGCCTTTTATTTTGTTCTACATCTACACACGAGCCATATCTTGTAAAAACTCATATACATGGATTTACAGCCAGATCAGACATTAACGAACTTTAAACAGCTACAGGTTTTTTGAAATGTTTGATCTCATCATGAAAACATGTCCTTGTAATAAATACCCCTTTATACCTCACTTTTATAAAGCAAAACTGGGGTATGCTGGGGTATACCTGTTTTTCTTATTTTTGCCCCAAAACATAGATTGTAGGTACTCATTAGAACCGCCTTGGCAAGGTGGTTCTTAATCTAACGTGTACCCACAATCTGTGTTTTGAAATAAAGTCTTGAACTCTTGATTGTAATCAATTTCAATCCTTTTGTCAACTCATTTCTGTAATTTTTTATTCTTTGCTTGACCTAAGAAAATGCACAGATTTTGAACAAAATCCTAGTTTTTTATCCTACGCCATATACACATACAAGTCTGATCTCAGATTGGATGAGTCAGTTCAGATTGAAGTAACATTATAAAGAGACTGAATAAACATTGCGTTTGATTCTGTCTGTCAAAATTTCATGATGTACATATGTAATTAATAGAAAATTCTTGTAAAGGTTTATAAACTTACAAATGTATAAAAGCATACATTCAATCCAAAATTAACCATTGTAAATTAAATGGCATTGCAGGTGCTTTCGACCAAGTCAGTCACATACTATACATGTAATAATTTGTGGTTGACAGAGTGTATTGAGTCATATTATTGAATGAAACTAAGTGTTTAGTGATTTAACTGCCCACAGAGTATTATGTACAGCTGTCCATAACGTGAACGTGACCATGCAACATACACATTTTCTTTAAGCTGTAAAAATTGAAAAGTTTTAGTTGAAAATGTTTGTTATATCAAAACATAGCTGTATACCATATTTCTTTTATTTTTGCACAAAGCATACTTGCATACCCACAATCAATGTTTTGAGCATTAAATTGAAATTATCAAAATTTTTCCAATGGAATTTTGGATTTTTACTGCAGAAAAATTCTCTGTATATTGCACGGGCAAGTTTATGTAATGTTAGACAATTGACTTGGTCTGACATCAGGACAGGCACTTGTAGAATTTAGATGAACCGTGACAGGAAGAAACAGGTCTTTGGGTTTCTGACCAGTCAGACTTAAACTGGCTTGTGATCTCACAGAAGAAAGCTAGAAGCTTGAAATTTGGATGTAAGTCAAAGATAAATTAAACTGTTTGTTTAGTGAAAATAAAGGCGCTGATGAGCTGTGCAGTTACTGCACAGCTGATCTGCTCCTTTGTTTTCGCATAGGCAAAAACCTGGACGCGGTTCAGATATCTTATTATCTGAAATTATGAATAATTATGATAAACCTCAAAATTATATAAAATCTTAAGTCCATGTTTATGCTGTTTTTGTTTGTTAATACCGTATCTTACTCCAGAAACCTGTGGTTAAGTGTGGCTAAGTGGATAAGCCCTTTGCATTTTTGCGAGTTTGCAGGTTTCATTTACCTTTTTGATGATACTTTAAACCCTGATCTGATCTCATATGACCTAAGCCGCTGAGTGGGACATTAAACACAAATACCAACACATCCATATAATTCCATTAGAAGACAATAGCGGGACTGAAAAGAAAAGACACAGCTAATAGCCGAGGGCGGTGGCGTAGTGGTCGAGCAAAATCGGAATTGAGAGGTCCTAGTTTCGATTCCCATTAGGGGTACTTTGTTGTGTCCTTGAGAAAGAGGCATTAACTTACCATAGTACTGGTTAAAACCCAGGATGCGGTGGCTCTATACCGACATGACTGAACAATTGTTGACTGGGATGTTAAACCTCTACAATTAATACAACTAATAGCCGGAATTTATTGATACATTGGCCATATTCAATCTAAAGAATCGGTTGATACATTGGCCATATTCAATCTAAAGAATCGGTTGATACATCGGCCTTATTCAATCCAAAGAATTGGTTGATACATTGGCCTTATTCAATCTAAAGAATCGGTTGATACATTGGCCTTATTCAATCTAAAGAATCGGTTGATAAATTGGCCTTATTCGATCTAAAGAATCGATTGATACATTGGCCTTATTCAATCTAAAGAATCGGTTGATACATTGGCCTTATTCAATCTAAAGAATTGTTTGATACATTGGCCTTATTCAATCTAAAGAATCGGTTGATACATTGGCCCTATTCAATCTAAAGAATCGGTAGATACATTGGCCTTATTCAGTCTAAAGAATCGGTTGATACATTAGCCTTATTCAAACATTATTACCATCAAGAGTCAACATTTACACAATCTTTATAGGCCTTGCGCTTTTGATGTTTTGTGCTAAGCTTTCTGATTCTGGAGAAAAGTTTTCCTGATTTTGACCTCATTACGAGATTTGAAATTGCTTTGTCAAGGAATTTCAGAGGTTTCATTACTGCATAAAATGCCCGTAATTATTTGTGCACATCCATAGGTTTTATAGTGATTATCCATGCATAAAAGCCATAGCTATTTTCTGAGTTGACATCAGGATAACATGTCCCTGAAATATTTACCTCCTTAAATACCACATTTATACACTGAAAATGGGGTTTACAGGGGTATACCTATTTTCTTATTTTTGCTCTAAAATATAGATTGTGGGTGCTCATTAGAACCGCCTCTTCTGCTTCAGCGAGGCGGTTCTATATTGTACCCACAATCTATGTTTTGAGCAAAAATATGAAAAAAAAACATTTTCAACTGAATTTTTATCGCACCTGCTTATAGCAGGGTGCAATATAGGAGTCCAAATTTCTGTCTGTCCGTACGTTCGTTCGTCCGTTTGTTCGTTCGTCCGTCAACATTAACGTCGAAGTTTGGTTTTCTCGACATCAATGATAGCTGTGAGTCTCAAACCTTGCATAGTAATTGTCCTTGACATACCCTTCAAGCACGCACCTTGACCCGCTGACCTTGACCCATATTTCATGGTCCACTGACTTTGACAAATTTTAAGTCGAAGTTTAGTTTTCTCGACATCAATGATAGCTGCGAGTCTCAAACCTTGCATAGTAATTGTCCTTGACATACCCTTCAAGCACACACCTTGAACTGCTGACCTTGACCTATATTTCATGGTCCATTAACTTTGTTAATTTTCATGTAGAAGTTTGTTTTTTCTGCATCCTTTATAGCTGCGAGTGTGAAAGCTTGCATAGTAATTGTCCTTGACATGCCCTTCAAGCATGCACCTTGACCCGGTGCCCTAGATCTATATTTCATTATCCATTGACTTTGTTAATCTTTACGTGAAAGTATGGTTTTCTCTGCACCTGTGATAGCTGCAAGTGTGCAACCTAGTATAGTAATTGTCCTTGACCCTTTCAGAGCACACCTTGAAGTAGTGCCCGTGACCTATATTACACGTTTTTAGTTATTTTGCCCAATGCAGGTGCGATATCGACCTCCGCGGCGTTCTTGTTTCAATTTTTACAGCTAAGGAAAATTCTGTTCATTACATGGGCGTGTTTTGGTAATGTTTCAGGTCAATTGTATGCCATTAATGAACGCAATGTATGGAAGAAGTGCAACAAAACCGGTGGTAACACTATAAACATGTCCATGGCCGTGTACTGAAACGCTTTTCAAAGCAAGATAAAAAGTCTGATACTGCTGAAAATGGCATGTACGTGTAATTAGATCAGCTGGCTAGCCTTCACTCTGCTCCACTTCGGTACCTCGTTCCTGGCACTTTCAAAACGAAACACTGATGGGAATTTACCGTCCAGCATGTAATATGTGATTGGGCTCAGAAATGGCCATAGGTTAAGTATGATTCGGCTCATATGTGTCATTTGGCATGATTGGCTCATGCTGGTGGCTCAATATAATTTCAACAATAGAATTAATCAGGTAGAAAAATGATTCTTAATTGCATGTAATGCAACACACTAGCACTGGACCTGGTCCCGAGGTTATAAAATTTTTTTCAAGCTCAGCTCAGCTGAGCATGAAATTTCAACTTAAATAGTCAAAATTAGTGGAAATTTAGGTTCAAAATCTGGTAATTTATCCTGCTCATAAATGTTAAAATGTTAACAATTGTTGGCATTTTAATATTATTAGCAGGATAAATTTTAGTCTCAGCTGAGTTGAGCATGAAAAAAATTATATAACCTCGGGGCTTGTTAGAGAAGAGATAACCAAGCTTGAGATCTATATCCATTACAGAAACATGCTCACATAATGTACAGATTTTGTAAAAATTGAAATTTTCAGTAGAATATTTTTGATTTTATATTTGCTCAAAACAATCTATATTTTGGAGCAAAAATAGGTACACTCCCGTACACCCCAGGGCCCAGGATTACAATACTTCCTTAATGTTAAGGCCCACCTTAGTTAATTAAGGTGGCAAATTTTGAATTAATATTTTACTGTCAAATTAATACTTGATTTTACAAAAATATACAGGTGTGTAAAATAAAATGTCCTTTACATAATAAAACAGAAACATACAATTTAATATGTTTAAATGCATGTTTTTGGATGCTGAATTTTGCCACCTTAACTTTAAGGGAGCATTGTAATTCTGGGCCCAGATTTGCTATAAGTGGGGCATATATTACATGGAAATTTTGACCATATGTCAGATAAGTGCTCGCACTAAATATGTTATTTTCTTTAAATAAAGACTTTATTATTATTATTATTATTATTATTATTATTATTATTATTATTATTATTATTATTATTATTATTATCCTCATGTCTAGTCTGAATAGAGCATTTGTAGCCCGCGTATGGCTTGAACAGTGATGGCTGCTTGTTTTGAGTGTGTTTGAATGAAAAGCATATACATTCAAAAAAAAGCAAAAAGTACATTTATTTGTCATGAAAAATGCTATTAAAGTTTTGCATATACCAGTTTTTTCACTAAACAAAGCAGTAAAAGACAATGACACGAGCACATTGCACGTGCACATGTAAGAACCATGTTGCTATGCCTTCGCGCCATTTTAAAGCGTTACATGCCATCTTTGCTCTACAGTTTGATAGTATACATCACAAAACTAGTAGGCCTAAATCAATGTCAGCATACTCGTGATGATTTATCAGGACTAATGAATTTCAGGAGTCCAGTGATACAGTTTCTAGCATGATTTCGAATTTCTTTCAAGTTCTCAAGAACATCTTTTGGATTATCATTAGCACCATACTGTAGTGTGTTACAAATGGACACGGTCAACGCCGTCATCCGGCTCGTGATCTTGTCTACCGCGGGTACCTCCTTATCGGGGTATACCATTTCGAGGTAAATCGGCACGTGCTCCGCGATACGATGTAGTTCCGAGTATAAGTCTAGCATGTTCTCCAGGAAGTCACGTGTTTTACTGGCTTCGTCAACGTATACAGTTCCTGGAAGCTCGAAGTCAAATGATACAGGTTCATTCCGTTTTTCAGCGCACTGAACATAGCGTTGAAGGCTGAAAGCCAAGTTTTTCATAGGGCCTTTCATGTTTCTTATTTTTACGTTGTGGCGTTGGATCCTGTGTTCTAGTGCAGTCTTATACCAGTCTGCACGGTCGTCGCTGCTCCTGATCTTTGAAATAAGATAGTCCTCTGGTTGAATGCTCTTTGTGACCGTCCCGTGCAAGTTATTGTAACCGTGTTTGTAGCAATAGTCCCCGTGACTTATCCCGTTCCATTTCTTCCCGCACCCCCAGCAGAACACTTCACCACATGGACAAGACATGCAAGGACAGCCTCCATCCTTTTCAAAGAACCGTTTACATGACGGACAGCTTTTTCCCCTTGAGACAAACAGTGGTATGCGTTTCGCTGGCATCATGTTATCGTCGCCATATCCAGTAATTCTACGATGGTACCCTGCAATGGCGCGGCATGGAGCAGGCCAGTGAGCGTCTCCGAGGCATTCAAAACAGACCTTCATTCCGCACTGGCAGCTCGCCGTCTTAACCTGCGGAGAAGATACGGTAAGGACTGCGCCACAGTTTGAATTTGGGCACCATTTTGTTTTTGACTGTCGCTCAATGTCTAAATCGTGGGTAAACCGTAAATATTTCAAGACATGGTTGACGTCAGTCAGGGAAAGCAGTGTTCCGTTATCAACTATCGTCTTACAATCATATTCGGGGCAAACCAAACGAGTTTTCCCATCACCGATTCTTGTAAGAAGGTGCACCTTCCAACACGGATCACAGAACCAATGGCTGCAGGCCATCAGGGCTGTTCCAGTCAAAGACTCTCCAACTGCCTCGAAACATATGGAACAGAATTTATCTTTCGGTGATGAAATGTCTTTTGGCTCTCCTGCAAAGACGTCCATCTTAGATAGATGCTCGAATCCTGACCGTTCTCCGTCGCTTTCCCCGTGGCCCTCCTTTGTATGGAAACACATTTTGATGAGGACTTTGTTGTCCAGTCGGTAGGATTGTGACTTCCAATCAGCACACTCTTCAAGATTAGAAGAAGAAGCTGATCTCGTAGGCACAGGGGGAGCTTTCTGCTTCTTAAATGCTTCATACGGCAGCATGTCTACAAAGAATATGGTTTGCTTGATGATTTCATCAATGTTTGTGAGTGTGTAATCAAAAATGGTCTGTATCTTCACCTTGTCCATTTTCACAGTGAACGGCATGTTTAAATAAACCTTGTAAACCTCCTCCTTCGGGTTGTTAATTTCATTCTCTACGTCTTGTACAAACACAAGACAGGCAAATGTGAGATCGGCCCTTGTCCATCTGATGGACTTAAGATTTGCCAGCTTTGACACATCATTGGTAATGTTAATGACAAATTTTCGCGGGAAACATTCACATTCTAATAGCCCATTTCCGAATTTCTGTTTCAATGTCCATTCATCAGCGTCTTCTGATGAAAGAATAACCGTCACCGGCTCTAGGGTCGTGGAATAGTTCAGGCCTTTCACAAATTTCAGGCTAGGAATCCGTTTCTCCTCTGAATCTACGGCATCATCAAAGTCAGCCTCGGACTTCGGCCTCGGCAAGTTTTTCTTCTCATTGTTTCCGTTCGACCTACGTTGTTTACCACTGGACATGACGAGCATCTGAGCTTTGTTGGCGTGGAACATGATTTCCTGGAGCGTTACTTCGTCATTCTCCGCCGGGAGTTCTTCGTCGGAGTAGTAGAAATCGTCGTCGGGTTCAGTGTCACTCTCTTCAAACATTTCTAGCGATTCGTCGATATAGTCGGCGAATTTTGATCTTGTCTTCATCAGTTTGGCTCGACGTTTGACCCTTGCATTCTCACTGTAGCTCGGGTCAATGTATTTCGGATTGTGGGTGATCGAACTAGTGACTGGACTTGGGTACGTTATCTCGTACCGGACTTCGGGGAGGCTAAACTCCTCTGAATTTTGCTCCAAGGTTTCATTAACGTCGTTAATTTTAAGTTTGTTTGTACTTTTGTCTGAATTCTTTCGTCGTCTTTTACCCTTGTTAGCTGGTTTGGCGTTCAAGATACTGGCAATCTGGAAATAGCCCCTATGCCTTCTCCCGCGCCTAGTCCGTTTACGGCTATTTTCCTTACTGGTATGCCTAACGTTGCCAAAGTTTGACGTAAAACTGACACAGTTCGCCTTTTTCAAGAGCCTATGCTCCTCTACGAGCTGAACGCCGTAGTTTTTGTCTTGGAAATGACCGTGTATGATGTTATCTCGGAGTAGATCAGGCAGGCTCCATCGTCCTTTCTTATTCAAGGAAAACTCGATATTTTCGAATTTGTTGATTGTTTCTGGAAGACTGTCGGTTAGTGCGTCGACAACGTCGTTTTCTTTCCCGACCAGTCTTCGGCGAATACTTGAATGCAGACTGGAAAAGAAAGCATTAATAACAGCATATATGTTTAGCTACATGTGCTCTTGCTTATTCGTGAATAAGTAAGGCTAGCATGCATCTAATGCATTTGGTTGTAATGTCACAAATTTTTCATATTGGTTATGCACTAGTCATTTGTAATCACGGGCCCCATCCCCGGGGGATGGCGGGGATAGCCGTGGAAATGAGCGGAGCTTTGACCAAAGTTTTGCGGAAATACCCGAGATTTGCTTTATATAGGCAAAAAGGGCCGTGAATGAAAAAGATAGCAGGCTGGCGGGGGTAGGGGAACAGCAGTGGTTTTACCAAGGAGCAGTCTACGCAGGATGGGGCTTTAAGCGGGGATTTGCTGGACCAACAGTCAATGTCCCCGCTGTCCCCGGGGGGGGGGGGCATGATTTAAAACGTATGGCGTATTTACAAGGAACAAAATCGTTAACATGAAAAATATAATATTTGTATATGCAATGAAAAGATACAAAAGAAATCAGTTTTAAAACGTTTTCATATATAGCAAACATACCGGTATTTTCTTAGAAATCCAGAGTTTGATGCCTTCAGAGTATTCCCTGATCGGACTCCGCGTTTAGAAACTTTCAGCACCATTTTCGACAGTCAAGGTAAACGTTCCCGGAGAAGTTTGGGTGCTTAGACCCAAGAGGTGGTGTCGGAATGATTACGATTAATATGCGTTTTGATATTTATTGTCTACGCGCCAGCGCGTAGACTACTCTAAAGTTTGAGATTGACCTAGTACTTTTAATTAAATTACAAGACAACTCGCACACCTCCCTACAACTGCAACTGCACGTTTGAGTCTAGTGGCTTGACGTTTCGCCAAGGACCGTGTAAATACCCAAAAAACTCAGGCAAACCTCCCTTTGGTTGGTAACATTTGTACCAATGGTGCAGTAGGTATCAGAAATGGGGCAAATTGTTAAATTCGTGGAACTGGTACACGACTGCATTCTATCTAAGCAACAACGGAATGACATGAACCGACGGTATTGTGACGCTATATGGTCAGGCCTGAAAGCTTTGACCGCACCCCACATGCCGTGTAGCCAATTACATTCTATCCAAGCCACAACGGAATGAAATGAACCGTCAGTACTGTGACGGTCGATTGTCAGGTATGAATGCTTTGACCGTGCAGCGTTTTATTTCTGTTCAGTCACATGAACCACAATGAAATGGGAGTACGGTCAGATTCTTTGACATTCAAGTTTATATATGCGAAGCGTAGACCAAGCTTTTTGTAAAAGCTTATACTTGTACGAAAGAATTGTCAGTTGGTTGTGCAATGTTGTCGCTATCAAGCTATTTGTGCATAACGACGTATTTTCTATTTATAGAAATGGTGGCTATCAATCTATTTTCAGCAAACTGGTTCTCGGTTTACAAACAAGTCGCTGCGAAATTACGGAGCCAACATTTTCCACGTTTCTATTTTTGTCTGTATGGTTCTCGACTGTGCTATGCAATAAATATATAGAGGGGGAGATCCATTCCAACAATTGGAAAAATCGATTGAATAAGTGTAGAACAAAAGTATCGTTAAATGCATGTACAATTGCATTTTGGTGTTTCAATAGGAACTTAAAATTGATTCAAACGAAATCGAAGTTATCAATATAGGTAGCCTACGTTTCCCATTTTCCTTACTGACTGTTTACTATCTGAATCCTGAAAACTAAAAACAGCCCTAAAATCTGTGAAGTACCGGATTTCATATTGGTGCGACCATTTATGGAGCACCGAAGGTGCGAATGCGAGCGCCGAAGGCGCGAAGCTTCGCTAGGGGGGTCCGGGGGCATGCCCCCCCGGAAAATTTTTGAAAAAATGGTGCAATTTGGTGGCATCTGGTGCATTTTCCGGGTGGTTTTTGCTCGGCTGAAATAGGCCATTTTATAAGAGTCAATATATATTTTTGCAACCATTTCAAGGAGTTAGTTGTTAAAAATTCAAACATCTCAAATAGGAAAGTGACATTAATAAACAAGTTTATGGATCTCTCCCCCGTGTAGAACACTTTTCGGTGACCCTTAAAAGATATCTAATTTGCATATTCATGAATTTTAATGAAAACAGTAAAAATGACAGAAAATCGTTAAAAAAATAAATAAACTAAATTTGAGGTCGAAACTATCATTGTGACACTTTGTTATTGAACCAATAATACCATATGACAAATCTATTGATGTCATGGGCCAAAATGACAATTATCTTATTTGCATATTCATGAATATTAATAGAAAATGTCGAAAATCGAGGAAAAACGAGGGATAAACTCTAGCAATTTCAAGGTTTTGGATGGGTTTCAAGATCTACCTTGCATCCCTGACACCAATGTTCATGGCTGCCAGTGTGTTCAGAAGGACCATCTAAATGCCATAAAATAGTGTCCTCAACGATGGACACATTTGCATGATGTAAAATTATATAGTTTCCGCATCCACCCCTACTGTGATTCTAAAGAATAGGGTGTACTCACAAAAATATTCATATACGAACAAAAGCGTGCCCTAAAATACTATAATGGGTTTGGTTGTGATGCATGGACTGATCAATTTAACCGTAATACCTATTTTTCAAATCATTGATATTGTTTATTCATGAAAATGAATGAAACACACAAGAAATCAGAGAAAAATGGGGGTATACATACAAAGTCACTTAAACCATAGCTGTTCACAAACCTAGGATGCTGAAAGAAGTATAAAATGAATGCTATGGCAGTGTTCTATGACCCTGAAGTCTCATATAAGAATGATCTTATTTTTTCAGTTTCATGAATTTTCATGAAAACTTCATAAATTTGAATGAAAAAATGGAAAAAATTTAACCGGCAAACCTAAGAAAATGGTGTGTATCTCGGCAACCAAAAGCCCTTACACGTTGAAAATGGCATGAATTGATTGCCAGGACATTAGTTTACCATCCTGTACTACAATATATAAGTCAATTGATTTTTTGTATTATGAATATTAACAAAACCTTTCGAATTTAGATGGAAATTACGGAAAAAATAAGGTGGTATACATAGAAAATCACATGTATCTTGGCTACTGACTGACCTAGAGAGCTATACTTGGTATCAAATAATTGCTAGGACAATGTTCTATAACTATATAATCCGATATTTAAATCACCAGCTTCTTCTATTAGAATGATATTAATGAGATTTATATAAATAAGGGAAACATCAACGAAAAATGAAGGGGTACACCAACAAAATTGAATATATTTCGACTACCAATGGCTGTAGAGATTTCAAAACGACATCAAAAATAATAATGTATTCAGATAAACAAGGGTACACTTGCAGGCAACCAAGATTCAATTAAATTTATTAGAGCACAAGCTTCAATTTTCTGTTAATATTACACTTTTCATACATTTTATTCAGTACTCTCAAAAATTAAAAAAAAAAGTGTGATCAGACTGCATGACATAATTGCATCATCCTAGCATTCTATTGGTACCATTGCAGCACATATGGCAATTGGCAGCTGAGATATATGCAATTGTGTTGGTATACCTCTTCATTTTTCGTTATTTTTTCTCTTATTCTTAGTGATCTTATTAATACCCATACAACAAAAGTCACTATTTATTTATATAACAGGTAATATGGTTATAGAATATTGTCCTATAGCACTCTAGGTCTATCAGCAGCCAAAATTCATGTGATTTTCTATGTAAACTGCCTTAATATTTCCGTAACTTTCCTCTAAATTCAAAAGGTTTTGTTAATATTCATGAAGTAAAAAATTGAATGACTAACATATTGTAGTACAGGATGGTATAATATTGCCCTAGCAACCATTTAATGCCATTTTTAGCATGTTAGGGCTTTTGCTTGCTGAGAAAAGCATCATTTTTATGTTTGCCGGTTAAATTTTTCATTTTTTCATTCCTATTTATGAAGTTTCCATTAAAATTCATGAACTTGAATATAAGATCATGCTTGAGACATAAGAGTCAGAGTACATAGCCATAGCATTTATTTGATAGTTCATTTAGCATCCTGGGTTTGTAACAGCTCTGTTTTTAGTGATTGATTTTGTACGTATACCCCTATTTCATCTAAGATTTTTCTCCGATTTCTTGTGTGTTTTATTTTTTTCATGAATAAGTGAAATTAATGATTTGAATAATAGGTATTAAGGTTAAATTGCTAAGTCCATGCATCATTATCAGACCAATTATAATATTCTAGAGCATGCTATTGTTTGTATAGAATACTTTTACGAGTACACCCTGTTCTTTAGGATCACACAAGGGGTAGATGTGGAAACTATATAATTTTTTTTACATCATGCAAATGTGTTCATTGTTGAGGACAATATTTTATGGCATTAAGATGGTCCCACTGACCACACTGGCAGCCATGAAAATTGGTTTCATGGATACAAGATAGATCTTATAACCCATTCAAAACTTGCAATGGCTTTAGTTAATCTCCGTTTTTCTTTAATTTTCTATATTTTATTAACATTCATGAATATGCAAATGAGATAATTTTAATTTAGGCACATGAAATCAATACATTTGTCCTATGCTATTACTCTTTAAATTACAAAGTGCCACAATTATAGTTTCGACCTCAAATTAGTTTATTTATTGACGTTTCATGATTTTTCTGTCATTTTTTAATATTTTCATTAAAATTCATGAATATGCAAATTAAATATCTTGTATTCCTTACCATATGATGAAATGGCAATGTCTAGGCTTTAAAATGTGACCAAGTTCAGTGGTAATGAATTTTGTATGCACACATCCATGCTCCATTTTTTTAAATGAGCTAAATTAATTTTCAAATGTTCAAATGCGAAAGAATACCGCTGATTTTGAGAATCTTCCGAAACCCAAATAAAACTGAATCATTCCGTATTTTGGACAAAGGAAGTGCGGTTTGTTGGATACAAAGACAATGTTGAAATTTGCAGACAGTTTGAACCGAAAAGACAAAGGCATAAATGTACAGGTTATTATGCTGAAAGTTTCTTTTTTACTGGCTTAACGTATACCTCGTACTTCGTTCTCTTGTTTTTTACTAGAAAAATCAGCTTTTTGATGAATGTTCAATTATTTCCTTAATGTAATAACAGGGTAATTTGGGGTAATATGGACAATTGGGGAATATGGGCCACCCTGTGTTTTCTTCAAATATTTAAGTCAAGACTCATGTTTGACAAAAAGTAATAACATTTTGTTATTCCCTGGCTATCCATCCTAAATTATCGAAATCATTTTTACATTCATACCCAAGCTGGTGTTAAATTAATGAACCCCAATTAAACAGCCTGTGAAAATCGTGCCCTTAAAATGTTTTAGTTTACACTTAAGAACCAATAAAAAGATTAATGATATTTATATAGAACCAAGTTTCACGTAAAATTAACCTAATACACCATTTTTTGAAGATGATGCAAATGGTCATTTGCATGAGCTATTTTTCAGTTTTGGAAAATTTCTCCATTGACATAACTATCGTGTCTGGGGTAATAATTGGACCATCAATTTCCCAATGTAAATTTTCCTTTTGGGGTAATATGTACCATCTAAGAATTTTGTCTCAAACTCTTTCTGAAAGTGATACACTGAACATTTGATACCACATGTCTTTAGAATTTTAACTTTTGCACTTGCGTGATATGTTTTAAGCTATCTTTGAAAATAGATTGTTTTACAAGTGAAGTTTATAAGCAAAGTGTACATATTTTGAAATCTGTGACATTTTTGCGAATGTCCATTTTGTAAGTTTGTCAAGGTGTTTTGATTTTTGATGCGAAATATTTTTCCGGTGAATTTGTTTCGTGAACATTTATGTTTATTTCATGCTAAATAGACTTTTAAATAGAAGTTTACATTTTGTTTTCCGAATCTATATGTTGACATCGTCAGCATTTTAAAGTTGTGGTCCGTATTACCCCAGTAGAGTGGTTCATATTACCTCAAATGTTTGGGGTAATTTGGACCACCCAGTGGGTGTGTTTATCGTAATACGCAACTAAAAACTAGCATACAAAATGATGTAAAATTTATATTAAAATGGTTTACAGATGCCTGCCTAAAAATAGACACGATTTACAATAATAACGTTAATAGCCTGTGGTTGAACTGATTCGTTTTGTGCTTAAGCGGTCCATATTCCCCCAAATTACCCTATATATTACTTGATGTATTGTGTGTTTGATAAACAGACATATTTGACATGTATTTGTTGAAATTGTGTAAACTATAAAAGTTTGATATTTGGAAGTAGCAAAAACGTTCAAATGCAGGTAGAATTGGCCGTATTGCGCAATTTTGGGTACTGAATCCTCATCAGTGACCCTTTATAAAGTCTGCAGACTCTCTGGCTGTATTGGAATTGCTGTGTTGCTCTGTGTTATACAATGAAACTCATAAAATCAAAGCATATAAGAAATAAATATCCTTTCCTCGAAATATTGTCCCTGATGTAACGATTTCTGTCCCTGATGTAACACTTTTCACCGTTACATCACGGACCGTTACATCAGGGACATATTTTAGATAAATCACCTGTAAATTGCTTCCAATATACTTGTGTGTTCATTGTTATGGTGAAATGTTTACACAACCACTAAACACGTTTTATGAATAGTACCTACATATTGTCGCTTGAAACAAATAACCAGTAGAGGCTGTTACATCAGGGAACTATTACAAATATACTCACTCACCTGAAAATTGTAATTATTATTTTTTCAGATCTACTCTATAGATGTGTCACCATGGCAGTCAGCCATATTTAATTTCAATGTAGCTCTTCAAAATGCAGATAGATGTTCCACCTTTGCCAAGGGGAGTCACCTTGTACTTGGTATTTTTAGATAAATTGTTACATCAGGGACAAAATGCTAGGTACAAAGTTTGAACACGTAAATCCAGTATTAAAACCATGGATACTTGCTATCAAAATGTATTATGTCGTGCATGAATGATTGAATAAAGATGGAGTAGTATTTAGAACAACCACCTTAGCAAAAAAATCATTGAATCGGAGACAGATATAAAAAAAAATCATTTTGCAGACAGCGAAAATATGCCATTTTAGACACTTTGAGTAACAATTTTTTATATTTGCTAGCACTTTAACGATTTTGTTTTGGATGACCCATACTCACCTCGATTCACACCACATTCCAAGCATAAAACATTTACCAGAAGTAAACGGTTTTCAGAAAAAACGTACCCGGACAGGATTTGGTTACGAAAAAATATATTGACTCATAAGGAGAATTATGATTATTTTTGCATTTATGCCTTGATAGGACATAAAATAGTACACCTGTAAAATGGGGCGCTCTATATCTGCAAAATTTTCGATAGACATCAAAATATTTTCACACCTATAGATGCACTAAATATTTGTAGTTCCTGCGAAAGCGTTCTCTTCAATGTATATTTTCGGCACATAATCAAAACAGCGCATTGGGTCATCAAAACAGCGTATGGACTATATAGCTACATGTAAAATCGTGCTCATCATTACAGCGCAAGATAATAGGGCAATTATCTATAATTACCTGTCTATTTACCTGTCTATTTACCTGTATACCTAGCCAACCTAGCCTTACACTTGGAATTTGTACATCTCCAGTCTATAGCATTCTTTGTTTTTCTATCCAATCTATATGAAAATCCAACGTTTGTTATGCATTTTTCCTCCCTTCTGGGTTTTAGATCTAGTTTGTATTATTTCATCCTTTTTTTTTTTGTAAAAAAAAAATCACATTAAAAGTTCAGGCTAAAATTAATCAGGCTAAAGATCGATTAAAACGCATTGCTGTCAGAAACTTGATTCATGTAAGCTGTCATCGTAAGAAGCTCAGTGAACGATGTAAGCCAAGTGTCACCATGATGATGATGATGACCAAGCCATCAAGACACTCACCGCTCAGGTAGACGCGCTCAGGTAGAAAATCACTAGTAATTACGATAACAATAGGATAATTGCCCAATTATGTTGCGCTGTATCGATGAACGTAGTTTGCGCCGTTATGATGAGCTAAGATAATTACCCCTTGCGCTGTTTTGATAAAACACCATATTTTCTGTATCCTTTGCCATCATGATCAACTTACACATTAAAACAACACGAGATCCCGGAGTTTCACTGCAAAATTTCCCCGCAGATTCACATTTCTACAGTAATCTCCCGACGATTCTCAGCTTTTCTCCCGAACAGTGTCCACAGGTGGCCTGGGTGCTTGTGATAGGCTACGGTATTTTATTGTGGCACCCCACGGGCCTTCCAAGTGCCTTTTTTGTATTGGTTTTACCAGTGGTAGCGCCATTATATAGTTTGGTTTGGTTGTTGCTTACTGTCCCGATCAACAATTTTTCATTTATGTAGGCTTCTAACGAAACTGATTAAATGTATTTGGATCCAAGGCTGACAGGCGTGATATTGTAATGGAATTCGTGCATGCTATGTCGCTATAATTATTCGAAGGTACTACATGGACTTTTTCATGGTGGCAACGCTCGGTCACACATCGCTCACGTGTGTTCTGTATTCTTATAGATACAGAATATCAGCGTTCTTTATTGTACCGTGTTTTTGCTTGTGCATGCTATCCATATCAAATGCATGTTTGATATTGTCAACGCCGTAAACCGTTGCATCAATGTGCGCTGTCAGACTTTGGTTGCATCCGACGGTATACAGGGTGATCTTCGTCAAGTAATATGTCTTCACAAACCTAATTCTAATGTGTTTTGGAAGACTTAAGATGAGATGAAAGAATAACCAGTTGGCCAGACGCCCCTTGCTGTTTCTTAGCTTTTAAGGCCAGTCAGTGGGAGTAGAACTTGTAGTTCAAGCAAATCTACAGGGATTTTCCTGGGCTGATTTTGGGGCCCATTATGGGCCCCTTTCCCAATTGAAAAAATGTGTAAAATTTCCCAATTTTCAGGTAAAAAATCTCAAAATAATAAACAAATCCTTGTACATTTGTTGTGGATAGGTAGATCATACCCTCAAAATATTTTTTTTTTTTTTTTGAGAAATATCCTCAAATTAACACCAAATATGCATATTATCCCCTGTTCTGTTTTGTATCCATTTTCCCAATTTGACTGATATACATATTATTTTTCCCAAAATCATTGGTCCCGGGTCCCTGTTTTGAAAAGGTAGGAAAATCCCTGATCTATCCAGTCATAGGGGCTAACTAGAGGATATCTATTTTCTACTTAAAGAAAAAGCAAACTAACAAGCCCCAGGGCGATAAACTGTTTTTCATGCTCAACTCAGCAGACTAAATTTTTTCCTGCTCATAAATGTTGAAATATCACTAATGTTTGGCATTTAATTAGGGGATAACTGTATTCAATTTTTTCATTGGGGGCGGTATATCGTCGGATATACGGTCGGAAGTTTTGTTTTACGGCGACGCTTCAGCGTATATTGAATATTGTTATCCCCATTCTAATGTACATTTCCACTAAAAACATCGAAAATGCATTGAATTTTCACGTCAAAATGGAAAAAATAGTATATAACGTCATATTTTGTTCAAATATATTGGTGCGACTTGTCGTACCAACTGTCAATATTGGTGCGACCAAGTCGCACCAGTCGCACCTTTGTCTACGGCCGTGAGTACACGGTGCGCGGTGAAAAAAGAAAATATTTTTTATATATATAGTTTTATATTATTTTACTTTATTTATTTTTTTTATTTTTTATTTTTTTATTATTTATTTTTATTTTATTTTTATTTATTCATTTATTTATTTTTTTATTTTAATTTTATTTATTTATTTATTTTTTATTTTATTTATTTATTTTTTTTTTTTTTGGCGTTCAGCTGTCAAACCAGACGAGGTTTAAAATTAATTGTTCTTCTGTTCAGTTGTTATGTCCTGATTTTTGTATGCACAGATTGCTCAATCCCAGGCACTTTTCCTCGATCTGCCTCAGACTATCGTTTGTGCCATTTGATTGTTTCACTCCCTGTGCCTTTAAATTGGCCTGTTGAATATTGGGAGAATGCGTTCCGGATTATAGGAATTACACCATTAAACAACCCACTAATGACTGGATTCACCCATTCGGTTATCTTTTGCGTGTGTCCACTTTCATTTTCAGGGGCTGCAGGTGTGATTTAAGATTTTTATTCCATTTTTTCGATGAAATTCCTGAAAGCAAACAGAATACCCCCAGATGGGACGCCGCGTTCTGCGGCGCCTCATCTGGGGCTATACTGTTTGACTATGTCCCTCAAAAAGGGACGACAGGCTTAAATGAGTTAAATACATTAATCCTGATTAATTTTTAATCCTTTGATTAATATTTAAATACATGTATTTTAAACACTTACGTACAATATTTGAAAAACAATTTACAAAGAAAATAAATATGACATGTTAAAGACCAGTGCGCAAGAGAACAACAGAAATGGACAAATTGTTAATTTTCACTCTGTTTACTTTAATCGTGCAGTACAGTGCACAGAGATGTGTAATTGGATCAGGCTGGAAACGCCTTACGATGGGGGAGCGGCTAGACTCGGCACACTCCGTCGTTTATGGGAGAACCGTACAGCATCTCTCAAGTATTCGAACTCTTTACGGACAAACTATGTCGGTGATTGACGCTATGTTTGAGATCTACTGCGTGATCAAGTCAGGTGGAGAAACTTTCAGTGAAATTATTGTAATAGAAGGGATTGCGCCCCGAGACGGCTGCTCAGGGTCGCGGGGAAACATGCAGATCGGACAGGAAGCGTTTATAGCGTTAAAACCGACGTCGGAAGGGAATTTTGAGTTTGACGAACCGATGCCGGCACAGACCGCCGTTTTCGAGGTGACAAAGGCAAATTTCATGGAGATTTCAAGTCTTTGTGGGCTTCAGAGTTGGGGCCAACCAGAGAACGCATCAGTCAATAAATGTCCGATCTGCGGCGTCGCTAATTTCACCGACGTCGTTTTGGGAGAAGACGCGACGTCGACGTCAATTTCCTGTATCGTGAATGGGGAACTCGTCAGCGGGAATTCCACTAACTGTGATGTCATGCTGACGGCGAACACGGATGAAATCGAATACTGCGTACCGACGTCATTTTCCAACACATGTACGCGTCTGATTTATTCCTTTAACCAAGTGAACTGTGTGTGTACGTCAAACAACGACGGTGGTGGGGGCTTTGTTAACGTTAGCGGGGCTGAAAAGGAAGGACTTTCGTTTCTAGCGGCACTGGGTTTTGTGTTTGCCGTCACCGTAAAAGTTTGGTAATGGACGTTAATTTTCAACTGAACTGACATCGCTTCATGGAACATATGAGCCGCGACGCGAGAAAACGTGTCTTCGGGAGTTCCAACCAGGTCTGACACAAACTGGTATGTACATTCACAGAAGAAGGTTAGAATCTTGAAATTTTGGATATAAGTAGAGGAGAAATTGTACTATCCTTGTAGCGAAAACAAAGGCGCGGATCAGATTCGCAGAAATCGCAGTTACTTCGAAGCTGATATGCGCCTTTGTTTTCGCATAAGAAAAAATCCCGTTTGCTCATCACGCGGCTCACAAGTGCTTGTTTACATGCCGTAGCAGACTTTTTATGTCATGCGTGATTCGTCCGATTCATAAAGTTGCTATGTGGTTCAAAACGCCAAATACTGGTTCCAGATTAACGCGATTTATCACGCCCTCTATTGGCAGGCAGAGCCTCCATGAGGGCGTGATCACCTACCTATCAAAAATCGCTTCACGTTCTTAAAAAATTTAGAGGGCCAATCAGAGAGCAGGATTCCCATTTTACCCATAATGCAACGCATTGTTTACATTTTATTGGCTTTTCAAATAAATACAGGTAAAAAATGACAAGGGAGCGGTAAAATGTGTTAAGTTTATGATATTTTGTATTTCAAATAAATAATTATTCTTAAAATATTTTGTATATACATGTTTTTCCCATGATGCACGCGTGATCTCGAGAAAATACCCTTCCCACAATGCACAGCGATGACGTCATTCGTGAAGAGAAAAAATAAGTGACGGATCCAGGCGTCTATGGAGGACAGACATGACGTAATTAGACGGCTGGATCATCCGGGTTAGTTCCAGATGGAAAAACAGATATAAAAATTATCATAACTTATACCCATCCATTTATGGAGTGTAGGCTTTCAAAACTTTAATTTCTCAAAATACCGATGCAGTTTATACCACCTCAAACTTTTTCTACTTAAAAATAATTATGTCTGCTCTAGGCTTTACGTCCCTTTCAAGCTTTTCACTCATATCGAGACGAACCAATTGGTAGGTGGGGCGAACATTGGAGTACCCGGGGAAAAACCACCTGACACACCCGCAAGCAGAACTTGGCTTGTCCCACATGTGACTCGTGCACCGAGCGTGGCGCGAACCCACAGCGGTGAGATGATCGACCTTAACCACTCGGCCACGGGGGCCGCTGCTCTAGGTTTTGACCAAACTTAAAGACAAGTACATCTTTTATTAGTTATGTTTGGTTTATGTTTCCACTGTATTAAGATAAATAAAGAGCAAAAGATAACACTTCTTAGTATTTTTCATGGATTGTAGGACTCTTTTTTTTTTTTTTTTTACATTCACTGAAAAAGAATGTCAAACATTTCCCATACATTGTTAGGCTAGTTAAGTCATCCTCAGTCTTCTGAAAAACTTCTGTCATAAATAAAATGCGGGCCTCCACCCATTGGGGCCTAAAGAAAAAGATGGAATGCTTGCGTATATGCTACTGACTGACTATCTGATTTCTGGTAAACTGCTCAGGTCTGAGCCTGGCCAGGAAAAGTGGTTCAAGACATCCATACATATAAGCCTTTCTTAGCTTACTAAGTTATATTTGGTTATATTTGAAGTACTTTTTTGATGACATGACATCCTAATTTTGGGCAGAAGTCCCATAGAATAAAGGCAACCTCATAACATGACCACAGCTGTTGACTGGGACCTAAGCCACAAATCAAATACATTTAAATAATAAAAAATAATATGGTCTGTCTTGGTGATCTGACTGCTTAATCTTTATTTGATCTTTAACAAATGAGCCTGTGTGTGAGAAAACCAACAATTTGGGTTCCGACCAGGTCTGACACAAACCAGCCTGTGCAGTCACAGAAGATGGTTCGAGGCTGGAAATTTTTGATTTAGAAAGAAGAAGAATTGTACTATCCGTGTAGCAAAAACTAAGGCATGATCAGCTTCGCAGTAACTGCGCCTTTAATTTCGCCTAAGCAGATTGTTGGTTTTCTCATGAGGAAAAATGGTTTTTATTATATACTAAGTCATGAAATATAGAGAAATATTTATCAAATATAACATATACTAGGCAAATTAAATTTAGCAATTTTCGATGCTACATATATTTTTCATCACCTCAGAGCAATTTTGGACATTTCTTTAATTTAAATAACAAGAACAGTGTCTTAGGCACATGATAAGATGGATTTCAAAACGCCATCCTTTAAAGAGGCTTCTGGAACAACCAACAAATACAGAAAGGGTGTGGATGCAAAAATCTCAACCATTGAACACAATGCAAACAGCTGACTTTTGTTTAGTCCATTAGGCCCATCCTTTTCAACCCCTCTTTATGAACGTTGTTGATTATGTGACAAGTGAGAATGGGCTTTTTCGGTACAAACTTTACCTGCCAAAAACGACGTCAACGCGCCGTCAATAGGTCGAAATTGCCTTCATTTTGGGTAACTTGGTTTCCATTGATTTTATAAAAACAAAACAAGACAAACAAAGCACAATGCAGCCAATACCGTGGTCAGTAAGACTTAAAAGATTCAGAGCCATAACGCGTCATGCTAGTGAGATAACGCTGACGTTATAAACTCTTTATTTAAGCTCACGTTATAAAGCCAAGATAGGGGATTTGGCAAACTGTCTTTATTTTAACATATCGGTATGCATCAGGCATTTCAACTCATTGCGGATTTTTGGGAAATTCCAGTTAGAAATGTAACTGTAAGGCGATAACGTAGGAGGAAAAGAAAAAACGTCGAATCCAAAAACTTACGATCTTAATTTCTCGGCGATAAAATTTTGTTTCCAAACGTTTTAAACGTTTTCCTTTGTTTTGATGACTGAAGAGTTGCTTAAGCATGATTTTGGTTTCCCACTTTAAGCAGACCTACAAGCTTTGATCATGTGTCTTAAATTGTAACGTCACGTCAGTATCGCCGTAAGATTTGATTTTTTCAAAATGTTTCACTTGGAAGTTCTTGCCGAAAGGTTACAACTTACCTCCGTATTCCAAAATATAACTTTTATTGCTTATGTGCAGAGACTGGCGAATGTTACGAAAATTGCTAAATTTAATTTGCCTAGTATATATTTGAAATGTTATATTTTCACATGTGAAAAAAGAATATATTTTATATTTTCACATGTGAAAATATAACATATAACACACCACTTCATAATTTCAAATGCATAATTTCCCCACTTCAGTGCGTTAGAAATAGACGTTATGTGACGTCATCAAACTTTTAATGGACATCATTTGCCATACAAAGTTGTCACCAGTATTTTAAGTAAATTTACAATCATTTGACATGTTTGCATGCGTATTTCAAATGCCAGAACATGTAACAAGCTTTAAAAGAAAGCGAGATTGTAAAAAATAACATACATATTCATGCTTTCTTATGCTGAAATGATAATAGTACTGACCAGTGTATATAATAAAAAGAAAATTCAAATGTTTCTGTTTAATATGGCTTTAATTTCACTCGTGAAGTGAAAATATGTATATTTCATTTGTGGCTTCGCCACTCATGAAATATAAATATTTTTCACTTCACTCGTGAAATAAAAGCCATATTAAACAGAAACATTTGAATATCCTCTATATCTTCATTATTCTGCTGTTTATTGTACCTACCTCTCTGTCGTACTTGCTCCCTTTCGTTCCTGATGAAACTCAGCCTGATGGCTACCTTGTTGGGGAAGAGCTAGTCATTCTGCTCTTCTAGTGTGCTGTCTCGGAAAATGTTTTGTTGTGTTTTATGTATTTTCTTTCCCACCCGCTTTCTATGTTGGGACTTTAAATTTAATTGCATCGATTCCTGATCCCTCTATTCTTACTGTTCATATTTTCATTCTGCGGACCATTATTGTGCAAAAACATGATCTTCAGGGCAGCCTTGACAATCTGTTCCAGACACAGTGGGTTCTCCTTGCTATTATTATAAGGTTGTAATATAAAGAACAAAGTACAACAATTACCTGTATATCAAGTATCAATAAATGGAATGCTTTATTCATAATATAATCTTATCAAGTGTTTAAAATATCATTTATTAAAACACCATAAAATTATTTTAACATTCAGTTGTTTTTTTTTACAAAATAAAGTGACCAGAGAAAAATTATTAACATTATAAAAGGTTTACAGACCTTATAAAATCTAAAACATGCAAAATAAATGTGCATATATTTGTTAATGTTCATAAAAATTTAAATATTGTAATAAAATGAGAAATGTTATGACACAACCGGTTTGTTTATTTGATTTTTTGATTTGGTGTTTTACATTCTCAACTATAACTGAGCCGCGACGCGAGAAAACCGGTCTTCGGGGTTTCCGACCACGTCCGACACAAATCGGCCTGTACAAGCTCAGAAAAGAGCTAGAAGCTTGCAATTTCGGATTTAAGTAGAAGAGGAATTGTACTATCCGAGTAGCGAAAACAAAGACGCTGATCAGCTTCGCGGTTACCGCGAAGCTGATCTGCGCCTTTGTTTTCGCCTAGGCAAAAATCCGGTTTTCTCACGATGCGGCTCAACTAAAGCTATATTGAGATGAGACCTGGGTTTGATGTCTTATCCAAGGACTGAATAAGCCCAAAATTCATCAGGAAAACATGTCCATGAAAAGTATACCCCCTTGAACCCCACTGTTATAAAGTCATTACAAAAACTTGCCCATGCAAAATACGAAGATTTTTACAGTTGTAAAAATTGAAAATTTTCAATGGGAGATTTGTGATATTTTTCTTATTTTCGGCGATGCGATTCTAACGAGTACCCACAATCTATGTTTCCAGCAAAAATAAGAAAAATAGGTATACCCTGCTTACCCCAGTTTTACTATATAAAAGTGGGGTTCAGGAGGGTATACTTCACACAGACATGTTTTCGTGATGGAAACTGGGGTTTGAAGGGATATACCTATTTTTCATATTTTTGCTCCAAAACACATTGTGAGTACATGTACCCACAATCTATGTTTTACCCACAATCTATGTTTTGAGCAAAAATAAGAAAAATATCAAATTTTTTCTAGTGCACTTTTCATTTTTACGACCAAAAAATTTTCTGTATATTGCATGGGCATGTTTTCATAACGGAACCCAAAACCCCTGCTTCCTAGGTTTGTGACTAAATCAATACACCATGGAGGCATCTATGGTCTGTATATGTGTTAAAACAACAACAAAAGAATGTATCATTCATACATGTTTTTAACTGAGCCGCCACACCAGAAAACCAACAATCTGCATATGTGAAAACAATGACACAGATCAGTTGTGCAAGTTGTGCAGTAACTGCAGAGCTGATCAGTACCTTTGATTTTGCTACTCAGACAGTACAATTCCTCTTCTGCCGAAATTTCAAGTCTCTAGCCTGTTTCTGTGACTGTATAAGCCAATTTGAGTAGGACCTGTTCGGAATCCCACATTTTTGGTTTTCTGATGTGATGGCTTGACTATGATAGAAGATGTTAAGGTAGAAGGTAAGCAAATACCACAAAACTTTCTAAAATAATGAAAATTGCAACAACCGCCTTGCGTAAAACATTGTCAAAAGTCCTGAATGTATGTTTTTTTCAATGTTTGTCAAAACACTGAATGACATCACAAACAAATGTAACTTTGAGGAGCTATGAAACACAATATGATAATGTGTTAAGGGCTATTCCAGGAAAAATTACATGGGGGGGGGGGGGGGGCGGAACTGAACTTTTTTTTAGGGGGACCACCCATCTAACTTTAATTTTTTTATGGGTACCACCACTAAAATTGAAATTCCAATAAACCCCCCCACCCAGAAATTTTTAAATTTAACCCCCCCACCCAGAAATTTTTAATACTTGTTCGACGGAAAATTTCTCCATCACGTTTTTATCAGCGGAAACGGAAGTACAACGTTGAACTTGATTTTGCGATCAGAGGAAATCAGAGTCGTTTCGGCCGGAAGATGGTCAAATAAACGCTGCCTCGTAAATGTAATGTTAATAAAGTATAAAGTTAGAAAAGAACTCAAGAAGATACGTATATACTACGGTGACCCTATCAAGGGTGGAACCCCTTTATACAGATACAGATACAGGTCAAAACCGCCCAAAAATAAAACGGCTCGTGTTCTATCTAGCTGCCAGTACTTCTTAACCTCCGAACTTTCAGAAGTGACAGAGGCGGATGCAGGATTTCTCAAGAGGGGGTTCAAATGTAGAAAAGGGGGTTCATTTGCCTAATTTCACCCAAAATCCATTGAAATTCCTTCTGAACATGAAATAATTTGGGTCAAGAGGGGGGCTCGAGCGAACCCCTTGAACCCCTCTAAATCCGCCACTGAGTGACTACAGTATACCAAGTACTGAAGGGGGTTAGTTGAAGTAAAAGAAAAGAGTTTATACAGTGCGAGTAGAGGTGTTAGTACAGTATAGTTAAAAGATAAAAACAGATGCTTGAGATTAGGGGGAAATCATCACTGAACTGTGCCACGGTGGGTAACATGACTGGCGAGGTAGGGCATTCCAATGTGTGACAGTTCGTGGAAAAAAGGAAAAGGGCCTTTGTAGTAGTTTTTGAAGTGGTAATCAAGCTGTATGCCAAAGGATGGTTATGTCTGGAGTCTCTTCTGATATGTGGGACAAGATAATCACTTACTGGTATGGCAACAAGGTCATAAGTGACCTTGTATAGCATTATGAGACGACTATCAATGCGTCTTTGAGCCAATGGACGCCATTGAAGGTCTTTGAGCATAGCAGTGACACTCGGGTAGCCCACCTAGTAGCTCTACGCTGCACGGATTCTAACTTATTGATGGAGGTTGCTGTATGAGGTGTCCACACAATGGAGGCGTATTCCAGCTGTGGTCTCAGGAGTGTTTTGTAGGCTGTAGACTTAATGTTGTGAACCACTGCAGAAGCTGAGGGTGAGGTTAGAGCTCTGTAAAACTAGTTTAAGCCCGCCAGTAATTTTATATTACTGATCGTTCCAAGGCGATACTTCTGTGGTGGTTCTCATTGTTTTATGTATTGGTGTTTTCCATGCTATAATGGAAACTGACCATCAAATTTCTCATCTCGGAAGGACCGTACAACAGGGAGATGTTCTATACTCAATACTTTATTCAATAAATTTCAACGATTTTGAAGCAAACATTTTCCGATCTCGGCGATAACGGCAAAACGACATGGATTCCATGGATAGAAATAAGTTGTTACAAAATCCTGTTAGCAACAGTATAAACACATAAACACGGTTCACCTTTGTATCCGTTTATGGGGTTGCAGTATTCAAACTAGAAAAAGTGCCTTGAGAGGCACGTATACCCCCGGCTGGTAGCCACCAAGCCCCCTTCCCTACCCCGGTTGGTAGCCAGCACCCTTCCCTACCCCCTACCTAAACAGCCCGGCACATGCTCACCCCTGACATTGAACCTCACATTACCAATAAAAGACAGTACCCTTATCAAGTACATTTTAGAAATAAGCAGCGTTACGTACTTTGCATACAAACATGGGGAAGTGTAGTTTTAGAATGACATATCTATTTTAGAGCGGTATACAGAGCTGACGTGTATACCCAATCTAGGACATAAGCACGGACATTGTGGGTCAGGTCCTCAGTCCTAGATTGAAATGAAAGTAGAATGTCATTCTTAAAAAAAAAAAGTCCTACCACCCCCACCCCCATGCATGGACCCTTGGGTCTAGCCCTTATGTGGTACCTATGTTGTGTTGTAAGCATGAACATTTTCTGACACATGGTTGTCAAGATATAGACATACAGAATATTAATCTTGGTGACTATTCTATCTTATAAATGTGTCCTAGATTTTGACCTCCAGCCCCACCCCTGGAGTTTGGTGCCATGGAATTTAATTCAACCCTAAAGGGTATCTGTGATCCACACAGGAATACATTCCTATAAGTATTTGTTAAGATATGAACTTAGAGATGAAAAAACACTATGTAAATAGCACATTTTCAAGGTGACCTAGATTTTGACCTCTAGCCCCACCCCCGGGCATGGACCGAGGGTCCGAACACACAGAAACAAAGCAAACCATATATGGTACCTATGGTTAAAATATGAATGGTTTCTGATCATTGGTTCATGAGATATACACCACCAGAGAAACTTAAACCAAAACTTTGATCCAAATTAAAGGTGACCTAGATTTTGACCTCCTGCCCCACCCCCGGGCATGGACCCAGGGTCCGAACACACAGAAACAAAGCAAACCCTATAGGGTACCTATGGTTAAAATATGAATGGTTTTTGATCATTGGATCATGAGATATACACCACCAGAGAAACTTTAACAAAAACTTTGACATAAATTCCACGAACGTTCCGGAATAACGAACGAACTAACGAACGAACAAACGAACATACGAACGGACGAACGGAAAAGCGAAAACTATATACCCGTCGGCATAAATGCCGGGGGTATAATAAACTAAGACAATGGTTTCCAGGAAAATGGGATTGGTCCTCAATTGTCCTGGAAGAACCCTTGTCTGTTTCATCAAAATACCAAGAGGATGCTGGTCTGCAAATGCCTGAACCATACCATGACCATAGAGCATTTGCGAATGGCGGAGGCGCAAGCACCCCTATCTACCATCCTGACCAACATCATATTCTCCAGACACAAATACTGGGATATCGGCAAACTCGAGGACTTCTGGTGATAACAGATACACACTTAATAGTGAATAAAGTGAACACTTAATATAGTCCCATTAAATGAGACTTCACAATTCAATTATTATCATTCACATTTTTATTTTACGTTTTCATTGGTCATTTTCTTTTTATATTTATGTTTATGTTATCTGGCTGAATTGACAATATCCGATGAAGAAAAAAATGAATGCGAACTCAAAAAATTGGAGTAACTTAATAGTGAATAAAGTGACATTTCATTCCCCGGTGTAGCTGCTCTGTTGCCTCTGTTTTAACCTAGATCCATGTCGTATTTGTAAAAATGGAATGCATGCTTTTTGATACCAAGATAGAAAATTATTGTTTTCAAAATTCCGTTATTGTCACTATTTGACAGAAAGTTATCAAAAGTTAAGCATGTGATCTATTTCGCAAAGGACTAAATCAACCAACTGAGCAACGTTTGCAGTCATTTAAAATCAGGGGTGATAAAATGGTTCTGAGACTCAGAGACCAATAAAGCAACTTTTTTTTGTTTTTCCTTTTTTTTGTTCTTCTTGATTGGCACTGTGTCTTAGAAAGGCTTCCACTTTAATTAACAGGTGTGAGTATAATTAATTATCAAAACAAGCTGTGGTCTTTGAAGTGCACAATCAATTACACTTCAGACCCGTTATAACCCGCTGGTCGGGGTCCACAAGTCGCATGCGCGTTATAGGTGAGGCGCGTAATGCAAATCTAATGAGTCGGACCAGGCTGATCGCAGTTTCTGTAGTGTATTGGTGGGTGGGGAACCTATACGACGTGTGTATTGGCTTAACCGAGCTTGGCGGTTTATCGCAGAGTCCTTGTAAAATGGAATAAACAAAAGTGAAGTAATGCGTGTTCCACAGATTTATCAGTTAAAAACGATCGACAATGATAACATTTGTTTATTTACAACGTACGATTTTATGTGAAAAGAGCGTCCATGACACCGCGCTTATGTTGCTGTTGTATTGTAGAGTTCCGCCTTTGACTTATTGGCGCACCCGGATATTTAACGCGGACAAGTCTTTTGCCGATACCGTATTTACAGTTATTTTAATTCGCCTTTCTTAATTAAATTTTCTGATTGGATAGAATTATACAAGATATAGGTGTCCCAATGCTAAGACAATCGTTGGTTTGTGTCGCCGTCGAAAATGAGCAACGTTGCGTAACAGGTGTCATCAATAGCCTACAGCAACCTGTGTTTACGGTCTTGTTACGGTCTATCGATAATCCCCTAGCTCGTTGGGCTTATTTTCACAACTTTTATGGCTTATCTTAAGAAAACAATGTGTCATCCACGCTTCGCAAACGGTGGATTGTGTAAGTCTAAAAATTACTGACATGGCAATTATCACTCTTGAATATACACGCAGCCGACACGGTTCGTTAACACATTATGCTTTCTATTAGAAAACCTGTTCTTTCAGTTTTAAATATGCAAAAGATAATTAACATTAATTGTTCTCAATGTATAATATAGAGAAACTGTTAGTAAATAGCACCTTGGCAAACGCCTGACAACTGCTGAACCTTGTTATATTCCCTGCAAACGATCTTTTTAACAGTGAATTCATCCGCACATATACAATAAAGGAATATATAAGGGTAAAACGGCGCCTTCGCATCGCCACGATTTTTTTTTCTCAAAAGTGGGTGGGCGAAATTTTGGGATCCAAGGTGCCCTCGCATTATATCCAACACCGCGTTAATTCAAGGCGCGGTATAGCGGGTCTGTCCTGTATTGGCTAATTAATTGAATCATGCGTTTGCAAGCCACCCATCCAGCCATCCATCCACCATCCATCCATCGACTTACCTTCTAAGGGCGAAACGACCCACCCCTAAAACAAGGGGTAAACGACCCGGGAAGAAACGACTGGGATTCCAAAAAAATCGGTAAACCGTAACGCCGTTCGGCGCGGAACAAACAAACAAACACTCCACATTGTTTACCTTTAATACAAAATACAAACGAAGTCGTTTTCGGGAATAAAAACCTGCGATTTAACGTGAAAATGAGTTTATTTGTGGCTTAACTGACCCACCAGAAATAAATCCATCTCGGATTTAACCCTACCACCCAGGAATTTGAAATATCAACGACCCCGACGACCAAGGAAACTGAAACTGTCTGAACACCGACCACCACGATGAAAAAAATTCGGTTCAGTTCCGTGTCTCCCAGGTAAATTTTCCTGGAAAAGCCCTAAGAAGATAATCAGTATAATACTAAATCAATTGATATTTCCATGATATCCATATCAATCAAGCCTGCCCAGATTTTTAATGGTAAGGATAATTGACCAACCATGCAAGGGTTTAGCCATTTTAACATTAAAATTCAAACAAACAATACACATAACATCAAAAGATATGTCATCTAAATGAATACCTATGCCTAACAATGCAACTGCATTTGAAGTCATCATTAACATAATTTGGTTGGTGATATGAAGTTTAACATCCTACTCAACAGCTTAAGTCATACGGAGGTCAGACCCTAATTTAAATTTGCATCTGAAGATCAAACACATGACCCCTAAATTACAAGGCAAGTGGCTTAACCACTATGTCACGGAGACTTTCTTTTCTACATGCTCATTCTTACCCCATGGTTATAAAACTGTTTTCATGCTCAGCTCAGTTGAGACGAAAATTTATTCTGCTAATAAATGTTAAAATGCCAACAACATTTATTAGCAGGATAAATTACAGGCTTTGATGATCTATACATGAAATATCAATTTATTTGGGCTATTTCCTCACTAATGAGCAGTTGAAATTTCATGCTCAGCTGAGTTGAGATTGAAAAAAAAAAATTATAACCTTGGGGCTACACATGTATTATGTACCAAAACAGTATATCACAAACAAACTAGAATATTACAAATCACCAATGGAATGGAATGCTATGTACAAGAATTGAAAATAATTTCAAAATATGGGCCAGCCATCATTAAAATGTCACGAAACTTATAAAAAGATTTATCACATTAAACTAAGAACACTAAAATGAGCTACCGCACCAGAAAACCAGCAATCTGCATATGTGAAAACAAAGATGCAAATCAGCTGTGCAGTCACTGCACAGCTGATCAGTATGTTTGTTTTTGCTACTAGGATAGTACAATATCTCATCTTTTTAAATTCAAAATTTCAAGCTTCTAGCCTTTTTCTGGGACTGTACAGTCCGGATTGTGGTTGATCTGATTGGAGACACAGATTGTTGGTTTTCTTATGCGATGGCTGAAATGCAGTACGGTGGTCCAAAGATTGATCACCATTACAGGCATACTGTAAATTCAGAATTGTTTGCGAGAACTTACTTTTAGCTACTACTTGCGAATTTGCTGCCTTGCAAATTCAAAGTTCTCCCTAATATAGAGTTATCATTTAGCTTTAAAGACTTTATGAGTACTCGCTTGCAAAATCAAGAACTCACTAAAATTTTGGAAATAGAAAATTCGCGAAATAAAAGTCACTTGAACATTTCCGAACATACAGTATTAATTCAGGGAAGGAATACTTTTCCCCTTGTCAAGAAGAAATATATTAATCATTTATGAAAGAATGGGCATCAATTACAGGTAAACTGCCCCCCAAAAGGTTTTCTATAGAACAATATAGTATTGTAACTGATCCACAAAAAGACCTAAAATTAACAAAAAGGAGTTCCATAATTATATGAACACAGTTGTTTATCAAATACGCCTGTGCTACAACTAGCAGTAAACAGCACAGCACAATGTGACTCATGTCTTTAATCTTACAAAACTGGCAGGGAATCCCACCAATCATTGTGTGTGTCTGTCCTAGTCGAAGTTCCTATTACAACAACAATTAAGTCTTTAATCTAACAAAATTCGCTGGGAATATCCCAACTTTTCCTCTCAGTCTCCCCTCCCACCAGTCATTCTGTGTGTCTGTCCTAGTTGTGACCACGATCTCATCCCCTGCAAACATAAGAGCAAATAGTATTGTTTATGTTTTGTGTCCAACTACATTACAAAAAAATGCCCATGCAATAAACAGATTTTTTTTCAGCTCTAAATATTGAAAATTTTGTCAGAAATTTTTTGATATTTCTCTTATTTTGTCAGAAATTTTTTGATATTTCTCTTATTTTTTCCTAAAACATAGATTGTGGGTACACGTTAGAACCGCCACGCCGAGGTGGTTCTAACAAGTACTCACAATCTATGTTTTGGACCAAAAATAAGAAAAATATGTATACCCCTGCATACCCCAGTTTTACCATATAAAAATGGGTTTAAGGGGGTATTCATTGCACGGACATGTTTTCTTGATGAAATATCTAAAGTCATAATGAAGATGGGACCTAGGTTTAAAGTCTCATTTAAACATTAGGAGAAGTCCTGTTTCAAACTCACAACCATGGTTTACAAGGTGAGTCACTTAATCCCTATGGCAGATAGGTTTCTAGCAAATGGAATGTGTTACAGGATAATATTTGAGCCACATTGTGAGAAAATCAGATTTTTGCCTGGACAAAAACAGAGGCGCAGATCAGCTTCGCAGTATTTGCAAAGCTGATAAGCTCCTTTGTTTTTGCTACACAGACAGTACAATTCGTATTCTTTCTAAATCCGAAATTTCAAGTCCGTAGCCATCTTCTACAGCTGCACAGGCCAGCTTGTGTCAGACCTAGTTGGAAACCCTGAAGACCGATTTTCTCATGTCGCAGCTCATTTAATCAAAGTGCACAATATCTCTGGAAATTTTAAAAAAGATCATGGAAAATGCAACTTTTTTTTCAGTGCATTCATACATGTGATGAGTTTGAAATGGGCATCAGGGAGACTTTTCCGTCATTTCAGGGAGATTTTTGAACCACAGGACCAATGGTCCTGTAAACGCTCACCTGAGATCTGCTGCATATACCAATAAACATGTTTGAATATTATGGTATTTAACTCCAGTGCAGGGGCAGATGAAGCCCTTGGGCCATTTTCTTTCTTCAGACAATATTCTGTCCATTTGCCAATTTCCTGCTGGCTTTTCCCTTCAAATGACATTTTAACAGTTTTCCCAATACAAATGCATAGGCAACCCATGTTGATCTTGCCATAAACTTGGTCAAGGTCATCACAGGGTCTTGATCTATATATACATTGGAGTACTTTAACCATCGATGCTTCACGTCAAGTTTCCTTGAAATCAGTTTATTGGTTTCAGAGAAGAAGAATTTTGATGGGTTTTTACCATGTATTGGCATGGCGACCATCTTTGTCATGTGACCTAGATTATTTAGATACACATTGATTCCCCAATTTTATAGATGCATCACATAAAATTTGGCTTTGATTGGCCAAGCGGTTCAGAGGAGAAGACGGTTGAATATTATGGAAATATACATGTATATTGCCCCGGGGTGGGGGCACATGAGCCCCTGGGGTCCAATTTTTTTCAGAATCATTAATATTCAGTCCTACTGCCCATTTCCTGCAAGACTTTCACTTTAAATGACATTTTTAAAAGTTTTCCCCATTCAAATGCATTGGCGACCTATGTTGACCTTGCCGTAAAATAGGTGAAGGTCATCACAGGGTCATGATTTATATATACATTGTAGTGCTTGAGCCATCAATGCTTCATGCCAAGTTTCGTTGAAATCGATCAACCGGTTCTGGAGAAGAAGATTTTTGAAGGGTTTTTACCATATATGGGCATGGCGGCCATCTTGGTCATGTGACCTGGATTTTTTATCTACATATTTGTTACCCCTTCCTATTAATGCTTCACATAAAATTTGGCTTTGATTGGCCAAGTGGTTTCAGAGGAGAAGACGTTTGAATATTATGAAGATATACATGTATATTGCCCCGTGGTGGGGGCACATGAGCCCCTGGGGTCCAATTTTTTTCGGAATCATTAATTTTCAGTCCTACTGCCCATTTCCTGCAAGACTTTCACTTTAAATGACATTTTAAAAGTTTTCCCCATTCAAATGCATTGGCGACCTATGTTGACCTTGCCGTAAAATAGGTCAAGGTCATCATAGGGTCATGATTTATATACACATTGTAGTGCTTGAGCCATCGATGCTTCATGCCAAGTTTCGTTGAAATCGGTCAACCAGTTCTGGAGAAGAAGATTTTTGAAGGGTTTTTACCATATATGGGCATGGCGGCCATCTTGGTCATGTGACCTGGATTTTTTATCTACATATTTGTTACCCCTTCCTATTAATGCTTCACATAAAATTTGGCTTAGGATTGGCCAAGTGGTTTCAGAAGAGAAGACGTTTGAATATTATGGAGATATACAGATATATTGCCCTGGGGTGGGGGCACATGAGCCCCTGGGGTCCAATTTTTTTCAGAATCATTAATTTTCAGTCCTACTGCCCATTTCCTGCAAGACTTTCACTTTAAATAACATTTTAAAAGTTTTCCCCATTCAAATGCATTGGCGACCTATGTTGACCTTGCCGTAAAATAGGTCAAGGTCACCGCAAGGTCATGATTTATATAAACATTGTAGTACTTGAGCCATCAATGCTTCATGCCAAGTTTCGTTGAAATCGGTCCAGTGGTTCCGGAGAGGAAGATTTTTGAAGGGTTTTTACCATATATGGGCATGGCGGCCATCTTGGTCATGTGACCTGGATTATTTATATACACATTGGTTCCCCCTTCCCATAGATGCTTCATGTAAAATTTGGCTTTGATTGGCCAAGCTGTTTCAGAGAAGAAGATCTTTGAAAATGGTGGACGACGGACGGACGGACGCCGGACGACGGACGGACGCCGGAGCATGGGTATACTATAAGCTCACCTTGTGAGCCTGACGGCTCAGGTGAGCTAAAAATGTATAGAATATATAGGAAAATTCTTGGTTCCTTTCAGGGAGATTTTGAATTTTTTGAAAAAGTACATTTTAGACAAATTTTGCCACTCATTTCCTGGAGTCTCCCTGATGATGAGGGAGGTTTCACATGTATGTGCATTTCTCATAAAATGCTTCCAAGTGCTACACAGACACCTACCTGCTTTAAAGGATAGATCACATGGTATCTGACCTTGGAATGGATGTATGGCTGTTACTTTTAACTCCCATGAATCATCTGACCCTGTAGATAAATTACTGGCGCCTGGAAGTGGAAACAAAAATACAATGTACTGCACACCATATTCATTCTATTAAGACACAGTGTGCCTAAGTTTTCAAAGTCTCCCAAGACGATTAATCAGAAGGCAATACTTTTGTTTATTCTGTTGAATGATTCTGATCCTTGGAACAAATAGAAAACAAATGAAGCATGGTTGTTGATCCTGATTTGCAAGTCTCATTTCTCAGCAATTATAATTTTTGAGCCGCCTCGTGGAAAAACCAACAATGTGGTTTCCGAACAGATCCGACACAAACCGAGCTGTAAAAGCAAACAAGATGACTAGAAACTTGAAATTTCGGATTTAAGAAGAAGAGGAAGCGTACTATCCATTTAAAGAAAACAAAGGCGTTGATCAGCTTTGCGGGTTACCGCGAAGCTCATCTGCGTCTTTGTTTTCACATATGCAGAATGTTGGTTTTTCCACGAGGTGGCTCTTTTGACAAAATTCTCATTAATAATGTTCTGTAAGTTTGGAAATGTTCGCCAGAACTAAATTTTTGCAAAAATACAAAAATTTGTTGCATCACAAATTATACCTGGCAAGATATATGGGGTGTGTTCATATCCCAACAGTATTGTGATGGCTTTTGTGATGTAGGTTTTCACCACTTTTTATTCTGTAAAAAGTGTTTTAAATGAATCAGTATCTAGTGGCTACTTACAAAAAATTATATAATGTTTCAACCACTTATATCATAGCATTCAAAGAGGTTCTTTGCTTAGATAATTCATCAAAAGTTACTGTTTTCACCACAAATATGAAACATCGTAGATTTTGCACGAACCCAACATACATTTCAGTTTTCACCACAAAAGCTACAGCATAAGATGGAAGAGAGTATATATGCTAGATAACAAAATCAATGTGAGTCTATGTCTTCAAAACCCACCACAATCTTCAGTTTTCACCACAAATACTACATCACAAAATCAGTGAGAGTCTATGTCTTCAAAAGCCACCACAATCTTCATTTTCACCACAAATGCTACATCACCAAACCAATGAGGGTCCATGTCATCAAAACCCACCACAATCTTCAATTTTCACCACAAATGCTACAAAACAAAATCAATGAGAGTCTATGTCTTCAAAACCCACCACAATCTTCAGTTTTCACCACAAATGCTACAGAACAAAATTAATGAGAGTCTATGTCTTCAAAACCCACCACAGTTTTCAGTTTTCACCACAAATGCTACAGAACAAAATCAATGAGAGTCTATGTCTTTAAAACCCACCACAATCTTCAGTTTTTACCACAAATGCTACATAATAAAATCAATGAAGATCTATGTCTTCAAAACCCACCACAATCTTCAGTTTTCGCCACAAATGCTACATGACAAAATCAATGAGGATCTATGTCTTCAAAACCCACCACAATCTTCAGTTTTCACCACAAATGCTACAGGACCAGATCGATGTGAGTCTATGTCTTCAAAACCCACCACAATCTTCAGTTTTCACCACAAATGCTACACTACAAAATCAATGAGGGTATATGTCTTCGAAACCCACCACAATCTTCAGTTTTTCACCACAAATGCTACATAACAGAATCAATGAGGATCTATGTCTTCAAAACCCACCACAACTTTCAGTTTTCGCCACAAATGCTACATGACAAAATCAATGAGGATCTATGTCTTCAAAACCCACCACAATCTTCAGTTTTCACCACAAATGCTACAGAACAAAATCAATGTGAGTCTATGTCTTCAAAACCCACCACAACTTTCAGTTTTCACCACAAATGCTAGAAAACAGATCGATGAGAGTCTATGTCTTCAAAACCTACCACAATCTTCAGTTTTCACCACAAATGCTACAGAACATAATCAATGTGAGTCTATGTCTTCAAAACCCACCACAATCTTCAGTTTTCACAACAAATGCTACAGAACCAAATCGATGAGAGTCTATGTCTAAAACCCACCACAATCTTCAGTTTTCATCACATATGCTACAGAACCAAATCCACGACAGTCTGTGTCTAAAACCCAACACAATCTTCAGTTTCCACCACAAATGCTACAGAACAAAATCAATGAGAGTCTATGTCTAAAACCCACCACAATCTTCAGTTTTCACCACAGAATGCTACAGAACAAAATCAATGAGAGTCTATGTCTTCAAAACCCACCACAATCTTCAGTTTTCACCACAAATGCCACAGAACAAAATCAATGAGAGTCTATGTCTTCAAAACCCACCACAATCTTCAGTTTTCACCACAAATGCCACAGAACAAAATCAATGAGAGTCTATGCCTTCAAAACAAAACCCACCACAATCTTCAGTTTTCACCACAAATGCTACAGAACAAAATCGATGAGTGTCTATGTCTTCAAAACCCACCACAATAATGGTCTTATTGGTCGTTACCCTACATGTATTAGCATATGTTAATTAGCACCTTCGTGGTTAGCTTTGTTCAGCATGTAACGTTTCTTGGATGCTTGGTCGCATGATCCCAATTATCTTGTTGCCGTATTCTGCACCCGGTGCAATGTCTTTTGTAATTAGATTAGCGAAGTATGAACTTTGTAAAAACTCAAAATGTAACTCGTGTTCATTTCATTCGTATGCAACCGGGCATCGTTTCTGCACGTGTTCAATAAATTATTCGTATGCAACCGTGCATCTTATTTCTGAAATTCATATGTTCCATATTTCATTGAACTTAAGTCTCAAACCACAGGGAATAACCAACACTGGGCGAACAAACTTCTCCCTATTTCAAGCTGAGGGAGAAGTGAAAATGTATGGATTATATAGGAAAACCTGAAATTCAGTTCCCAACTTCTCTCAAATTTTCTTTGAGAGAGAAGAAACTTCTCCCTAAAATTCTAGGCTAGGTTGAACCCTGAACCATATATTATATAGACTTCTGGCTGAAAACCCCACTCTAGGAAATTTGCAAATATAGTCTATCATAAAGAGCAGTCTTTTCTGAGTCAAATGAGAGATGTTTGCACTTTGTATGCCGGGGCGTAACGGTGAAACAGCCATTTAAAAATAACAAGGTCTGTAAAAATGAAAGCCCACTTTATATCAACCAATTATTTCATGAAAGGATACCTAATAAAAATTTGCCTGCTCTAAGATCATTATCAGAACGTTCATTTGTGACTCCAAGGCTTCACAAAGAAATTTTTAAACAGAGTTTAGCAAACTCTGGACCCATCATTTGGAATAGCCTACCATCAAGTTTGAAATCACTTGATAGCACTCAAAAATTCTACTTAGCTTTCATCAAGTGGTTGAAAGAACCTCAGTTTTTCAATTCATAACTTCTGTGCATATATGTAAATATAGGATTACGTTTTTTTTTTCTCTCTATTGGTGTATGTGTGTTTATCTGTGTTAATAAGGATCATTATAATTTTGAGGTGTGCAACATTCAGTTTATGTCAGTACAGCTCTAACTGATTTTAGGATGCATGCTTGCTTTATCATTTTGAAATGTTTTTTTGCTTTATATATAAATTGTGTATGTTTCATGTACATGTATATATTTATTAGAGGGCCTCATGGAAGATTAGGTTTGTAACTAAATTTGTTACCCTCTCAAAATAAAGACTATTATTATTATTACTTTTATTATTATTGTTATTATTATTAATGTTTATTTGTTGAAATGTCCGACATAAATAAAATTTGTATTAATGATTAATACACATATACCATTGTAAAGGCAGAACCTTTTAGTGGAATAAAAATGCATCTGACTGGAGCTAAATATTGCTTAAATACACGTGTCACACGATATTAACAGCCGTTTATTAATGAAGAGAAAGCAATGCATTAAGTGTAATATTGCAATTCACGCTCGCATGTGCTGTTAATACATGGCTTTTACTAATGCTCGTTACCGGGCGCCACGCAAAGCACGTACTAGTAATGAGAAACTGAAGTCCGCCCGGAACGAGCATAAACGCGTATGAAAATGTGATAGGGCTGTAAAATATAATGCATCATATTTCTTTCGTTTCTGCACCTTATTCGTTTCTGCAGAATTTATGCAATAATAGCGATAAAAAATGATTTTGTCATTCATTAACATTCGCTAGGTTCCTCGGGGAGTGTTGAAAACCTCGGGACCTAGCGAATGTTAATGAATGGAAAATCATGTTTGATCCCTATATTCATTTTGAACTGACTAGGTAAGAAGCACATCATGTATTAGTTGATCATAGGTTGTATATCTATATATTCAGTACGAAAGTAAAGAAAAACACAGTGCATGGGCTTTAAGTCTTTTCCTCCACCGTATGACACACCGATTTTAAACTCTTGTTCACCGTTCTTGTGCTTAACACTGCAGCTTAGTTTTAAATTTATTTATATTTTATTTTATTTTTAATATATTTTATTTATCTTTTTTTAATTCTACAGCAAATGACCCCTACAAATGCTTATTAAGAGCCTTTCTTAATAAAAAATTAATGACAAATCCAGGCAAATATGGCCATAATTTCGCTGCATATGAGCGCTACACAAAGACGTGCAAATTCGCACCAAGGAGCAGATTTGCACCCGGGTGTATTTTGCACCTGGGTGCAAATACTGCACATACACGGCTGTAGTTTTTCATATAGCTTCTTACTTTTGTTCAGTATATATTGTGAAAAAAAATACTGTAACCATATACATATCTTCATACCATGATGATACTGTAAAATCAGTTCAGCTTCAAAGAAACGGCGTAGTAGGCATGGTAGGAGGTATGCATGATACCTGTCATCTAGGGTTAGATTTTTTTTAAATTCAGTTTTACGTCCTTTTCATGATTATTTCAGCTCATATGAGACAGGCCAATCAGTAGGTGGGGCGAAAACGGAAGAACCCCGAGAAAAACCACCTGGCACACCCGCAAGCAGAACTTGGCTTGTCTCACATGTGGCCAGAGCGGGGCTTGAACCCACACCAGACACAGCGGTGAGATGATCGAGTGATTAAGAAACAGCGCTCTCAACCGCTCGGCCAGGAGGGGGGGGGGTAGATTCTTGTAGGGACAGAATGTCAAATATCATGTTCACAGGATTGGGGATTGAAAATGTCCATGTGAATGGTAAGCTACCCTATTCAAACAGAGTGGCGCTCTAGAAATCCAAGGAGTGCATTAAGTTCAAGCGCTGCACTTTTGCATTGATACTGTTACTGACCTTGTGCAAGAGGCAGATTTCTTGTAAACCAGCCAAAATCATCATAAAATCATTATACAATGCCTTATCAGAGTTGGAAATAATGTGCTAATTAATAATAATTCATTAATTGCCAGAATCACCATTTTACATGTAAGCATCATTATGCAAATCAGGTATCAATATTGATAGACAAGTGGAAAATATACAAAGGTAAATAATTAATTAATTAATTAATCATGTTTATTACTAGAAAGGTAAACCATACGTACAATATGATTATGATTATCAAAGTTACACACAACTGTCTACACAAGAGATTCCGTATTGGAATCTAATCTTCTCTGAATCTTAATCTGAATGGTTTACTGGTGATACGCCAAATTGACAATATTTTTTTTCTGGTCAATTTATTGTATCAATGACGTATCATTTCATAAAGTTCATACATTAAAAATTAGGAACTAGATTTCGGCGGCGATTTTCTTGTTAATGCTAGCGACCCTATATAGTGAAATTCATGGCTTGGTAAATTTATGAAATTTATGAAAAAGATATTTGAACATGTTATGTTTTCTTTGCGCTGAGGAAACAAAACACAGAAGTTACTACTTTAGTAAGATAAATTTTGATTAACAATGGCTGGAAAAAAAAAAAAAAAAAAAAAAAAAAAAAAAAAAAAAAAAACACTTCAAGTTTTATTGTATTATTTCCTGAGCATTCTATTCTTACTTATTTTAACCATAAATACATTAATTACTCGTACTATAGCATGTATAGAGAGTAATATTGATGTGTTTGTTTAATTTGTGGTTTAGCGTCCCAGTAAACAGCAATGGTCATGTCAGATAAGACACATGCAAGTCTTCAAATCATGGTCAGGACATCTGAACAGTTTGAAAAGAATCGGAACAAAACTGTGGGAGGAGTTGTGCACACAAGGTACCCTATGTCCATTCACTTTCATTGTATAATTGCCTGAAAAACAACTAAGTTCAAGTTGCTAAAAAGTGTCAAAAATGAACCTGAAGATTATATCCAAAACAAATGCATATCTTTGAAGCATCATCAAGACATCTGTAAAGTTTCAAAAGAATCGGAATAAAACTGTGGGAGGAGTTGCGCACACAAGACACCCACTGTCCATTCTCTTTCATTGTCAAAAAAACCCCCCGAAAAACGACTAAGTTCAAATTGCAAAAAAATATCAAACTTAATCAACCTGAGGATTATATCCAAACCACATGCACATCTTCAAAGCATGGTCAAGACATCTGTAAAGTTTCAAAAGAATCGGAATAAAACTGTAGGAGGAGTTGCCCACACGACGTACCCACTGTCTATTCACTTCCATTATCAAAATGCCTGAAAAATGACGAAGTTCAAATTGCAAAAAAAAGTGTCAAAAATTGAGCCGAGGATTATATCCAAAGCACATGCATATCTTCGTAGCATCATCAAGACATCTGTAAAGTTTCAAAAGAATCGGTATAAAAATGTGGGAGAAGTTGGGCACACAAGACACCCACTGTCCATTCGCTTTCATTGTCAAAAAAAAACCAAAAAAAAAAACCCCGAAAAACGACTAAGTTCAAATTGCAAAAAAGTATCAAACTGAATCAACCTGAGGATTATATCCAAACCACATGCACATCTTCAAAGCATGGTCAAGACATCTGTAAAGTTTCAAAAGAATCAGAATAAAACTGTAGGAGGAGTTGCGCACACGACGTACCCACTGTCTATTCACTTCCATTATCAAAATGCCTGAAAAATGACGAAGTTCAAATTGCAAAAAAGTGTCAAAAATTGACCCGAGGATTATATCCAAAGCACATGCATATCTTCGAAGCATCATCAAGACATCTGTAAAGTTTCAAAAGAATCTGGATAAAACTGTAGGAGGAGTTGCGCACACAAGGCACCCACTGTCCATTCACTTTCATTGTCAAAATACCTGAAAAACGAATAAGTTTAAATTGCGAAAAAAGTGTCAAAAATCAATCTGAGGATTACATGTATATCCAAACCACGTGCACATCTTCAAAGCATGGTCAAGACATCTGTAAAGTTTCAAAAGAATCGTAATAAAACTGTAGGAGGAGTTGAGCACACAAGGTTTATACTCCTAAAGGGGACGGAAGGACGGACGGAATGACGGAAAGCCAAAAAATATGTCCCTCCGCTTTTCTTCGTAAAGGTGGAGGACAATATGTTGACCACAAGAAACAGCCTAATTTTTCTTCCAAACTAAAAATACACTGAAGTATATGGAATTTTCCGAAAGTGGCGAGTATTTATTATATGATTATGAACTGTAGTTCATGACATATAAAAAACATTGGTTTGAATGATGCACGACATTTTCGCGACTCATTTCGCAAAACAGTTGTGATTGAGCATTCGTATACCAGTGAGATATGAACTTAAGCATGTAATTTACATGCAATCTTTGTATTTCTCCATACTTGTTATTATCAGCAGCATGGCAATGAAATTTTCAGCGATTTTTATACAGTATGTTATGAATCAACAAAATCATTTTTGTTCAAAATTTGGCAATGAAACCGGTAGTGTGGGACAGTCATGGCAGTTTGTCAACGCAAATGGACTATTAAAGCTATGCAGAGTTTAATGTATCATGTCCAAATAGCATCAGGGTTTTCAATGTTTAACAGGCTGATTGGTTACTTTTTAAAAACAAATCTGGAAAATGTAGAGAAAATTTAATCATTATCTTGTTTTCTAAGTCAAAAAGTTCCCTTTGTTGATATCTGTTCCTCATTTAACAAGTGCTGTGCATTTGCCCATTTTTATTCACAAACATTTACATTCTTAGCTAAACCTTTACTACAAATGCACTGTCAGTATAAATGCAAACAGTTTTAAAAATTTTCATGTTTTGTAATGTCGTATTTGATGGGTAATAATGTTACTGGGGCAGCCACCATCCAAACAATATCAATGACTTGTGGTGGGTGTTGATGAACAATAACAAATGAATGAATGTTGTAGCTTTGGCGATTTTCATGAATTGTGGTGGGTTTTGAAGAAAGCATATTTTGGCTTATGTTATAATTGTGGTGAATTTCATGAATTGTGGTGGGTTTTGAAGCACGATAGCATATTATGGCATATTATAATTGTGGTGAATTTCATGAATTGTGGTGGGTTTTGAAGCACGATAGCATATTTTGGCATGTTATAATTGTGGTGATTTTCATGATTTATGGTGGGTTTTGAAGCACGATAGCATATTTTGGCATGTTATAATTGTGGTGATTTTCATGAATTGTGGTGGGTTTTGAAGCACGATAGCATATTTTGGCACATTATAATTGTGGTGATTTTCATAAATTGCAGTGGGTTTTGAAGCACGATAGCATATTTTGGCATGTTATAATTGTGGTGAATTTCATGAATTGTGGTGGGTTTTGAAGCACGATAGCATATTATGGCATATTATAATTGTGGTGAATTTCATGAATTGTGGTGGGTTTTGAAGCACGATAGCATATTTTGGCATGTTATAATTGTGGTGATTTTCATGATTTATGGTGGGTTTTGAAGCACGATAGCATATTTTGGCATGTTATAATTGTGGTGATTTTCATGAATTGTGGTGGGTTTTGAAGCACGATAGCATATTTTGGCATGTTATAATTGTGGTGATTTTCATGAGTTGCAGTGGGTTTTGAAGAACGATAGCATATTTTGGCACATTATAATTGTGGTGATTTTCATAAATTGCAGTGGGTTTTGAAGCACGATAGCATATTTTGGCATGTTATAATTGTGGTGATTTTCATGAATTGTGGTGGGTTTTGAAGAATGATAGCATATTTTGGCACATTATAATTGTGGTGATTTTCATGATTTGTGGTGGGTTTTGAAGAATGATAGCATATTTTTGCACATTATTATTGTGGTGATTTTCATGAATTGTGGTGGGTTTTGAAGAATGACAGCATATTTTGGCACGTTATAATTGTGGTGATTTTCATGAATTGTGGTGGGTTTTGATGATCAATAACAAATGTTTGTTGCAGTTGTGGTGATTTTTGTGATTTTAGGTGGGAGTTGAAGAACAATTGCAAATTTTGCATGCTTTGGTTGTGGTGTTTTTTGTGAATTGTCACTGTTGGGTTTGAAGAACAAAGAGTAGCCTCCTGGTACCATTTCTCGAACGGGACCAACTCTCTGTTCGAGAATTGGTTCCGTTAACTGAAGGAAACATGCTTTTTAGTGGTGATGTAATGGACTGTGCTGTGCACGCGCCATATGACGTCACATATAATTTACTAAGTCAGTGACATTGGCAATGTTATGTCTACAAAATCTGAGGATTAAATTTATTTTATTGCATGTTCTATAATTTCTGCAAGTAATAAATCTGTAAAAGTGGTTCGAGATATGGTACCAGGAGGCTATATGATCAAGTTGAAGTTGAAAACTAACTGTGATCCTGAATATTGGTTATTTCATTTATAAATTGTGGCATGGGTCGGATCACTGCCCTGGCCTACCAGTTTAGCCTCTACTGAAATGTTGGTAAAAGAAACTACTTAAGACTACAAGCTGTGTGTGGATTTTTGGTGAAAAGTGGCCACCACAAAAGGTACCGCAGTGGAAAACCCCCATATATCATGCCTCAAATGTCACAAATTCCAAACTGAAATTCTCGCAGATTATAAAGATACACAATAAGCCATAAAGCAAATTTAAGGCCTCGAACAACTCGAAAAAGAAGATTAATGAAATAAAAGTCAATTGAAATCCAAATTTGCAGTAAATTCACACTGACTCAGTTACTGGTACTTGTTGGTCTGCTATATTGACACTCAGCTTTGCCTTGGTCCAATACAGCACACCTTGGACCTGTATCTTGGCTGATATAACATTACTTAATTAATGACATAAAAATTATAAACTTGTTCCTCCTTGCAACATATCAATGTATCTAAGTACCACAAGTTGCATGTATTTACCAGATGCTGTTCTACTTCTTGTTACAGTCTTAGACTGGTATACAGATCTATTTCCAGCAGATCTTGTCTCTGTTCTTCTGCTTCCTGGACTGGACTGTGCTCTACTTCCTGGACTGGACTGTGCTCTACTTCCTGTGCTAGACTGGGTCCTAGTTGTGACTGTTGTAGTGGATCTTCTCACCTCTGTGACCCGTTTATTTGCTTTGGGTGATGGCTCAGGACTGCTGTCCCAATCTTTATCATCTGATTTCTCTGAACTAGTTTTTGATTTACGGCGGGACTTAAATGAGCTTGTAAAACTCTGAAATTAGATAAATGATCACTTCTTCAACAAAGTCAAACAAACCCTGGAGTTCTTACAAAGCTGGGCTAAAACAGGCATTTATACACAGCCACACTAACTGGCAAGAAGCCTGAAATTTCAGATGTCATCAAGTGGAGCTGATCTCAGAGTTCAGTTACAATCATACCTCAAAACTGATTAAATCATATATGATTATTGCCATGACAAAAAAGCTGGATTTTAATTGTGTAACTGCGCAGCTGATCAGCTTCTTTATTCATTCTATATAATATATGAGCCGCGACGCGAGAAAACGGGAATTTGGCCTATGCGAAAACAAAGGCGCAGATCAGCTTCGCGGTAACCGCGAAGCTGATCAGCGCCTTTGTTTTCGCTACTCGGATAGTATAATTCCTCTTCTACTTAAATCTGAAATTTCAAGCTTCTAGCCTGCTTCTGTGACTGTACAGCCTGGTTTGTGTCGGACCTGGTCGGAAACCCCGAAGACCGGTTTTCTCGCGTCGCGGCTCATATAGTCAGACTCAATTCTACTCTCTAAGACTCAAGACCCTTAGCCATCATTGGTGGCTTCACAGTCCAGTATGTGTTGATCACACTGGAATCCACTAAGACAGGTTTTCTCATGAAATGGAACATATGCAAGATGCATCCTTACTTTATGAAGCTCCATAAATTGTAAAATCTGTAAAAATGAATATACATATACACATGTACCAATAATAAATGAGAAAACAAACAATATGGTTTTTGAACAGGCCTGACACAAACCAGTCTGTACAGCCACAAAAGACAGCTAGGAGCTTAAAATTCAGGATTTAAAAAGAAGAGGGATTGTACTTTTTGAGTAGTGAAAACAAAGGTGTTTTCTCCTATGCAAATTGTTGGTTTTGTCATGAGTCGGCTCAAATGTAGTTAAATTATGATAGATTTTTCTAATAGTTTTGTAATAAAAACAAAATGTGAAAACAAGCATACCCCAAATTTGTCTTTCAGGATCGACCTCTGTTCCTCAGTGTGTTTCAGAGCCTCTCGTTTTGCAATTTTTACCATTTCTCTCTCAGCAGCTCGTTTGTGCATATCTAACACCTCGTACAGACAGTCACACTCTGGTGGTGGAGTGACGTCCCCTCGTAATATCTCATAGGCCCTGATGTCTCTCCCATAAAATCTGAAAATATTTCATACAAAAGAATATATATCTTTAACTGTTTTAACAAGCAGTTATAGTGTGAGCCGCATCGCGAGAAAACCGGATTTTTGCCTAGGCGAAAACCAGGCGCAGATCAGCTTCGCAGTAACTGCGAAGCTGATCACGCCTTTGTTTTTGCTTCACAGATACTAAAATTCCTCCGCTATGTATTACCAAAATTTCAAGATTCTAGCTCTTTTCTGTGACTGTACAGGTCGGTTTGTGTCAGACCTGGTTGGAAACCCGGAAGACTGGTTTTCTTGCATTGCAGCTCATGTAGTTCTGTTAGGAAAGCTATCTAAAAATGACTTATTAAGCTAAAGTATTACAACAAATCATATAGTTATCATGAAAAATCTGATTTTTTAAAAACACTGAACACCTGAAAAGAAGAATGTGGTTGAGAGGTCACCCCACTGCATTGCTTACAAGCCAGAAATGCTGACATATACATGACGTAAGGTGCTAAATGTGAAGTTAGCTAAAGCATTTCATGTATGGTTTAAACTGATAACTTCTTTCAACCTATCATTTCAAACATGGCCCAGATGTAACATGAACTAACAAATCTTTTAACAAATTTCTTTTTAAATTTAGGCCTTTACTTTATCTACACCAAGGGAATCAAATTGATATTGAAACTTCTGTTTGCTATTTCTAAATTATCAATTGCAGCACAAACTATATTCTTTAATCTCCATGAAAACTAAAATCATTGCCCATACTTTTTATTTGCATCTTTCCTTTCTATGAGACCACTCCCTTCAACCGAAATGCCGGCAAATATTCCTCGTGTCTTTGAGTATGTAAATATAGCTGCAGCACTGCGTACTGCTACGTCGGCCTCAAGGTTACGCCCCAAGGGCCCCGCTGCTATCGTGAAATTTCCACCCAGAGTTAGGTTACCTCCCTTAGAGAAGGCATCTACAGCTGATCGTTTGTTCAGGATTATCACAAAGTCGGTTACCTGTTAAAAGAATAAAATCATACCATCATAAAAGAAATAGAGAAAGTTTTTATTCCCTGCTATGAAAACATCTGTTCATGATTTTACTGACAACAAACTAAAATTCGATTTAAAACTACCCCCTGTGCCTGAAAAGACTGTCAACAGGCCATTTTTTTCTGAAAACGCTCAGCGAAGAAGTGAGGCGTCTGACCTGTTGCTGCACAGTAGTTTTATTTCCAATCAATCTATGTCAGGTCATATCAAGTATGGCATTGTAAATCAGTGTTCCTAACCAGTTTGTTCTTAACCAGGTTCCGAGGTTATAAAACTTTTTTCATGTTCAGCTCAGCTGAGACTAAAATTTATCCTGCTTATAATTGTTAAAATGCTAACAATAATTGTTGGCATTTTAACATTTATAAGCAGGATAAATTACAGGCTTTGGAGTTCCACCCCTTCAATTTCAATATGTTTGGGCTATTTTGGTATTTATGAGCAGTTTAAATATGATGCTCAGCTGAGTTGAGCATGAAAAAAGCTTTATAACCTTGGGACCAGTCTTTAGATTGTTTCTTATCCTAAAGATTGAATATAGGCCACCTCTTTGGAGATGACAACCTATGCAAAAAATACAGATTTTTTTGTTTTCATAGTCTTTTTTGTGTATTTTGTTTGACCAATAGTGTAAAAAACATGTCAGGGAAAAGAAAAGAGTAGGTGTCATATTCTATGTTTTGAGTATGATGTAAAATGTTGAGCAGTTAAGAGTGCTGTTTCTTAATCACTGGATCATCTCACCGCTGTGTCTGGTGTGGGTTTGAGCCCTGCACTGGCCACATGTGAGACAAGCCAAGTTCTGCTTGTGGGTGCGCCAGGTGGTTTTTCTTGGGGTCTTCCCGTTTTCGCCCACCTTCTGATTGGCTCGTCTCATATGAGATGATTTAGACTTGAAAGGGACGTAAAACTGAATTAAAAAAAAAAAAATAATAAAAAAAAAAAATAAACACTTTAAACTAAAAGCAATCCAAATCTGATCCAAACTCACCTCTGCTCCAACTTCAAATCCCCCACCCAGACCAGCAATACCAATAGCTGTAGGGGCTGACCAATCTGGAAAAAATCAGTCATAGTAACACATTATGTAAACAAGCCCATATAATATACAATATTTTTTCCTGCTCAAAAATCGAAAATTTTCAGTGGAAAAAATGCTTATGTTTTTCTTATTTTTGCTCAAAACATAGATTATGGGTACAGGTTAGAACCGCCTCAGCAAGGCCATTCTTTGCTGAGGCGGTTCTAATGTGTACCCACAATGTATGTTTTGAGCAAAAATATTGAAAAAAAAAAAAAATCCAAGAAATTTTCGATTTTTGCAGCAGCTGAAAAAAATCCCTGCATATTGCATGGGCATGTTTTGTTCTGGTGGTTAGGTTAGAGGTTCATACCATTCAGACTTGACTGAAGTATAGTTGTTGCTCCCTCCCCTAGCAGTCACCAAGAAGCCGGCCTTTATTTAGTTATGACAATGCCGCTCCCTCCCCTCGCAGTCACCAAGAAGCCGGCCTTGATTACTGTTATGATGGCAAGACCTTTTGCTTTCGTTCCAACATGACAGAAGATTTGTTGACTGGGATATTTCATCACAAAACCAACAAATACCTGAGGTAATACTGTTGTCTAGTTTAGCTATGACAATGCCGCTACCTCCCCGTGCAGTCACCAAGAAGACGGCCTTGATTACTGTGATGACAGCAACAACTTTCACTTTCATCCCAACATGACAGAAGATTTGTTGACTGGGACATTTAACCATAAACCAACAAATACCTGAGGTAATACTGTTGTCTAGTTTAGCTATGACAATGCCGCTACCTCCCCGTGCAGTCACCAAGAAGCCGGCCTTGATTACTGTGATGACAGCAACAACTTTCACTTTCATCCCAACATGACAGAAGATATGTTGACTGGGACATTTAACCACAAACCAAAAAATACCTGAGGTAAAACTGTTGTCTAGTTTAGCTATGACAATGCCGCTACCTCCCTGTGCAGTCACCAAGAAGCCGGCATTGATTACTGTGATCACAGCAACAACTTTCACTTTCATCCCAACATGACAGAAGATATGTTGACTGGGACATTTAACCACAAAACCAACAAATACCTGAGGTTATACTGTCGTCTAGTTTAGCTATGACAATGCCGCTCCCTCCCCGTGCTGTCACCAAGAAGCCGGCCTTGATTACTGTTATGATGGCAAGGCCTTTTGCTTTCATAAATATTCCAGCTGAAAAAAAAAATCACAGGGACATTTTTATGATTGATAATGAACTTTTCAATCATATCAAACACACTAAATGAGCCACTGCATGGGAAAACCAACAAAATGCTTGGGCAAAAAGGGTGCAGATCAGCTTTGCGGTTTTTGCGGAAACCGCAAAGCTGATCAGCGCCTTTGTTTTTGCTTTTTTTTCTTTTCTTGAATATCTCATAAACGGTTGCAGATATTTTCCAAATATTTTACATTTGGGTACATATTGATAATATGCATTGAATGAGCCATGAAAATTGTCAGTCTAAGAAACTTTATTTTTTCACCCCATTTTCTGCAACTTTTCAGAAAATTTTAGTTGTCAGTAAAAATTAGGGGGTAGGGTAGATTAAACTTGAATATTACACATCTTCAAATTAATTGCACTAGTTCGATGTTTATTTTAGCAGCAGTATATGTGTACATGGTCTTCTAAGTCATTCTTTGCATATCTGGTGTGTTGGTTTTAAAATTTTAGGTGGTTTTATGAGATGGGCTTTTTGAAACAAAACAGCCGAAGAAAGGCTGAAAATGGCGATTTTCAAGTTGTTGGATCTCTCTTATATGCTCACTACCCCATATATTTCTTTCTTTTATTCAAACAATATTACCAAGTTCTATGTTGTGTGAAAATACAAGAAAAAGTTTGAATCAACAAATATGGGTTTGGCACATTTCAAAATATTGATTTTTTCCGACTTTTCAAGTATGGGGGTAGGGTTGGAAAAGGAATCGTAAAATTTTGTCATACACTCCAAGTAGCAAATTTTCCTATGCTTTTGGACTAAAATAGTCTGCGTTACGTAAATATTATGACTTTTGAAAGCAGTCTAGGTTTAGTTTTGTTCAAGACAGATATGTTTCAAAGAATTAAAAATTAAATACATTTTACCAAATTTTAAACATGGAGCTCAGAGGTCTCATTCAGAGGCCTGTAGCTTGAAAAAATGCACACTACCCTATATTTATTTTGTTTTCAAATGTCTTGTGTTGTATTTTGGAATCAAAAAAGAATGATTAGAAAAAAAGTTTGAATACTTTTTCATTGGCAGCGAACATCCTTAATATTTTACGGTAATATTAAAAAAATACATTTTTTGATGACTAGTTTCAAAGTGTGTCTAAATAAAATGCATTTATGAAATATCACAATAAATGAGCCGCCTCGTGGGAAAACCAACAATCTGCATAGGCGAAAACAAAGACGCAGATCAGCTTCGCGGTAACCGCGAAGCTGATCAGCGCCTTTGTTTTCGATACTCGGATAGTGCAATCCCTCTTTTACTTAAATCCGAAATTTCAAGCTTCTAGCTCTTTTCTGTGCTTGTACAGGCCGGTTTGTGTTGGACCTGTTCTTAAACCTTATTGTTGTTTTTCCCACGAGGCGGCTCATATGTACATGCAATTACTGACATCATGTATTAAGACATTTCAAAGCTTAAACTTTAAGATTAAAATATTTACCTGGAATTAATTTATCTGGGCCCATTTTTGCAGTTGGAACAGTGAATTCTTTGAGAATTTTGGCAGCTTTCTTAGCTTCTGATTTGAGGCTGTGTGGAATTGGAGTATTCACCATGGTTCTTCCTTTGGAATCTTATGTTCTTGTCACTAAAACTTGCCGATTCTATACATATATATATATATTTTTTCTGCTGTAAAAATGGAAAATTTCATTTGAAAAAAAAAAAGATATTTTTAACATGTTTGCCCTAAACATTGATTTAGGGTACATGTTAGAACCGCCTCGGCGAGGCAGTTCTAACGAGTACCAACAATCTATGTTTTGGAGCAAAAATAAGAAAAATAGGTAATATCCCTGTATACCCCAGTTTTTCTATATATAAAAACGGTATACATGTATTAGGGCGTTAATATCACACAGACATGTTATTCTGATGTTTGGAATCTTATGTTCTTTTACTGGTCAAATAGTCTTGCTTCTTTCCTGAAAACACTTTAAAGGCATTGTAAAAACATGCAACATACAGAAATTACAGCTTTTAAATAAATAGAAATTTTCATGTGAATTTTTTTTATATGTTTCTTATTTTTGTACTAAACATTGATAAGAACCCGCTTGGTGAGATGATACTCTTTTCATTGCCATTTTTATTACTTGATTAAGAGCATAACAATATACAGCTACACAAAAAATAAATGAGCTGCCGCATGAGAAAACCAAAAAATTGCATATGCAAAAAACAAAGACACAGATCAGCTGTGCAGTAATTGATGAGCCCCATTGTTTTCACTGGATAGATAGTTCAATGTCTCTTCTTTCTAAATCTGAAATTTCAAACTTCTAGCCTGCTTATATGGCTGTACAGCCTGGTTTGTGTCTAACCTGGTCGGAAACTCAGAACGTAGGTTTTCTCATGCAACAACTCAATCTGAAGATATTGAATTCCTTACATTAAAGCAGACTAAAGATACAAGTAATGTTTGTTTGTTTAGTACTATTATATTTGAGGCTTTTTATTATGTCCCTCTCAACAATTTTCAGACAGTTTGGGAAACACTGCCTCCTCATTCCTTAGTATTAATCAATACCCGGGTAATCATGATAGTACATGTGAGCCTTCGCATGAGAAAACCGACAAATTGGGTTTCCAACCAGGTCTGACACAAACCTGCCTGTACAAAAGAAGGCTTGAGGCTTGGAATGTTGGATTTAAGAAGAAAAGGGATCGACTATCCATGTAGTGAAAACAAAAACGCTGATCAACAGCTGTGAAGTTACTGCAGAGCTGATCGGCACCTATGTTTATGCATGTGCAGACGGTTCATGTTCTGATGCAGCGGCTAATGTATGGGAGGTTAATCACAAGGTCTTGATTAGTAGTTTGGTGACTCTATGATGGAATTTATGGGTTAATCCTAATATGTACATGTACTGAGCATCATGCAACAAGCCCTGTGCGGCCCGATGGCCGAGTGTTTCAAGTGGCTGATTTCATTTCATTCCCACCCTTTATCATTCACACCACCTAACTGACCTATTGCGAATAATTAATCCCTTCCGACATGACTGAAAATTTGTTGACTGAGACGTTAGCATTTAATTTTGATTTGATTTGAGATGTTAAGCCTCAGCACAAACAAAGCAAATAATTAAAAAAAAAACTTTTGTGAAAAGCTTTTTCTTGTAGACTAAAAACTAAAAACACTCACTACAGCTTTTCTATGCCACTCAGGTGGGCATCGTTCAATGCTTACAATTAAGAACAGAATAAAATGACCAAATTTAATTTGGTTTGACTAAATGAAGGATAATTATTGTTCTTTTCTGACACTTCCTCATTCCTCCACTTGTAAACAAAAGCTGGATTACTCTTCTTATCCAGAGTAGTTGCCGGGTCCGTCGAATTACCGCAAACCACCACAAACCACCGCAAACCACCCCAAACCACTGCAAACCACCGCAAACCACTTTTTTTTCTATATATAAAACTCAAGAAAGGGGTTGGGGGTGGTGTGTAGGTGGACCACAAACCACTTTTTCACCGTAATAACTATGGTATGGTTGGGATATGGCGTGTAAGTGAACCACAAACCAATTTCAACACACATCAATGATGGCATATACGACACCATTAAACTACCGCAAACCACTTCAAAACCTACCACAAAAAACTTTTTAAATGTATTAAAATGTAGAATATGAAATTAAAATATGTTTTAGAATAATTTAATTGGTCATAAGGCATTGATATTCCATCTTAAACCATCGCAAACCACTTTGAAATAGTATTTACAGGTATCACAGACACGACGGTATAAGGTTGATGCATGCAATAGCTATCTGAAGCCAAAAAAGTAAGTCGCCCTGTCACGTTGGCCTAAAGATAAGGTTTTATATATAACAATATATATACAACTTTAGCCTTAGTTTCCAGCTGGCACCGCGCATTAAATGCGACTCGGGGAGGTGCGACTAGGACTTGCTACCACATTAAGCAAGTACCCTAAACATATGTCAATATATGACTAGCGTACATGCAGAAAGTATGTGGTGGCCATTTACCTGACGCATAGTTTTCTCTCTCTCTCTCTCTCTCTCTCTCTCTCTCTCTCTCTCTCTCTCTCTCTTTTTCTTTATTGTTTATTTTTTAAACAAAAAAGATAATAATACATTTATATACACAACATGTGAACATTTCCGTAGATAGTACGAAGATTTTTATCTCTAAATCTGAAAATCTGTGCAGCCTAGTTTATGTCTGACTTGTTCGGTACAAAGGCTCAAAAAATAAAACATATATGCATACACAACATGTGAACATTTCCATAGATGAAGATTTTTATTTCTAAATGTGAAATTTCAAGCTGCTCATCTGTGCCGCCTGGTTTGTGACTGACTTGGTCGGAATCCAATAAAATTGGTTTTCTAGCTAATACAAAGGCTCAAATAATAAAACATATATAGACACATGTGAGCATTTCCATAGACAGAACGAAGGTTTTTCTTACATTGCAACCTGCTCACTTATCTGTGCATGCACCCTAGTTTGTGTTTGACTTGTTCGGATTCTACCATGTGTGTGAACATATCCGTACTAAGATTATAAAATTCAGCAAAATATCTAAGGGTACTTTCAAGTGTAACTAATACATGTATACATATACATTGGAAGCATTTCATTGAATCATCATGCACAACTATGCAAACATCGTCCGTTAATGAGCAGCAAACAAAATTCTATGGATTGGAATATCATCTTTACTCAAATAATTAATATGCCGGCAATATACCATAGCTAATCAGCTTCCCATTACGAAAACATGCCCATGCAATATACAGAGATTTTTAAAGTTGTGAAAAATGAAAATTTTCAGCCGAAAATTTTTGCTACTTTTCTTATTTTTGCTCAAAAAATAGATTCGAGGCGGTTCTAACGAGTACCCACAATCTATGTTTTGGAGCAAAAATAAGAAAAATAGGTATACCCCTGCATACCCCATATTTGCTGACTTTGCAGTCACTGTTATTTTACGTTTTCCCATCATGGCATTCAATTTTTAATATCTACGACTATCATAAAGACGTCCTGAATGATTCCAAACCAAAATTTTCAAGTTTGAATATTAAAGAATAGGCGGGCTGCCACTTTGAAGTCCAGGACCGGATCCAGACTTTGGTCTCCTGGGGGGGCACAGCCCAGCATGAAGGCACTGGACGCCAATTAATTAAATCAGAAAAGACACAATAAATTAAGAAACTAGGGTAATATCACTGCAGGTGATTAAGATATTGATAACAGCAGGAATCATGACCAAAAGGCTGATTATTGACATCTGGCAGTAATAATTGTGCCGGTGATACACAATTTTTTCCTAATTTTGTGCAAAATATTTTTTGCATGGTGTCTGGGGGGCACGAGTGTTTGGATTATCAGAATGCGTGTTTGATTATTACTTGCGTAACTTTCGTTTTTGTAATCTCTTTGTTCACTGACGGTGGAATATGGTATACTGGTATACTATACTAAAAAAAATGTTCCCGATAAGTTCTTCATAAAATACAAAATTAAAAATGGCATGAATTTCTTATTTCTGGTCTTTAAATCGAATTTGGCTTTAAATCGAGTAAGGCATAGGTAAATATATATATATCACCAGGAAAACATGTCCGTGAACCCCACTTTTATATAGCAAAACTGGGGAATACAGGGGTATACACAGTTTTCTTATTTTTGATCCAAAACATAAATTGTGGGTACTCGCTAGAGCCGCCTCGCCGAGGCGGTTCTAAAATGTACCCACAATTTGTGTTTTTAGCAAAAATAAGAAAAAATATCACAATTTTCTAGCTGACAATTTTCATTTAAAGTTCAAAAAATCTCGTTTTATTACATGGGCAAGTTTTCGTAATGTAAATGTGACCGGGTCACCCATGGCCCTTTGACTATTTTGATAAGATTGCACTGTTACAATCGATAGAAAGAATGTCAACCTTTTCCACGTTTTGTAAGGTTTATCTTCAGTGTACAATGAGTCTAATGGCTTTGTGAAGATCGGCGAGAATGATATGATGCACAATAATAATCACCAACTGATGTATCCTCGCATGGGTATCATCGACGAGTTTCGACGGCAAGGCGTACGACGAGTGGTGTTTGGTTGTATGTTTCTCTGACACGACCGACAGTACAACAAACGAGCTAAGCGCCTCAACAAGATTCTACACATAAAATTAAGAGACAATATCTGTGGGACCATGGCCAAGAGCTAATCAACGCCGACATCATATCAACAAAAATGGGGTTCATCTCTGTCGAGCAGCTGAAGCATTGCTGGCATACAGTTTTGCTGATGCTCTTTGCTATTTAGCAAATGCTTACTGTACGATCATGGTTCTAAAAATTTTAGTCCTTTTCAGGACTACCATATAATTCTGAAAGAAACCTTATAAATGTTAACCCTATTGCCCCCTATTCATACATGTGAATGTAAAATGCGATCCTTAATACTAACCTTTTCTATATGAAAGAAACCTAATAATGCTATACAGAATGCCCATTTGAGTATAATGTGTGGCGATCCAAGATTCAAACCATGGGACGCCCGGCACCTTCGATCAACTGTTTCGAGGTATGGATCCAAGGCGCATATGGCCGCAGCGGTCAGCTAACACGTATTAGCCCACCCAACTCATTGTAATTACATGCATGTCTATTGATATCTATATGTTGAAAAAGTGGTTTGTGGTACGCTAGTTAACGCGTTATATCTGCCTCTGTTCTGGCCATGGCGAAAAAGTGGTTTGCGAACCTCTAGTGCATCACATCCCACACTATAGTCTTACATTAAAATGTTGTTCTTTTTTGTTTTGTATGTTGAAAAAGGTGGTTTGGAGTGACACTACCGCATCATGTCCTACCGCAAACCACTTCGTATGCCACCATTGTTGTGTGCTAAAAGTGGTTTGCGGTTCACTTGCAAGCCATATCCCATCCATACCATGGTAATTATGATGAAAAAGTGGTTTGTGGTCCACTTACACACCACCCCAACCCCTTTCTTGAGTTTTATATACAGAAAAAAAAGTGGTTTGCGGTGGTTTGCGGTGGTTTGGGGTGGTTTGCGGTGGTTTGTGGTGGTTTGCGGTAATTCGATGGACCGGTAGTTGCCCCCCTTGAATTATCCGATTTCAGCCAATCGGATCAACGGTTACAAACAAGTGTGGTTGTTTTGAAAGCTGTGGCTTGGCAAAAAGAGAAAGAAAACTCAAAATAAATACAAAATTCGTCAAAAACTGGTCTAAGCTTGTTTTGAAATAAAGATTAAAGGTAGTTATCTTCATAGAACTTAAGGTCTGATTGGAAAATCTCACCATTCTTTCAATGAGATCACAGAAAATTTATCGAAATTGAATTATTACCCCACCCATCAACATTTATATTGGAAGAAAAAAAAATCAAATGCAAAGATCCATATATCTCCTTGTACATAAATATCATATGCAAACACTTACAAAAATTAAACCAGTGCTTATGAGTGAACTGGCGCAGTGGTATAACTTAAACTACTTGATCTTTGCTCCGTACCTTTTGACAACGATTGGAATGCTCTTCCTCCATATTGAAACGCTGGCTATGAGCTTACCTTTTCACTCAGCTTCAATCAGGAGAAGATCTCAACTGTATCGGCTGATGGTCCAAGGCAAACTGAAGTCATTGTCTTGGTGGTTTCGGTGACGTCACTTTTGGCGGGGAAAAAGGCTCGTGCAGTTTATGATAGCTGATGCTGGTGGTAGCTCGTGGAGTGAGTGATGACATAACAGCTGATAGTATTCATGCACTGACTAGATGATGTACAGCAAAGCAGTTTCACAACACTCTTCCCCATTCAACTTTAAAAAGACCTGGTAACTTAACATAAACATAAAACTATGATTAAAACTGTATTACAACTTAAACATAATATATATGGAGATTTTAAAATTTTGTGCCGACCCGTTTTAACATTTTCTTTTTTCTTTGTACAGTTTCACAGTGCATAACTTTATTAACTTATGATGATTATATTGACTACAATTTGTGATATGACAGAATTAAAGAAACTGGCTTAAAACGTTATCATCACAGGCATATCGGATCACAGTTTTGCTTATTTGTGGCACTGATCCAAGCATTGATACTTTATTGCACTAAGTTATTCTTTCAATTTAAAAAGATTAAAACAAATAAAAGTAAGCATACATACATAGATGACAGCACACTCAATATCTAGTTAAATAAAAAAACAATTAAGTTATACATGTTATAAGACAAAAGCCAGAATATTGTATTTAGCGATGTTTAACCGTATGTTTCGTCTGGCTACGTTAATATTTATAATCTAAAATCTATCTCTTACCTGCCTCAAGTGAGAACGGGAGGGTCACTTGAATCACAGTAGGCTCTGGAGGCATGACGAAAGGTTATTCAATTAATACTAAATGAACAAACATTAAAACACTACTAAAACTAAATAAAAGATAATCCAGAGATCGCCGCTATGTTCCGGTGTGTCTTCTTTTGTACATGTACTTTAAAAGTCCATATGTGCATAATATAAAATAAACTAGTGTATTTTAATGTTCGATGTACCTGGCTTGAACCAATGTAAAGAACTGTTAATGATGTTTATCCATGAAAATATCATAATATAATGTGTCACAATGTCCTTAATCACGAATATGAAACACCACGAAAATAAGTCACGCAGTGGCAGTTGTCTTTTCAAAATGTACATGTAGATATTGGATACCTGTTAGCGAACCCTGGACAATCACTACAGCAATCTATGCTGCTATAAAACAACTAAAATCAAATAAAATTACAGCTATCTGCTGTTGGATAATTTAAATGGAAGCAAAAGTTACATGCAACTTACTTTAATGTTCTTCTTTGGCCTGCAAAGATAATTTCGGGTTAAAACAAATAAACAACAACATTTGTTGCGAATGTTCCCAAAACCGACCGTGATTGCAAGTGACTTTAGATGCATTGGCAGTAATTTATGAATGAATCTGAAAGGCATGGGACGCTGATGGATGCCTGCAAGATTTAGAGGCTAAGCAGAGAGAAAGGGCAGTTTATGTTGAAAGCATCTTTCGAACTTGTGACATCCATCTTCTGAGTAAGCCGGTTTCCTACCCCTGCTTAGTTAAAGCCTAACATCCACTGACGTTTGTTCCCCATATCTGACAGAGAATTCTGACAAGATGCAGGCAAGGGAAAATTCATATATGATATGGACATATATATGTGTGCATGTTTGACATGCATTTAACCATAAAGAATACCCTGTCCTTTACAGTTGGACTAATATGCCGAAAATAAGAAGCAAAACAAGACATACTGGGATTTTAGATGTAAGAAAAATTAATTCAATCGTTTCATTTGCATAAAGAATTTCGTAAATAATTGGTAAATGTTATATTGCTGTTTTATTAAATACACAAATCTAGTTTGATCTACAAGTTAAACAGTAATACGAAACTTGTAAAACACATTATGGAAATGTATAATATGAATATTGTTTTGATTTACAGTTATTTTTTTGCGTTATCCTATATTAGAACAGAGCATACTAGATGGTGCTCTGATCATACGAGAAGCACAGCCAGCCTCCGGTGCCACTTCTCGTACAGCCCATATGACCTAGTTGCTGACACAGATTCCCAGATGGAATAGGAATCTGGAACAGCAAAAATTGTCATGATACTATTACATGTATATCTATGGTTCGGTAATTGACGAAACTTTCTAACATATAACCTGAACAGCCAACGCAGCAATGGTTAATCTAAGTTACGGAAAAATGCAAATATTCTGTATATAAAGTAATCAAAGTTCAAAACGGCTTAATGTCAAAGTTCAAGGTCATAGTTTTATAAAACCAATCTTTCAAACTGCATAAGTTTATTCCATAGAAGGATTTCTTTGAAATACTCATGAAAACTCCAATTTCACAAGACCGTACAAAATTAACAACATGCCGAGGATACAAAATGATATACAAGCATCGCCGAGTAAATCAAATGTTTTCAACATCGTCATTATAGGTTTAAACTTGCAAAATATTTGAGATTTTGAAGACGAAAGTTTCAAATGATTTTCGGCGAAACTTCGAACAACTGTATTTAATGCAAATATAGGAAACATAAGTTCCAACTTTTCGAAAATGAAATATGCAAAAGTAGCTATCATCAAAACCCTAGTTATAACAAGCAATACTCCAATGATATTTCGAAGATGAAAGTGGCTTTTGTCATGTATACATTTTGCCAAGAAGCTCATTTATACTTGTTGTGCCTAGTTAGAATGTCAAAACAGGGTTGCGCCTGCAGGAAACTGTGCATGGGGAATCATACATGTACACCTATGTACGACGTTGCCAATTTTACGGTCATTATCAGCAAGTTACCTGTTTGGTCAAAATCTTCGCACTCGACTTCCCAAGTTTGTATTTTATAGGCTGCGCTCAACCCCTTTTACAAGGAAAGATTATATACAAGACAAAGTATGAGCATTACGACATAGGGGATTAGGTACCCTAGGCGTCTGTATACGTTTAATGAACATATATGACTTTAATGTTTAGCTCATGGTACAAAAATTTTGATATTTTCTTCTAAAACATGAATGGCATATTACATGAACGCATTGCATAAAGAATGAATAATACGTGAATACCGCCTCACCGAGGAGGTTCAAATTGACATCGTAACGAAAAATTGCGATTATCGGAACATCTATATGGTAAAATTTGGATGTGGAATAATGAATACATGCATCCAAAAGCTAAACATTAAAATCTAAAACAAAAAAATAGGCCTGCTCTGTTGAGGCAGCCATGGTGCATTGCTTTCAATCATTCGCACCATCACAGAATCCGGGAGTCGGATCCCGGGACAGTACGTCGTATGGGGTTTCGAACTCAGGCAGGCGCCGAGGTTGAGTTACAGTATACCTACCCTGATGATCGGTTCAAGCTAGCCTCACCTCCTCGGGGATTTGGGTAAGTAACTCAACCTCTGTGCCTCCGCAACAATATGTAGTCAACGCAAAGGATGTAAACGATTTTAAATCGAAACTGGATCAACACTGGAACCATGAAGAGATGTATGAATATTAACAAGATCAGTAATATGTGAATTACATATTTTAAACAAGTATATGAATATAACCAACACCTGTAAATGAATATGGGCTATACACGACTAAAGAATTTGTCTCGAGTACAAGTGACAGAAAGATTCCCGAAAGATGTTGGACTTAAAAAGGAGATGGCTCCTTACTTCAGAGTCCAACAACCATCATAGAGGTATCATGGAGGTATGACACTGGCTATCAGCACGACCGTCATGCTCATTGCTGATAACGCCGCATATCGGTATGACCTCAAAACAGCCATGGAATGGAACCATATGGAAAATTTGGTTGTGCAGGCTAAAACAGTTGAGGGTTTTTAAGCAGCCCTCCATAAGTGCTACTAAGTACTACATGCATTTTCCTGGTGTGTCTTTGCTGAATAGGTCCTACACACAGACACTTGTAGCATAAAAATATACCCCCACCCTTTCTATATATTGAAAGGGTGGGGGTATATTTTTATGCTACAAGTGCCTGTGGTCCTACACCATACAGAAACAGAGAAAACCGTTGTGCTGGTATATGTAAGAGGCATTATCAGCATGACGGGGAAAATCCATATTCAAATGTTAAAATGTTTAGAAAATGGATACATTTTAAGTTGATAAATATTATAATTTGCATTGGTTTCAAAACTATAACAGAATATTACCCATCCAGGAAATATTTATACATCCATAATTATCGTTCTGCTAAAGTTGGCTTACCTGTGAATTAACCTAAAAATCAGCCATGCATATGTGTAAATGAGAAAATAACTATCAAAACCTAAATAGATAAAAGAATGTGCTTATTAAAAAGAACAGACAACCTTTGGTTTAATAACAATGGATTGATGAGGATGGAAGGAAATATTTCAGTAACACACAACCGCTGAGGCGGTTCTAACGAGTACCCACAATCTATGTATTGGAGCAAAAATAAGAAAAATAGGTATACCCCTGCATACCCCAATTTTACTATATAAAAGTGGGGTTTGTGGGGGTATACTTTACATGGACATGTTTTCCTGATGGTGATTCAGTTATTCAGGTTATAATTTTTCTCCACAGGTATCAGTGTGATTCAGTTGACATGAGAACACTTTTTATACCCCGCCACTTAAAAAAGTGCGGGGTATTATGTTATACCCTCCAAAAAAAATTTGCGTTCGAGTGTCCGTCCGTCCGTCTGTCTGTCTGTCCGTCTGTCTGTCCGTCAGCGTTTCGTTTCCGGGCTCTATCTTGAGCACTTATTGACAGATTTTCTTCAAACTTCGTATAGGAGTTAATATTAGGAAGGAGTGGTTTGGGATTGAAGATGGGTAAATTTCGTCAAATAAGTACAGAGTTATGGCCCTTGATTTTAGTTAAAATTTCGTTTCCGGGCTCTATCTTGAGTGTTTATTGACCGATTTTCTTCAAACTTTGTATAGGAGTTCATACCAAGAAGGAGTGGTCTGGGATTGAAGATGGGTAAATTTCGTCAAATAAGTACAGAGTTATGGCCCTTGATTTGCGTTAAAATTTTGTTTCTGGGCTCTATCTTGAGCATTTATTGACCGATTTTCTTCAAACTTTGTATAGGAGTTCATAACCAGGAAGGAGTGGTCTTGGATTGAAGATGGATAAATTTCGTCAAATATGTACAGAGTTATGGCCCTTGATTTAAGTTAAAATTTTGTTTCCGGGCTCTATCTTGAGCATTTATTGACGGATTTTCTTCAAACTTTGTACAGGAATTCATACCAAGAAGGAGTGGTCTGGGATTGAAGATGGGTAAATTTCGTCAAATAAGTACAAAGTTATGGCCCTTGATTTACGTTAAAATTTTGTTTCCAGGCTCTGTCTTGAGCATTTACTGACCGATTTTCTTTAAACTTTGTATAGGAGTTCATACCAGGAAGGAGTGGCCTGGGATTGAAGATAGGTAAATTTCGTCGAATATGTACAGAGTTATAGCCCTTGATTTACGTTAAAATTTTGTTTCTGGACTCTATCTTGAGCATTTATTGACCAATTTTCTTCAAACTTTGTATAGGTGTTCATACCAAGAAGGAGTGGTCTGGGATTGAAGATGGGTAAATTTCGTCAAATAAGTACAGAGTTATGGCCCTTGATTTACGTAAATTTGTTTCCGGGCTCTATCTTGAGCATTTATTGACCGATTTTCTTCAAACTTTGTATAGGAGTTCATTTGGGATTGAAGATGGATAAATTTTGTCAAATAAGTACAGAGTAATGGCCCTTGATTTACATTAAAATTTTGTTTCCTGACTCTATTTTGAGCATTTATTGACTGATTTTCTTCAAACTTTGTGTAGGAGTTCATATCAGGAAGGAGTGGTTTGTGATTGAAAATGAATAAATTTTGTTAAATAAGTACAGAGTTATGGCCCATGATTTACATTAAAATTTCGTTTCCTGCCTCTGTTTTGTGCATTTATCAACCAATTTTCTTGAAACTTTGTATGAAAGTTCAAATCAGGAAGTAGTGGTTTGGGATTGAAGATGGGTAAATTTTATTAATGTATACAGAGTTATGGTCCTTCATTTATGACAAAATTTTGTTCTGCTCTTTATCTTGAGAATTTATTGACAAACATTTTTGCTAAATTAAATTTGCGTGGCGGGGTATCATGCATGCCTGCAGCGCTTTTATTTTGCATATATGCTTTTGTTTTCACTTTACAGATAGTACAATCCATCTTCTTGTTATAGCCCCGCTTTGAAAAAGTGGGGCTATACTGGATTCACCCTGTCCTTCCGTCGTTCTGTCCTTCCGATATTCCGTTATTCCGTCCATAAATCTGTAACCACTCATAAATTGTGAACCAGTCGTTAGACTTTAACCAAATTTGGCATATGCATCAATATTGACAATATTAACTTATGTATAAATGCATGTCAGTTTCCCCAAATTTGCATAAGAGTTATTGCCCTTGGATGGCCCCATATTGACATCAGAATTTCGTTTCCGCTCAATATCTTGAGAACGAATTGACAGAATCCGACCAAATTTTGTATGCACGTCATCATTGACAAGATCTAGCTTGGGATTGTTACCCGTCATTTTTCGCAAAATTTTGACGGAGTTACGGCCCTTGATTGACGTCAGAATTTCGTTTCCGCTCAGTATCTTGAGAACGAATTGACAGAATCCGACCAAATTTTGTGTGCACATCAACATTGACAAGATCTAGCTTGGGATTGTTACCCGTCATTTTTCGCAAAATTTTGACGGAGTTACGGCCCTTAATTGACGTCAGAATTTCGTTTCCGCTCAATATCTTGAGAACGAATTGACAGAATCCGACCAAATTTTGTATGCACGTCATCATTTGCAAGATCTAGCTTGGGATTGTTACCCGTCATTTTTCGCAAAATTTTGACAGAGTTACGGCCCTTGATTGACGTCAGAATTTCTTTTCCGCTCAATATCTTGAGAATGAATTGACAGAATCCCACCAAATTTTGTATGCACGTCATCATTGCCAAGATCTAGCTTGGGATTGTTACCCGTCATTTTTCACAAAATGTTGACGGAGTTACGGCCCTTGATTGACGTCAGAATTTCGTTTCCGCTAAATATCTTGAGAACGAATCGACAGAATCCCACCAAATTTTGTATGCACGTCGTCATTGACAAGATCTAGCTTGGGATTGTTACCCGTCATTTTTCGCAAAATGTTGACGGAGTTACGGCCCTTGATTTACGTCGGAATTTCGTTTCCGCTCAATATCTTGAGAACAAATTGACAGAATCCGACCAAATTTTGTGTGCACATCAACATTGACAAGATCTATCTTGGAATTGTTACCCGTCATTTTTTGCAAAATTTTGACGGAGTTACGGCCCTTAATTGACCTCAGAATTTCGTTTCCGCTCAATATCTTGAGAACGAATAGACAAAATCCGACCAAATTTTGTATGCACGTCATCATTGACAAGATCTAGCTTGGGATTGTTACCCATCATTTTTCGCAAAATGTTGACGGAGTTATGGCCCTTGATTGATGTCAGAATTTCGTTTCCGCTAAATATCTTGAGAACGAATAGACAGAATCGGACCAAATTTTGTATGCACGTCATCATTGCCAAGATCTAGCTTGGGATTGTTACCCGTCATTTTTCACAAAATGTTGACGGAGTTACGGCCCTTGATTGACGTCAGAATTTCGTTTCCGCTAAATAGCTTGAGAACGAATCGACAGAATCGAACTAAATTTTGTAAGCACGTCATCATTGACAAGATCTAGCTTGGGATTGTTACCCGTCATTTTTCGCAAAATTTTGACGGAGTTACGGCCCTTGATTGACGTCAGAATTTTGTTTCCGCTCAATATCTTGAGAACGAATTGACAGAATCCCACCAAATTTTGTATGCACGTCGTCATTGACAAGATCTAGCTTGGGATTGTTACCCATCTTTTTTCACAAAATGTTGACGGAGTTACGGCCCTTGATTTACGTCGGAATTTCGTTTCCGCTCAATATCTTGAGAACAAATTGACAGAATCCGACCAAATTTTGTGTGCACATCAACATTGACAAGATCTATCTTGGAATTGTTACCCGTCATTTTTTGCAAAATTTTGACGGAGTTACGGCCCTTAATTGACCTCAGAATTTTGTTTCCGCTCAATATCTTGAGAACGAATCTACAAAATCCCACCAAATTTTGTATGCACGTCGTCATTGACAAGATCTAGCTTGGGATTGTTACCCGTCATTTTTCGCAAAATGTTGACTGAGTTACGGCCCTTGATTGACGTCAGAATTTCGTTTCCGCTAAATATCTTGAGAACGAATAGACAGAATCGGACCAAATTTTGTATACGCATCATCATTGACAAGATCTAGCTTGGGATTGTTACCCGTCATTTTTCGCAAAATTTTGTGGAGTTATGGCCATTTATTGAGGTCAGAATTTCATTTCCGCTCAATATCTTGAGAACGAATTGACATAATCAGACCTAATTTTGTATGCGCATCAATATTGACGAGATCTAGCTTGTGATAGTTACCTGTCATTGTTTTTTCATCCTGCAAAAAAGCTGAGAAGCGGGCTATAGTCAGTTTCACTGACAATTCTAGTGTGCATCAACATTAACAAGATCTAGCTTTGGATTGTTACCCGTCATTGTTTTTCTCACCCTGGAAAAAAGCTCAGAAGCGGGGCTATAGTCAGATCCTCTGACAATTCTAGTTAAATCCAAATTTGAAGCTTCTGGGCTTCTGTACATGTACAGATTTGTTTTGTGTCGGACCTGGTCTGAAACCCGGATTTTTGTTTTTCTCATGTGATGACTCCTTTTAGAATTTCTAATCTTCTATTTATAGGTATGCCACTGCCTTCTTGTAGAAAGAGAAGGCTCTCCCCTGACACAGGCAATAAGTCAGACGCACAGCCGAGTAACGGTTCCAGTAATGTCAAGGTCGTTGTCAGGGTGCGCCCCGAGAATGAGAAAGAGGCAGGAAGCCGAGTCGTCACACAGGTTATGAATGAAAATGTACTCGTGTTTGATCCTAAAGAGAACTCGGAGTCTGGCGTCGGAGGGAGCAGTAGAAAGAGACCTAGAGATTTACGGAAGAGACAAAATAGGGATCTTACGTTTGCGTTTGATCATGTGTTTGGGCCTTATTCAAAGACAAATGATATTTACGAACAAACAACAAAATCTATTTTGACAGGCTTGCTCAATGGCTACAACTGCTCAGGTCAGTAGAAGTAAAATTCCTATATATATCGCTCATTTACTCTTGACGTAAAACATCATGTATCAAACATTTGAAATATACCTGTATGAAAAGGAAACTTTGGGGCTGTGGCAAGATAAAATGGACAAAAAGTGTTTCCTGGGTGTCAATTTTTCAACTTGTTCAAATCATCATCTCTTTAGCACTATGTTATAGCCTAATCACTGCCATAACCAGAAATGGTAATGAGAAGATAACTTTTTGCCATATTTGCTGACAGTGTCTTTTTTTTTCGAGCTGAACCCCTGAAAACTCTTCGGACGCTACAACCACCTTTTAAAGCCAATAACTGAAAGAATGAAAACTGTGTTGCTTGTCTTTTCATGTTTTATTATAAGTTTAGTCCTTCATCCAAAAAACAAACATGGACCAAAGTTGCTTTGAATTTGCTTATGTATTTAATTTCCACATCTTTTGAAGTACTGTATCAAAGTAACATTTTTTATAGGTTTTTTTAGGTTAGTTCTGAGAGAAGTGAATGCAAACATCTGTCTTACTCAAGGATGTGTTGTTGGTATTGTTTTCTCTGACATACAACCCAAACCTTTCCAAAAGATATTGGGCATTTTTTTTGTAAAGCATTACAGTCAGCTCTTCGGATGATACAAATGCTCTTCGGACGATACACAATGCTCTTCGGATGATACACAATGCTCTTCGGATGATACAGCTTTTGAATCAATTTCATGATTTTTTCATAATTTACACCATAAAGCTACTTGATAGATATCTTACATTATTATAAAAGCTTCTTTTTTCCATTTTAATCTTTTTAAAAATTGTAAATTGTAAGTGAACTCTTCGGACGATACATAGAACTCTTCGGATGATACAATTCAAGAGCTGTATCGTCCGAAGAGTACTATGTATCGTCCGAAGAGCTCTTCGGATGATACAAACCCAAGAATGATTTAGATTTTAATACATGCATCTATTATTTAAATAAAACCAAAGCATAACAATGATCACTCATATGTTTCCTAATTCATCACTGCATATTAATTTTATATGATTTTTATATGTGTGTCCTAAGAATGAACTTAGGAAGCCAAATTTCTAAAAATCATTTTTTCAAAGTTCAGCATGCTATGATAGAAGATTTTTGGCTTACAAATCATCACATCTTAATTTGTGAAAAGCTTAGGTAAAAAAACAAAATAGAGAAACAGAGAACAAAATCACAGACCAACATTTTGTGAAAAGCACTCTTCGGATGATACAAAAATTTGTTTCGGACACATATCGGCAACAATGTTTTCTGAACGTTTACACAGAGCAAAAAAAAATTTCTTGGGTTCTTATACTGTTTTTCATCTACCATTAAAAAAGGGTAATATGAACTGTTTGTAATTTTGTGCGTAAGAGAAAACAGCCACTCTTCAGATGATACAGGCCGTTTCGGACACCCTAAAAAATAGCATATAAAAAGTGATATCAATTTTCCTCTTTAGTAGTTAGCTTTCCAAAGCCTGAAGTATAAAAAAAGACATGTCATGACTATTACATACCACAGTTTCAATTACACAATTCATATATTTGGTATTTTTATAATGGTTTATAAAAAGCTATCAAATTTTGAAAATCTTTTTGTAACATCCGACCACAAATGTTCAAACGTTTGTCATATGAGCATCAGTTGCCATAAAATTATGAACAATATATCAAAACAAACATCAGTAATATCTCCAGGTTACAAAGCTATATATGTGCTGCTTTGGAGCTAGATAAGGGTTAAAAAATGCAAATGAAATTTGTTGAAAATATACAGGAAACATTGTACACTCAAAATTTAGCCATTTTAAGGCATTTATTTTGATATTTCATCGCAGTCACTAAATCAAAATTATTGGATTTGTCTTTCCAGTTTGCTACCACCATGTACCACTAACTGAGGCATAAAATGTCTTTATATCTCAAAGTATTGTTTTTGTACATATGAAAAGGTTGAAATGACCATTTTATCTTGCCACAGCCCTTTGGTATACAGGTCACATTATCATTTCATTTGACTTTCTATTGAATCCCATTGTATAATTGAGCCACCTCGTGGAAAAAACAACAATGTGGTTTCAGAACAGGTCCAACACAAATCAGGCTGTACAGTCACAGATGCAGGCTGGAAGCTTGAAATTTCGGATTTAAGAAGAATAGGAAGTGTACTATCCATGTAGCGAAACAAAAGCGCTGATCAGCTTCACGGTTACCGCGAAGCTGATCTGTGTCTTTGTTTTCGCATATACAGATTGTTGTCTTTCCCTTGAGGCGGCTCAAATAATGCTTAAACCAAAGTTAAACTTACAACCAATAAGCTGTCTGGCAATTCATGTTTCATGCATTGTTTAGCCTTTCAAACAATTATTATTCTATATACACATTGCTATTTCCAACAAACACAACCAATGTTTAAATTTCACCAAATGATTTAAAAATAACTATCCATGTTTCAGTATTTGCCTATGGCGCAACAGGTGCGGGGAAGACCCATACCATGCTAGGCTCCAAGGAATCCCCCGGAGTCATGTACCTCACTATGGTGGATCTGTTTAACAGAATAGAAGATATGAAGGACACCAAGACTTGTGACGTGGCTGTCTCATATCTAGAGGTACAAACCGTTCATTAACTTAAAAAAATTGCATCCTGATATTATGCCATGATTTTCTTCAAAGTTACTGAACTCCTTAAGCTTGCCATCTGGGTAGTGCAGTGGTCTGGTGTTAAAGTTTTGGCTCATGATCATGAGGTTGGAGGTGTGAATCCCACTAACACTTTGTCCTTGAGCAAGATATGCTATCCTTCCCACACACCCATAGTACTGTTTAAAATAATATGAGCCGTGACACGAGAAAGCCGGGCTTTGGGGTTTCCTACCAGGTCCGACACAAACAGGCATGTGCAGTAACAGAAGATGGCTAGAGGCTGTAAATTTTGGATTTAAAAAGTAGGGGAACTGTACTATCCGTGTAGGGTAAACAAAGGCGCTGATCAGCTTCACAGTTACTGTGAAGCTGATCTGCGCCTTTGTTTTCCCCTAGGCAAAAATCCGGTTTTCTCATGATGCGGCGCATATGATGAAAGTGGTGTCTCTGTCCTGATATGACTGAAAAATTGTTGACTGGGATGTGTAGAAGGCTGCCAAACTTGAATGCATCAACAATAATAATGAAACTTGCCGATTTCAGTATGTGACATTTAGAACCATAAGATGTTTATATTTCATTTTAGGTATATAATGAGACGATACGAGACTTGTTGATGCCGAGTGGCTGTCTGCCAATAAGAGAGGACGCTACCAGTGGTGTGGTCATACCAGGTCTATCCTTACACAAGGTAATTTCTGAGGCCTAATGTGGTATCCTTAGGACTTAAATTGTCGATCCCTCAGTGTGATAGAATCTAAGCTAGTTAAAACATGCGGCATTCTCAAAATGTGTACAACCTTTATTTCACTCACAAAGCTTTCTGTTGGTCACAAAAGATTGTTTGGTAGCACACGACTGATTCACAATAAAGCAAACCTGCACTGAGTCAAACCTCACATCCAGGGCATTTCTAAGGTTATAAAAAATTATATGGCCTTTCTTCTTTATAAAAGAGCATTTGTCACCAAGTTAATGTTGAAAGGAATGTGCACCAAGCAGGGTTCGAAAAACCCGGGTATTAAACCATAAAACCCAGCCCAGTGGGTTTCAGTGGGTAAACCCGTACATAATCCCATTATGTAAACATGTCATGGCAAAGGTCACATTGGTTCCTTGTTCCGTTAACCTAACAGGTAAACAGGATAAAGGCGTCAAGGGGTTGCGACAATAAACAATGCAAGGATTATACCCACTGGGTAGCGGGTAGTGCTTAGTATTAAAAAATTTATGATCTTTATATCTCATGATGATACTAAAGTTTTTGGGCAAGGTGTTAAGGTATTTTAGAAATATTATGTGTACAAGTAACAAGACATTTAAATTTTTCTCCTTTGAATAACCTACTTGGTTTTGTATGAAGCAAATCCAAAAGAACAATCAGCTATCTAACCAAGCTGGCAAGATTGCATTAGTGGTGTTTGATGATTAGACAGAAGTATGCAGATGTTTTAACTTCTCACTGAGTTTTTTGTTTGTTTGTTACTAAATGGCTGATCGTGCATAGAAGAAAGACTTGGTCTGTGATAGGGTTTTATCAACAGACTTATGATAAGAGAATGGTAAAAGATATTTCTACTGCCATAAACATAATCAGATATATCTAGCTAAGTCACATTTTACTTATAATTCATCATTTAACTACCATGCCAGATGTCATTATAGTTAGACCTACAAGGCAGTCAACTAAGTGACAATTTTAAAACAAACATACCAAACAATTAGTTAACACATAATTTTAGCAGTACTTTTAAAGTAGATGTAATATGGGATATTGTTATGAAAGTGTTATCAACACTTCCTAGAGCAATAATTAGGTGAAAACATAAACAAAGGATTAAAGCAATTTTCTATTAAATGTGAGAGTCATATGCAACAAGACATGATTGGTGCTAACGTTCATTGAAGTACAGTTCTATAATTATCATTAGCTCCTACAAATATTCAAAATTCATGGTGTAATGGAATTTTAGTGGATATAATATACAGTACACATTAGTAGTAAATGAATGAATTTTGTATATCCTTATGCTTATGGTTTTAAAGAAAAAAAGATGTTTTGTCTGTCAAATTACCATAAAATACACAAATATGAACATCAAAATACTGAAGACTCACTAAGTACCCACTTTTCCAAAATAAGGCTTAAAGCCCAACCCGGGTTTACCCGGGTAAAAACCATGGGTAAACCCGGGTAGATATGGGCACTTTGAACCCTGGCACCAAGTACTGGTTACCTGTGTTGATGGATGATTCCTGGGAACAGTGTAGTTAGGATTTTGTAAACTTTAGTGGCAGTCCTGGCATGACCTTAGCCTTTGGCCATTGAGGTATTTAGGGATGATTTTAAACATATAAAGAATTTTTTTTTTCCTTGTAGCCGAAGACAGCTGAAGAGCTATTATACATGTTGACAGTTGGTAACCAAAAAAGAACACAACATCTTACTGACGCTAATGCTGAGTTTTCAAGATCAGTGACATCACATGACTAAAATATTGTAGACTGAGATGCAAAAATCTCATCAAATAAACATATTTAATTTTGTAGCCTAAAACAGCAGAGGAACTATTATACATGTTGACTGTTGGTAACCAACATAGAACACAACATCCTACTGACGCCAATGCTGAATCTTCAAGATCACATGCCGTGTTTCAGGTAAATAATTGTTCTATGTGTGCAGGGCTTAAGTGAGCCGCATCGTAAGAAAACCGGATTTTTGCCTATGCAAACACAAAGGTGCAGATCAGCTTCGCAGTAATTGCGGAGCTGATCAGCGCCTTTGTTTTTTCTACACGGATAGTACAATTTCTCTTCTTCTTAAATCCAAAATTTCAAGCTTCAAGCCATCTTCTTGGACTGTACAGGCTGGTTTGTGTCAGACCTGGTCGGAAACCCCGAAGGCTGGGTTTTTCATGTTGCGGCTGGAGGAAATCTACCATCATGTGTTTATCATGCCACAGTGTTAAGAAAACTTTTCATTGGCAAATGGCCACAGTGTTAAGAAAACTTTTCAATGGCAAATGGCACGGATAATGTTTTCATTGTTGTGTGGACAGTGTTGCACATTGCTCTAGTGATAAAGCATTAAGCATGGGATCAAGTATGAACCCCACTAGCTGCGTGTTGTGTCCTTTAGCAAGTATCCAGGAAGTATTTGTGATGTCTCAATTTCGCTGAAAAATTGTTGACTGGTATTAGCTCGACTGCACGAAGTGCATAGAGCTATTGCAGTCACCCCGGTCGTCCACATTCCCGTTCCCGTGCGCGTGCGCGTGCGCGTCACACTTGCGTTAAAGTTTTCTAGAAGTCCATATCTTGACAACCACTCATCAGAAAGCATTCATACTTGGACCATAGATACCCTGTAGGGTTAGCTTTCATTCCATGGCATCGGGCCCCTGGGTCCAGGCCAGGGGGTGGGGCTGGAGGTTAAAATCTAGAACACCTTCAAAAATGGCAATTCTTGTGTTAAAGTTTTCTAGAAGTCCATATCTTGACAACCACTCATCAGAAAGCATTGATACTTGGGCCATTGACACCCTGTAGGGTCGGCTTTCATTCCATGGCATCAGATCCCTGGGTCCATGCCAGGGGGTGGGGCTAGAGGTTAAAATCTAGAACACCATTTATAATAATGGCTTTTCTGTGATATAGTATTCTAGAAGTCTATATCTTGAAAACTTTTTATCAGAGGGCTTTCATACTCAGACCATAGGTACCCTGTAGGGTTGAGTTTCATTTCATGGCATCGGGTCTCACGGTCCATGCCTGGGGGGTGGGGCTGGAGGTTAAAAACTAGAACACTGTAAAAAATAGATGTACTGCTGTGTAACTTTTACAAGGAGTCCATATCTTGACAACAACTTATCATAAAGCATTCATACTTCATACACTTTAGGTTCCATGACATCGGACCTCTGGGTCGGAGTCAGGGGGGCGGGGCTAGAGGTCAAAATCTAGAACTCCCCGAATTTTTTTTCTTTTTATTTCTTAATAGAAACAACTTAGGAAGATGGTTGGTCATTCATCTTTTGACTTTGTGACACTGACTTGTGTGTCATGACGGTAAGGGTCGGTTGACCTACTTTCCATGGTTCAGTGATTTTGCCTTATATCTTGACACTCAATTAGTATATTTTCTTACTTCTTTCAGATTATGAGTGAGTACGACCAGGCCTTTGACCCCAATATACTTATAGGTCACTGTGACCTAATTTCACGGTTCAGTGATTTTGCCTTATATCTTGACACTCAATTAGTATATTTTCATACTTTTTTCAGATTATGAGTGAGTATGACCAGACCTTTGACCCCAATATACTTATAGGTCACTGTGACCTAATTTCACGGTTCAGTGATTTTGCCTTATATCTCGGTTCTCAAATGGTTTATGAACAAACTTCTTTCAAAGTATGTTTGCGTATGACAAGACCTTTGACCCTGAATTAGTCCTAGGTCACTGTGACCTAATTTCACGGTTCAGTGATTTTGCCTTATATCTTGACACTCAATTAGTATATTTTCATACTTTTTTCAGATTATGAGTGAGTATGACCAGACCTTTGACCCCAATATACTTATAGGTCACTGTGACCTAATTTCATGGTTCAGTGATTTTGCCTTATATCTCGGTACTCAAATGGTTTATGAACAAACTTCTTTCAAAGTATGCTTGCGTATGACAAGACCTTTGACCCTGAAGTAGTCCTAGGTCACTGTGACCTAATTTCACGGTTCAGTGATTTTGCCTTACATCTTGACACTCAATTAGAATATTTTCATACTTTTTTCAGATTATGAGTGAGTATGACCAGACCTTTGAACCCAATATACTTATAGGTCACTATGACCTAATTTCACGGTTCAGTGACTTTGCCTTATATCTTGGCACTCAAGTAGTTTATGAACAAACTTCTTTGACACTATGTTTGTGTATGACAAGACCTTTGACCCTAAAGTAGTCCTAGGTCAATATGACCTTATTTCACGGTTCAGTGATTTTCCTTTATATCTCGGCACTCAATTGGTATATGAACATACTTCTTTCACGATATGTATGAGTATGACAAGACCTTTGACCGTAAAGTATTCCTGGGTCACTGTGACCTAATTTAATGGTTCAGTGATTTTGCCTTATATCTCGACACTCAGTTGGTATTTTTTCATACTTCTTTCTGATTATGAATGAGTATGACCAGACCTTAAACCCAAACATACTTATAGGTCACTATGACCTAATTTCATGATTCAGTGATTTTGCTTTATATCTCAACACTGAATGGGTATATGATCATATTTCTTTCACATTATGAGTAAGTATCACTAGACCTTTGAGGCTTTGACCCTGAAATACTTATAGGTCAGTGTGACCTTATTTCATGGTTCAGTGATTTTGCCTTGTGTCTTGGCACTCAGTTGGTATATGAACACACTTCTTTCACAATATGAGTGAGATCTTTAAATCCTAGGTAGTTATAGTTAACTTTCATGGTTCAGTGATTTTGCTTTATCGCATCAAGGCAAAAAGATGTATGAGCATAATGCTTTGGGTTACCGGTTGGGTTTGGCCTTATGTTTGACAAAGGTCAGAAGCAGTCGAGCACGCTGTCCTGCGACAGCTCTTATATTAAACATCAAATCGAACAAATTAGGAAGTTGCCACCACAGTGTGATATTAATTGTAGGCGTGATTGCATATCAAACCCAACAAAATAATAGATGCCTGGCAATATCTCTGACAAGCCATAGAATCCATACAGTCTGGTCGAAGTGTTTGCTAAAAGGTTTATAGAATGATTTTTTTCCTGGCTGCTTCCTGATCTGATCTGATATCCAGTCTTTGCGGGGTTTATGTGTTGTAACTGTAAATTCAAAAGAATTTTTATTTCGGGGAATTTCTATTTCTGAATTATTAGCGAGGTCTTGACTTTGTGAATGAGTGTTCGTGTAGTCTTCAAGGCTTATAAAGATGTTCTATTAGCAAGAACCTTGAATTTACGAGGCATCAAATTCCCAAATATTCTTTAAAAAAAAAAAGATGTTACACCCTATGGGCAATTTGCCTTTATTACGTCAGGATGAACATTTGTCACCAACATGACAGGCATATGTACCAGTCGGGTTTCGAACCCTTTGATTGCTAAGCAAATACGCTATCGATTTTCTTGAAAATTAGGTTCTCGCAAACATTTCCCAACTTACAGTACATGTGTTTCATTGATTATATGTTTTATTATGCTCTTCTTCAGGTGTTTATAAGACAGAAGGATAGGACGGCCAACATTTCCACAGAAGTCAGAATAGCCAAACTATGTCTGGTAGACTTAGCAGGGTCAGAAAGGGCCACTGTTACTAAAAATAGAGGGTCAAGGTTCAGAGAAGGGGCCAATATCAACAGATCCCTACTGGCGCTGGGGAATGTGATAAATGCATTGGCTGAAAATAAGGTTGGTTTCCTTCATTCTGTGATAAGCATGTACTTTATACTTCTACTTGTAACAAGAAGCTGCCTTTGACTGCATTGATTGACTGGTACATGTATATCATGGAAATCTCAAGGGTTTAAAGTTATAAATTTATAAGGCTGAGCATGATCACTTGATTTTTTGATGGATATCATTTTGGATTCCTTTTAAACATTGACCAGACAAAGAGATCAAATGTCACATCTGGGTTTTTTTCTGTCATGAAGGTTTGGTCAATTAAATATTTTGAGAAAGGCAGTTGTCATTATCACCCCCAGAGAGACTTGCAGAAACAGGCACTACTGGCGATGATTACTGATTGTAATGGACATATGATCATTGCTTTAATTGCATCTTTTTACTTACAGAATAAAGGATTTATCCCGTACAGAGACAGTAAACTGACACGACTGTTAAAGGACTCGTTGGGAGGAAATTGTCAGACTGTCATGATCGCTGCTGTAAGGTGAGTAGACACTGATCATACACAGGATAAAATGAGCCGCGTCCTCACAGGGTGCTTCCTTGGTCCCGATATAATAAGGTTTTGTTTGACTTTTTGGTACCGGATTTTTTATGCCCCCAACTTTGAAAAAGTTGGAAGGGTATATTGCTTTTGGCTTGTCTGTCTGTCTGTCTGTGTGTGTGTGTGTGCGTGTGTGTGTTAACTTTTGAATGGTGAATGTTAGGGATTTGAAATTTCATGTGTGTATTCCTCATGAAAAAATAGTTGACCCGTATTTTTTTTCTTGTCTGAGTTATGCCCCTTTTCTGAGTTATTTCCCTTTGAAAACAAAATTTGAAAATCTTGTGTGCAAGATATCTCAAAAAGTATTTAAGCTAGAGCCTTCATATTTGGTATACTGGTTGGGGCTGATAAGTAGATGACCTGATCAACTTTTGAGAACTTTCCGTCAAATTTTGACAAAAATACGGAATTTTGAAATTTTGATTGATTTTTCCACTTTTCGGTGAAATTTGAAACTTTTGAACGGTGAACGCTAGGGTTTTGAAATTTCATATACAGATTCCTCATGAAAAAATAGTTGACCCGTATTTTTTTTCTTGTCTGAGTTATGCCCCTTTTCTGAGTTATTTCCCTTTGAAAACAAAATTTGAAAATCTTGTGTGCACGATATCTCAAAAAGTGTTTAAGCTAGAGCCTTCATATTTGGTATACTGGTTGGGGCTGATGAGTAAATGACCTGATCAACTTTTGAGAACTTTCCGTCAAATTTTGACAAAAATACGGAATTTTGAAATTTTGATTGATTTTTCCACTTTTCGGTGAAATTTGAAACTTTTGAACGGTGAATGCTAGGGTTTTGAAATTTCATATACAGATTCCTCATGAAAAAATAGTTGAACCGTATTTTTTTTTTCTTGTCTGAGTTATGCCCCTTTTCTGAGTCATTTCCCTTTGAAAACAAAATTTGAAAATCTTGTGTGCAAGATATCTCGAAAAGTATTAAAGCTAGAGCCTTCATATTTGGTATACTGGTTGGGGCTGATCAGTAAATGACCTGATCAACTTTTGAGAACTTTCCGTCAAATTTTGACAAAAATACGGAATTTTGAAATTTTGATTGATTTTTCCACTTTTCGGTGAAATTTGAAACTTTTGAACAATGAATGCTAGGGTTTTGAAATTTCGTATACAGATTCCTCATAAAAAATAGTTGACCCGTATTTTTTTCATGTCCAAGTTATGCCCCTTTTATGAGTTATGTCCCTTTGAAAACAAAATTTGAAAATATTGTGTTAAAGATATCTGAAGAAGAATTTAAGCTAGAGCCTTCATATTTGGTATACTGGTTGGGGCTGATGAGTAGATGACCTGATCAACTTTTGAGAACTTTCCGTCAAATTTTGACAAAAATACGGAATTTTGAAATTTTGATTGATTTTCCACTTTTCGGTGAAATTTGAAACTTTTGAACGGTGAATGTCAGGGTTTTGAAATTTCATATACAAATTCCTCATGAAAAAATAGTTGACCCGTACTTTTTTCATGTTCAAGTTATGCGCCTTTTTGGAGTTATGCCCCTTTTAAAACAAAATTTGAAAATCTTGTGTGCAAGATACCTGAAAAAGTATTTAAGCTAGAGCCTTCATATTTGGTATACTGGTTGGGGCTGAAAAGAAGATCACCTGATTAATTTTTTAGGACTTTCAGTCAAATTTTGACATAAAAACTCTATTTTGAAATTTTTACTCCATTTCTAACTTGTATGCAAAAAGCTTACATTCTGTTTCTGGATCGAGGTCAAAAACACAGGCAACCGAACAGCTTCTTTAGGAAATTAAATTTCACATCATTCAAATGAAATAAATGAATCATACAGGCCGCCGGTTTAGGGACAAGCATACAGTTGGGGGCATAGTGTTTTACAAACACGCATTTCTAGTTTCTACTACGTTAACGGAGTTAATCTCCACAAAACAAGAGTCGGCAATAACATTAATTTCGCAATTTATATCACTTCTTAACAAATTAAATAAAAACTTCCTATAAAATTGCATTCAAAGCACTATTTTAGGACCTGAAATTCTTTCAGTGACGTCATAAATGAGAATCATATCAAATCATTGACCAAATTCTAGGAATTATTGTAGAAAAAAATCCGATACCAGAATCAAATAAAACCAAATCCTATCGGGACCTATAGTAAAAGTCAAACAAAACCTTTTTTATATCAGGACGAAGGAAGCACCCAGTGGTCCTGAGAAAAATGGATTTTTGCCTAAGAAAAAAAGGCGCAGATCAGCTTCGCAGTAACTGCGAAGCTGATTACTGTGAAGCTGATAAGCGCCTTTGTTTTTGTTACACGTATAAAACATTTCCTCTACTTTCTAAATTCAACATTTCCTTCGCTAGTCATCTTCTGAGCTTGTACAGCTCGGTTTGTGTGCAACCTGGTCGTAAATCCTGAAGGCCGGTTTTCTTGTATCACGGCTCAAATAATAACTCCGCTGGGATTTATGGTTCATTTTTGTCTTAGCTGAGCTGAGCATAAAAAAAGTTTTATAACCTCGGGGCCTAGGGTCGCAGGTTTGATGCAGGGCTTCTCCAGTCTGTAAGACTAGACTATAAGCAGAGGTCTCATCTCTATATGACATTAGCTATTAGATGGACCGAAGGGGCCATGAGCAAAATTGCAATTTTATAATGTAAGGAGATAGGCGATAGTGCTTCCAGTAGAGCGTTTTCCTCGAAATGGCCCCTTCCATTATTACGCAAACAATATATCTGTAGACGTTCAACCAACCTTGTGGTTCTTAAAGGGTAAAATATCTTTCTGAAATAAGAGTCATGACCATCAAGCTTGTTTCAAAGTCTGGTTATTTGTATGATATGAGCCACCTAATGGGAAAACCAACAATCTGCCAAGGCGAAAACAAAGGCGCAGATCAGCTTCGTTGTAACTGTGAAGCTGATCAGTGCCTTTGCTTTCGCTATACTGATAGTACAATTTATCTACTTTCTTAATCCACAATTTCCAGTCTCTAGCCATCTTCTGTGATTGTACAACCAGGTTTGTGTCGGACCAGTTCGGAAACCATGTTGGTTTTCCCCACGAGGCAGCTTAATTTTAATATGTAAATTTATATTATAAATATTTCAGCCCATCAACACTGTCATTTGAAGACACCTACAACACACTGAGATATGCAGACAGAGCTAAGAATATCAAATCCACAGTAGGTTATAAGTTGTTTTACATTTATGGCATTTCACCGTGATATGCTAAATTTACTTGTTAGCAGCACATAGTTAAGATGATAAAATTGAAGTGAAAGATTTAAGAATGCTCTACTACTAAGCCCTCCTTGTGGAGTAGTCCGGATAGCTCAGTTGTAAGCGCGTATGGCTTCTGACAAGCTATGTACCTCTGCCGTGCAGGTTCGAATCCCGCTGGTGTCACCAGTACAAAATATGGATTATTGAAAAAAACTATCAATGGTTCCTGCTTCAGTATGTACCAATGGTTTGACTGTCACCTGGCTTCAGGGCGCGGTGGTTTCACAGGGTATTTCCAGACTGAACGTCAAGTACTGCCCTGGCTTTCCCCCACCATTAGACAGTCGGTGTCTTAAGAAGCAGAATTGTGTAGCTAAGTACATGTAGATGCCTAGCTTGACATCTATCTCCAGTAAGAAAATATGCCTCAAGATAAATCATCAGCTAGTAATTTTGCACCTTGTACAGGGCGCCTGTATTGAAGACGCGTAAAAAAGTTCCAGCCATAGGTAGACGAAAACAAACTAAAAATGGATATGATGATGTTCAGCTCCGATAATATACACACATTTCAATTTGTGGGAACTTCCAAGGTTTAGTGATCTTGGTTTTTCAGCCATCCTATAATTATGAGCTGCCTCCTGAGAAAACCAAAAATCTGCATAGGCGAAAACAAAGGCGCAGATCAGCTTCACAGTAACTGCGAAGCTGATCAGCGCCTTTGTTTACTCTACACGGATTGTACAATCCTTCTTCATCTTAAACCCAAAATTTCAAGCTTCTAGCCTGCTTCTGTGCTTGTACAGGCCGGTTTGTGTCACACCAGTTTGGAAAACCACATTGTTGGTTTTCCCACTACGCAGCTCATATATAGACATGTTGTTTCTAATACAGCTGAAGAAGAATGTTCTGAATGTAGATTTCCACATAGCAAAGTACGGCCAGATAGTTGAAGAACTCAGGAAAGAGGTAAGGATCATCATGAAAACATGTCTGTGCAATTTATACCCCCTTAAAATCCACTTCTGTATAGCAAAACTTGGGTATGCAGGGGTTTACCTATTTTTCTTATTTTTGCTCCAAAACATAGATTGTGGGTACTCGTTAGAACCACCTCGGCGAGGCGGTTCTAACGTGTACCCACAATCTATGTTTTGAGGAAATATAAGAAAAATATCAACTTTTTTTCAGCTGAAAATTTTCAATTTTTGAAGCTAAAACAATATATGTTTATTGCATGGGCAAGTTTTCGTATTGAATCATGGCTAAAGACAAGCTTTACTTGAACATGAAAGTCATAAAACAATTTTAAGTCCTTTCACCTATGAAAAGAAACAGCTCATTATACCCCCGGCATTTATGCCGACGGGTATATAGTTTTCGCTTTTCCGTTCGTCCGTTCGTATGTTCGTTCGTTTGTTAGTTCGTTTCTTCGTTCGTAATTCCGGAACGTTCGTAGAATTTATGTCAAAGTTTTGGTTAAAGTTTCTCTAGAGGTGTATATCTCATGAACCAATGGTCAGAAACTATTCATATTTGGACCATAGGTACCCTATAGGGTTTGCTTTGTTTCCATGAGTTCGGACCCCAGGGTCCTTGCCCGGGGGTGGGGCTGGAGGTCAAAATCTAGGTCTTCTTTAAAATGTGCTGTTTACAATGTTAATGTTTCTTCTCTTGAGTTCATATCTTAACAAACAATCATAGGAATGTATTCTTATATAGTTCATAGATACCCTGTAGGGTTTGCTTTCATATTCAATGTCACCAAATCCTGGTTACCGTCCCCAGGGGTGGGGCTAGAGGTCAAAATCTAGGACACATTTTTATATGATATATACCATGATAAACTTTCTGTAAGTCTGTTTTTCTTGACTTCCACTAAGTCTTGCCAGAACGCATTCATACTTAGACCATAGGTACCATGTAAGATTCAGACTCTAGGGTCTATGTGCGGGGGGGGGGCTTAAGGTCAAAATCTAGAACTTCTTTAATAATTGTATTTTCTGTACTTTTTTTTTTACTATCATGTTAAGAAATCATTCATACTTGCCCCATAGGTACTCTATAAGGTTTGCCTTGTTTCTAATGACATTAGACACTAGGGTACATGCTGGGGGTGGGGCTAGAGGTCAAAATCTAGGACATCTTAATTTTTTTTTTTTTTTTTTTTTTTTTTAAGAATGACATTCTAATTTCATTTCAATCTAGGACTGAGGACCTGACCCACAATGTCCGCGCTTATGTCCTAGATTGGGTATACACGTCAGCTCTGTATACCGCTCTAAAATAGATATGTCATTCTAAAACTACACTTCCCCATGTTTGTATGTAAAGTACTTTACACTGCTTATTTCTAAAATGTACTTGATGAGGGTGCTGTCTTTCATTGGTGATGTGAGGTTCAATGTCAGGGGTGAGCATGTGCCGGGTTGTTTAGATAGGGGGTAGGGAAGGGGGCTTGGTGGTTTCTAAAATGTACTTGATAAGGGTACTGTTTTTCGTTGGTGATGTGAGGTTCAATGTCAGGGTTGAGCATGTGCCGGGTTGCTTAGGTAGGGGGTAGGGAAGGGGGCTTGGTGGCTATCAGCCGGGGGTATACGTGCCTCTCAAGGCACTTTTTCTAGTAAATCATAAAATAACCATATATGTTTTGGGTATTATTTTGTAATGGTACAGGATGTTGTAAACTACCCTGTTGGTACGACAGAGTGATCCAGTCTCCCCATACGTTTTTAGCTCACCTGAGCCAAAGGCTCACAAGGTGAGCTTATAGGATGGCTATGCTCCATTGTCCGTCCGTCGTCCGTCCACAATTTCAAAGATCTTCTCCTCTGAAACCGCTTGGCCAATCAAAGCCAAACTTCATGTGGAGCATCCTTAGGAAGGGGGAACGAAAGTTTATATAAATGGTCCAGGTCACATGACCAAGATAGCCGCCATGGCTATAATAGCAAAAACCTTTAAAAATCTTCTCCAGAACCAGTGGGCCGATTTCCACGAAACTTGGTATGTAGCATCAGGGACACAAGCCCATCATAGTTTATATAAATCATGACCCTAGGATGACCTTGACCTATTTTATGGCAAGGTCAACTTAGGTCGCCAATGCATTTGAATGGGAAAAAAATGGTAAAATGCTATTTAATGGGTAAAACTTACTGGGAAAAGGCAAATGGACAGAAGATTAATGTTAATGGAAAATTTTAGCCCCTGGGGGTTGTCTGCCCCTGCCCCGGGGCTATATACATGTTTATTTCCATAATAATGAAACATCTTCTTTCCTGAAACCGCTTGGCCAATCAAAGCCAAACTTCATATGGAGCATCCTTGGGAAGGGGGAAAGAAATTTTATATAAATGGTCAAGGTCAAAATCTAGAACTTCTTTAATAATTGTATTTTCTGTACTTTTTTTTTACTATCATGTTAAGAAATCATTCATACTTGCCCCATAGGTACTCTATAAGGTTTGCCTTGTTTCTAATGACATTAGACACTAGGGTACATGCTGGGGGTGGGGCTAGAGGTCAAAATCTAGGACATCTTAATTTTTTTTTTTTTTTTTTTTTTTTTTAAGAATGACATTCTAATTTCATTTCAATCTAGGACTGAGGACCTGACCCACAATGTCCGCGCTTATGTCCTAGATTGGGTATACACGTCAGCTCTGTATACCGCTCTAAAATAGATATGTCATTCTAAAACTACACTTCCCCATGTTTGTATGTAAAGTACTTTACACTGCTTATTTCTAAAATGTACTTGATGAGGGTGCTGTCTTTCATTGGTGATGTGAGGTTCAATGTCAGGGGTGAGCATGTGCCGGGTTGTTTAGATAGGGGGTAGGGAAGGGGGCTTGGTGGTTTCTAAAATGTACTTGATAAGGGTACTGTTTTTCGTTGGTGATGTGAGGTTCAATGTCAGGGTTGAGCATGTGCCGGGTTGCTTAGGTAGGGGGTAGGGAAGGGGGCTTGGTGGCTATCAGCCGGGGGTATACGTGCCTCTCAAGGCACTTTTTCTAGTAAATCATAAAATAACCATATATGTTTTGGGTATTATTTTGTAATGGTACAGGATGTTGTAAACTACCCTGTTGGTACGACAGAGTGATCCAGTCTCCCCATACGTTTTTAGCTCACCTGAGCCAAAGGCTCACAAGGTGAGCTTATAGGATGGCTATGCTCCATTGTCCGTCCGTCGTCCGTCCACAATTTCAAAGATCTTCTCCTCTGAAACCGCTTGGCCAATCAAAGCCAAACTTCATGTGGAGCATCCTTAGGAAGGGGGAACGAAAGTTTATATAAATGGTCCAGGTCACATGACCAAGATAGCCGCCATGGCTATAATAGCAAAAACCTTTAAAAATCTTCTCCAGAACCAGTGGGCCGATTTCCACGAAACTTGGTATGTAGCATCAGGGACACAAGCCCATCATAGTTTATATAAATCATGACCCTAGGATGACCTTGACCTATTTTATGGCAAGGTCAACTTAGGTCGCCAATGCATTTGAATGGGAAAAAAATGGTAAAATGCTATTTAATGGGTAAAACTTACTGGGAAAAGGCAAATGGACAGAAGATTAATGTTAATGGAAAATTTTAGCCCCTGGGGGTTGTCTGCCCCTGCCCCGGGGCTATATACATGTTTATTTCCATAATAATGAAACATCTTCTTTCCTGAAACCGCTTGGCCAATCAAAGCCAAACTTCATATGGAGCATCCTTGGGAAGGGGGAAAGAAATTTTATATAAATGGTCAAGGTCACATGACCAAGATGGCCGCCATGGCTATAAATAGAAAAAAACCTTTAAAAATCTTCTTCTCCAGAACCAGAAGGGGGGGGGGGGGCTTGAGGTCAAAATCTAGAACTTCTTTAATAATTGTATTTTCTGTACTTTTTTTTTACTATCATGTTAAGAAATCATTCATACTTGCCCCATAGGTACTCTATAAGGTTTGCCTTGTTTCTAATGACATTAGACACTAGGGTACATGCTGGGGGTGGGGCTAGAGGTCACCAAATCCTGGACATCTTAATTTTTTTTTTTTTTTTTTTTTTTTTTTTTTTTTTTTTAAGAATGACATTCTAATTTCATTTCAATCTAGGACTGAGGACCTGACCCACAATGTCCGCGCTTATGTCCTAGATTGGGTATACACGTCAGCTCTGTATACCGCTCTAAAATAGATATGTCATTCTAAAACTACACTTCCCCATGTTTGTATGTAAAGTACTTTACACTGCTTATTTCTAAAATGTACTTGATGAGGGTGCTGTCTTTCATTGGTGATGTGAGGTTCAATGTCAGGGGTGAGCATGTGCCGGGTTGTTTAGATAGGGGGTAGGGAAGGGGGCTTGGTGGTTTCTAAAATGTACTTGATAAGGGTACTGTTTTTCGTTGGTGATGTGAGGTTCAATGTCAGGGTTGAGCATGTGCCGGGTTGCTTAGGTAGGGGGTAGGGAAGGGGGCTTGGTGGCTATCAGCCGGGGGTATACGTGCCTCTCAAGGCACTTTTTCTAGTAAATCATAAAATAACCATATATGTTTTGGGTATTATTTTGTAATGGTACAGGATGTTGTAAACTACCCTGTTGGTACGACAGAGTGATCCAGTCTCCCCATACGTTTTTAGCTCACCTGAGCCAAAGGCTCACAAGGTGAGCTTATAGGATGGCTATGCTCCATTGTCCGTCCGTCGTCCGTCCACAATTTCAAAGATCTTCTCCTCTGAAACCGCTTGGCCAATCAAAGCCAAACTTCATGTGGAGCATCCTTAGGAAGGGGGAACGAAAGTTTATATAAATGGTCCAGGTCACATGACCAAGATAGCCGCCATGGCTATAATAGCAAAAACCTTTAAAAATCTTCTCCAGAACCAGTGGGCCGATTTCCACGAAACTTGGTATGTAGCATCAGGGACACAAGCCCATCATAGTTTATATAAATCATGACCCTAGGATGACCTTGACCTATTTTATGGCAAGGTCAACTTAGGTCGCCAATGCATTTGAATGGGAAAAAAATGGTAAAATGCTATTTAATGGGTAAAACTTACTGGGAAAAGGCAAATGGACAGAAGATTAATGTTAATGGAAAATTTTAGCCCCTGGGGGTTGTCTGCCCCTGCCCCGGGGCTATATACATGTTTATTTCCATAATAATGAAACATCTTCTTTCCTGAAACCGCTTGGCCAATCAAAGCCAAACTTCATATGGAGCATCCTTGGGAAGGGGGAAAGAAATTTTATATAAATGGTCAAGGTCACATGACCAAGATGGCCGCCATGGCTATAAATAGAAAAAAACCTTTAAAAATCTTCTTCTCCAGAACCAGAAGGCCAATGATTTTGAAACTTGGTGTGAAGCATCAGTGACTAGAGCTCTACAAAGTTTATATAAATCATGACCCTGGGATGACCTTGACCTATTTTACGGCAAGGTCAACATAGGTCGCTCATGCATTTGAATGGGGAAAAGTGTTAAAATGTCATTTGTAGGGAAAAACTTTTGGTAAATAAGCAAATGGACTGAAGTTTTATGTTTTCAAAAAGAAATTGACTCCAGGGGTTGCTCTGACCCGGCCCTGGGGTTATATACAGGTATATTACCATTCTAGTCAAACAAGTTTTTTGGTATATATCTTGGGTTTCAGGTGAGCGTTTACAGGACCATTGGTCCTCTGGTTATACTTTGTGCCAAAATTTTCAGGAAAATGTTAAGAAAAAATGAAAATGTAAAGAGAATAATAATAAACACACAAGAACTTCTCCTTAGTCAATATGCGGATGATACGCATATATTTCTGGATTGAACAGAAGATTCGTTGCGAGCAGCCTTAGAGGTTTTAGATAGGTTTTATGCTATTTCCGGTCTAAAAATTGATATAGAAAAAACTAAGGCAATTTGGATAGGATCATTAAGCAATTTTGATAACAGGATTTGTAGAAATTATAACCTAGACTGGACAAACGGGCATTTTAAAATTTCAGGGGTAACGTTCACAACGGAAGTTTTTGATATATGGGATGTAAATGCACCACCAATAATAACTACAGTTGAAAGTCGATTAAATCAATGGTCTAAAAGAAAACTGACTCTCTTTGGTAGAATCACTATTATCAAATCATTAACACTAAGCAAGTTCATTCATCTGTTCTAAGCCTTACCAAACCCTCCTGGGGATCTTATAAAACGACTTGATACGCTATTTTTCATGTTTTTATGGAATTCCGGACCAGATCGCATAAAACTGAACACTATCGTAAAAGACATGTCCGCAGGTGGACTTCGAATGGTCATTATTAATGTATTTATCAAATGGCTTAAAATCACATGGTTGAGGAGAATAATACAAAATGATAGAAATGTGTCATGGTACACGTTATCTGAGGTCGACTTCCATTAGCTGTTTACGTTAGGAATAGGATATGCCAAAAATTTAAGTCAAGCCCATATTGAGCTGTACAAAATTTGGGGCGTACTATAGAGGAGAACACTAAATTTTAGACTTTTTTCGTAACTTTTTTGAGGTCGCAAAAACCCATGACAATTGCCAAAAATGCGCTATAATGCGTTTTGAAATGTAAACACAAGTTGAACGGACTGAGAAAATGTATAGGCTTACTGTTTCACGCGCTCTTCCTGACCTTTTGATGACTAAATCATTAGTTTCAGTACATTTTGTAAGTTTCTACTTGTCTTTCTCAATTTCCCTATCGGAAGTTCGACCTTGACATTGTTTATCCATGAAGAGAGGTAACTCAAGCACACTGGTATACAAGATATAGATTTAAGAAAAAAAAAAAAGGAAAAAAGATAATGCTGCGTTCTGCTTATATTTCTATGGGAATAATATGAAGATTATATGCGTAAGATGTTAGTGTGTATAGGGAATTGAAATTTATGCTGTGTAGCTAATGAAACCAAGGAAAGAAAAATAAACATTTTTATTCTTTTTTTTTTTCGTATGTCTTTTTTTTGTTTCCTTCTGTGTTTCAAATTCTCAAAGTAAACTTAACCAAGCTCTGATAATTGGGAGTCCTAACCTGTGTTCACGATCAAAGGGGGCAGATTATTGGAAGTGTGCAATCAACAATGCAATAATTGGCTGTCAAAACAACTCAACAGGGACCTTAATTGGTGTTTGCATTGAGGTGAGAATTTTGTCCCAATTAACGAACTGACACCTGAGAAGGTGTTAACTGTTAATAATGAGAACTGATGAGGTACTCATGTCTAGTATGATCAGAGGTTCCAAGGCACATTACCCAGAGCTAGAGGAAGAACTGTTGGTCTAGGCCTATGCTACAGACAGGCGCCGTTGCGTTGAACTTAAGAGTTACGCAAAGAAGATCACGGTCTTTGTTTTCGCATACATGCAAATTGCTGGTTGTGCAAAAGAAGATTAATAATACTTTAAGAAGTGCCCAACTTCTTAAAGAGAAACTTTAAGAAAAGTGCACCCTGGCGAATACCTCAGTGGCAAACAATCTCTTCTTTTTTTTTTTTTCTTTTTCTTCTTTTCTCATAGTACCATATAGAGATACTGTAAGAAAACTGCACCTTGGCGAATGCCTTAGCGGCAAACGATCTCTCTTTTCTTTTTCTTTTTTCCTTTTCTCATAGTATCAGAAACCAAATAGAGATACTGTAAGAAAATTGCACCTTGGCGAATGCCTTGCAAAGGATCTTCATTTTTTTATTTTGCCTGGCGAACACACAGCAGGGCTGTAACTCTTTCTCATTAGTGATAAGATGTCAGTAACGTATATTACGATGGGTGTTTCAAATCTAAGAAAATTGGCAATCTGAACTGAAAATGCTAAGTTTAATACTGTCATGATTTGTGGTCAAAATCTGCCGCGTGTTATGTATAGGAACAAGACTTTTTTCTCCGGATTTGACCCCCCAAAATTGAGTGCGTGTTATGCACGAGTGCGCATAATACGCCGCGAAGTACGGTAAAAGCGAAATATAATCTGCGCGGAACTATTCTAGATTTTCGAGCATTTATAAGGAGACTGCCAGAATTACAGAAAAATTTAATCAATGATAATAGAATAACAATTATGTTGACTAAGTATGATGTTTGATGTAATGTATATCTTCAAGTTTTGCTAAGGGATAAAAAAGGATGTAGACGATTATATGATGTCATAGTACCGACAAAGTTCCTGCAGTCCAGTACGAAATGGGAGCAAGAAATTTGTCATATTGGTGAGGAAGAGCTGAAAATGTACAATTCTGTAATACCAACTTTAAAAGAAATCAAACTAAGGGACTTCAATATAAAATAACGAATAAAACACTAGTCACTAAATCATTTTTATATAGAATAAATAAAGTAGATGATAACTTATGCGAATATTGTGGACAAAATCCAGAGACCATACACCATCTTTTCGTACATTGCAACATAGTGAAAATATTTTGGAGGGAATTAGAAGCATGGTTAATCAACAACTTTAATTTGCGAATATCTCTTAATGACAAAAATATCTTGTTTTCTTACGAACAAAAACATAAACTGATAAACAATATACTTCTATTACTTAAACAAATTTTCCGGAAGACGACTAAACGTAGAATCTATCAAGTCAATTTTACACAGAAAATACAAGAGTGAAAAATATTTAGCGAACTTGAATAACAACTTTGCGACATTCTTACGAAAATGGGCTACCTTATACAATTACTTTGAACACAACTAGTATATAATAAACCCATTTCCACATGACCTTAGCTGTTAGTGAGGTGGTAAAACCCAAATCAAACAACCAACTAATACAATATAACAAAAATTCTGCAAAATATAATATAACAAAAATATGCATATCAAAACTATAAACTTACCCCATAAAAATAATCCGTAATTCTTTATAGTGAAATTTTGTCTACATGTAAACTCTCTGCACGAGACAATCGTATGACTTGTATGTATATAAACTTATCAAACTGTAAAAGGGGTATGTATCTATCAATAATGTATATACTCCTATTAAATGACGGACAGGTAAATATTATCTGGCCTAGATGACCAATTACCTTGATAACATTCAAATATAAGCACATAAATAAAGTATGATAGATTCCGTGTCATGGACGCAATTTAAAAGACAGTTTTGTGGAAGACGTTTATTAATTACTACTTTAAATGTGGCAATTTCACTTTTTCTCTGATTAGAATAATATTCATACTACAATGATTGGCATTTTCCTCTCTCCGAATATGGCAGTGTGCAGAATGAAAGCCAAACAAAAGTCTTTTGAATACTCTTTTTGACATGGCTTTCCAAAATTACTTGAATTTCGTTTCCAACGTTTGTATCAGCAGCTTTGCATAATGTATTTGAAAGCAATGTTTTTGTCCATTTATTTCTTATATTGGTTAGTTAGGCACATATACTTTATAAAATGAAAATTATGTATAGACATGTATTTCAAATGTTTGTGAATATCGTAGAAATAAAATTAGAAAAAACTACCCTGTTGGTAGAATGTCTTTGACCGTTCCATTTATGTCAATGCATCTTTATCTCTCTTAAACATAGTGACAACATTTTGCATCCCATGCATGATTTCTTGAATGTTGTAATGCTTTATTATTTTTTGTTTTGTTTTCCGCCAACAGATAGTAGAGTTAAAACAGAAATTACAAGACAGTGAAGCTGTGAGACCACCTACCAACAATGCCCATACTGTACAGCAACCAGTAGCACAGGATTACTCCAGGTAGTTTACTTATCACATATTAGAAGCTAAGTGGAAGGTCTGTAGAGTGCCACTATGAAATATTGTTTATTTTTGCATTAATAACCATGCCACATGATATTGAAAGACTTGTATTAACAAAGAGAAGTCCGTGTGTTAATGAGGCAATTTTTGTGAGCGTTTGCTGTTAATACACTGCTCTTATTTATGCTTGTTACAGGGCCTCTTGCAAATATTGACGTCATCACGCAATGTGCATTTGATTCAACATTATACTGTGACATTATGATGACATTGAAGTTTGCCATACAAGCAGCATTTTTCAAACATTGTTAGCTAACATCATTTTCCAAACCATTTTAGGTTCAAGGAAAGCTTAAAATGGCAGCTAGTAGAAGGTTATAATGTAATTTTCTACATTAAAATGAAGCATTAACATGACAAATCACTTTCCCAACTTGTTCAGAATCAGATACTAGTCACTAAAAAATGAACATTTTGGGTGATTTTCCGATAGATTTTCGTCGCCCACATGAATGTTTGGTCATGTTTGTTTGTAAAATGTTTCCATCACTGTAGAAGAACAAAATTTAATATTTCAGCATAAATAAAGGTTATTTGTTTTGCGGTTTAACAATGTTTAGTCGTGTAATGACAAAGTACCAGCTTTCTGGATATTATCCAGCACTATGAGGAATTATGTCTCCCCCCGACAGGGTCGGGAGACATATTGTTTTTCCCCGTGCGTCCGTCCGTCCGTCCGTCTGTCCGTCACAAATCGTGTCCGCTCTATAACTTGAAAACCGTTAAAGATTTTTTAATGAAACTTGGTACACTTGTAAACCACGACGAGACGATGTGTCATGCACAAGAACCATAACTCTAGCTTGAGTATTTTTGGAGTTATTTCCCTTTGATTATTTTCCATATGATTTCGTGTCCGGTCTATAACTTGAAAACCGTTTAAGATTTTTCAATAAAATTTGGTACACTTATTAAGCATGATCAGACGATGTGTCATGCACAAGAACCATAACTCTAGCTTGAGTATTTTTGGAGTTATTTCCCTTTGATTATCTTCCATATGATTTCGTGTCCGGTCTATAACTTGAAAACCGTTTAAGATTTTTCAATAAAACTTGGTACACTTATTAAGCATGATCAGACGATGTGTCATGCACAAAAACCATAACTCTGGCTTGTGTATAGACTGGCTCCAGTCATTACTGTTTTTTTTTTTTTTTTTTTTTTTTTTTTTTACCTATATTAAAAGAAAAAAAAAGTACTGAGTGGCAAAAATTTCTAACTGGCCCAACAGTAACTTGAGTTTCTGACTAGTAGGGGAGATTATATTATCAGAAAAGGGGTCAAGTAAGAATTATTCACCTTTGCTAAAACTCAAGGCCTGGAGCCAGGCTAGCTTGTGTATTTTATGAGTTATTTACCTTTGATTATTTTCCATACAATTTCGTTTCCGCCCTATCACTCGAAAACCCTAAGAGATATTTCAATGAAACTTGGTACACTTATAAAGCACGATGAGATGATGTGTCAAGTTAAAGAACCATAACTCTTGCTTGCATATCTTTGGAGTAATTTTCCTTTGATTATTTACCATACAATTTTGTGTCTGCTCTATAACTTGAAAACCGTAAGAGAAATTTCAGTGAAACTTGGTACACTTATAAAGCACGATAAGACGATGTGTCATGCACAAGAATTATAACTCTTGTTTTCATATCTTTGGAGTTATTTTCCTTTGATTATTTTTCCATACAATTTCATGTCCTCTCTATAACTTGAAAACCATATGAAATATTTCAATGAAACTTGGTACACTTATAAAGCACGATGAGTTGATGTGTCATGCTAAAGAACCATAACTCTTGCTTGCATATCTTTGGAGTTATTTCCCTTTGATTATTTTTCATACAATTTTTGTCTGCTCTATAACTCAAAAACCATTAGAGATTTTTCAATGAAACATAGTACACTTATAAAGCATGATGAGACAATGTGTCATGCACAAGAATCAACACTCTTCAGGGTTCCCACGGTCAGGGAAAAGTCAGGGAAAAATAAAAAAAGTTCAAGGTCAGGGAAAAGTCAGGGAATTTTGTTTTTGGTCAGGGAAAATTGAAATTTTGGCAAAAGTCAGGGAAAAGTCAGGGAATTTTAGAATCAAAAGTTAGACCATATTTTTCAGTGATGATAATTACAGTTCTAAATCAATAAATTCTAATGATTTCCAACTTTTAGGTGAGCTATGCTATTCATGAAGCCATATCAGTGGCATTATTGAGTGCTCTAGATAAGGATTCTTACCTAATGTGTATTTACAGGGCTATTTTTCTCACCTTTTTTTGGAATTTTAATACCGATGAACTTCAGAAATAGTGGAAAAATGCCGCTTATTTTGGTCAGGGAATTTTGGAATTTGGTCATTGAAGAGTCAGTGAAAAGTCAGGGAATTTTACTTTTTATGATTTGTGGGAACCCTGCTCTTGCTTTCATATCTTTGGAGTTATTTCCCTTTGATTATTTTCCATTAAATTTCGTGCCCGCTCTATAACTTGAAAACCGTAAGAGATATTTCAATGAAACTTGGTACACTTATAAAACAGAATGACAGGATATGTGATGCACAAGAACTATAACTCTTGCTTGCATATTTTGGACATGCACGTAGAAAGGGGGGAGACATCAGTTTTCACATAGAAAACAAATTCTAGTTTATATGTGTCTTGCCCAAGGACACAACTTGTTGAAGCTAGGGCTTAAACTAGTCTTTTATGAAATGACACTTATCATTTGAACCACCTCATGAGAAAATCAACAATTTTCATAGGCGAAAACAAAGACACAGATCAGCTTCGCGGTAACCGCAAAGCTGATCAGCGCCTTTGTTTTCGCTACTCGGAAAATACAATCTCTCTTCTTCTTAAATCCGAAATTTCAAGCTTCTAGCCGTCTTCTGTGCTTGTACAGCTTGGTTTATGTCAGACCTATTCGGAAGCCACATTCTTGGTTTTCCCACGAGGCAGCTCATTTTGAGATTTTCCAGGTTCATTGAAGAAATCCAGAATGGGTTTGCCCCAGTTATGCCATCCCACAAAGAGCAAATTAACAGTGAGGTTGGTGTTAGAGAACGTCAATGGAAGATGTATAGAAAGGAACCATGTCTGTCCTGACTTTTGATGATTGTATGATCAAGTAATTTATCATATTCTGATGTTCCAGTTCCATTGAAGAAATCCAGAACAGCTTTGCCCCAGTAATGTCATCACGCAAAGAACAAATAAACATGGAGGCTGGCGTTAGAGAACTACAATGGAAGATGTATAGGAAAGAGAGATGTCTGTCTAGACTAGCCGCTCTGGATGAACCAGCCAATAATGAGGTATAAACACATCTTAAAGTACATTTCCTTCGCAAGTGGTAACCTAGACATTGGATTCCAGAGCAAAGATTCTTGTGTTCAGACACCACTACTGTCGTGTGTTGTCCTTTGGCAAGTAATCTAAAGCTCCCTAAAGTAGTTTAAACATCCAGGAAGTGATCATACTATTAAAGTAATAATGGGACTCTGACATTAAGGAACAGGGCTTGCACTGTTTGTTTGTATCTTCCTCTTAAAAACTGTTATGATAGACTATCATATCAAATTTGTTTCTACTCTGCTGTTTCAGACTGTCGACAAACTTACAAGCCTGATCTCCGGTATGAAACAGAAGTCAGAATTTCTTGCCACCAAAGCTGACGTAGGTCTGGACAAAATGGTTGAGGAAAATAGTACCCTACAACAGAGGCTGATATCTTCTCTTGGTTCGAGTGATGGGAGCCTGCCACAGGTTAGAATATTTCTTTGTTTGATTTGATTTATAAGGTCCCTGTCAACAGCTGTCATGTTGGCAGGTCCCTAATAGCTCAGTGTGACAGTGTCCACTTTAGTGTTCTCTCGGTTGTGAGTTCAAAGTCATACCAAAGGCATTAAACTTGCACTTTTCTTGATGATAGTGGCAATAAAAGGGTTGTGCCGGGAAGATCCAAGAAGACAGGAAAGTTTCTGTTTAAGATTGATGTTATGGTGCAATAAAATCTCTACAAGAATAGCCTTTTCAAGACTTCTGTATAGAATATTGAAAAATTTGCTTATTTTAACAAGTTTTTGCTGTAATTTCAGCCAGTATCCCAGTGTATGCAACTAAGCATGCTCAAGACTGAGCTCCAGGACACAACCAGACATGTAGATTATCTCAAACGATCCATTAGATTTCAACAGAGGGAGCTGCAGCATAATGAGAGGTATTACCGGTATACATTTGAGCCACAACGTGAGAAAACCAACAATTTGGGTTCCGACTAGGTCCTGCACGGGCTGTACAGTCACAGAAGATGGTTAGAGGCTGGAAATTTTTGATTTAGAAAGTAGAGGAATTGCACTATCCATGTAGCCTAAACAAAGCACTGATCAGCTTCGCAGTTACTGCGAAGCTGATCTACGCCTTTGTTTTAGCCTGTGCAGATTATTGGTTTTCCCATGCGGCAGCTCATTGGTAAGAAAAGCATGCATGGTTTAGTAGATAAGCATATTGTCTTGTAAACCAAGGATCACAATTTGGGATAAGACTTCTAATCAACATATTGTCTCCATATGAGCTTAGTAGTTGAGTGCAATGTAAAACTTGGGTTGGTAACTCAAAGCCATCTTAGCAGCCAACTTCAGTATCTCTTAGGGATTATGGTGGATAACTGAAAAGGACCTTAAGTTACGGTGGCAACTTAACAGCATCTTTACTTCACGGTCAACTCAAGCTCACCTTAGCGTCGTCTTACCTTAAGAAGTTGCACCTTTCTTTAAAAAAATTTACAATAGCTTAGAGTAACTGGAATAGCAGAGCGTAAATTTTAAGGTGGTCATCTTAAGACCATGGTAAGTATGTCATAAGTAGGGGAACTTACGATGCCTTCGAGTTACTAACACCAGGACAGTAACCGCTACCATCACATTTAACGAGCCCATTTTGTCTACTAGATTTTTGCCACCTTAGCAATTTTGAGAAGACATGTTTCAATTCTAATGAAGGCCTAAATTGTTCATAAACATATCAAGCTTGCAAGTGCTGATATAAGTTAACAGCAACAAATCATCATCATCTTATCCGTTTTATAGTCCATTGTCCTCATCTGAGGGTTGGACTTGTTTGACAAGTCTCCTTCTTAGATGTCCTTTCCACTCATAGCCATTCTATGGATCAGCAGTATTCATTCCAAGCTTCTTTTTGTCGTCCAACAACACTTCAGTCCATGCTTTCCTTGGCATGTGGAATCAATACTATGCAAGAATTTGTGTAGAAAAAAGTGTAGAAAAAGGTGGAGAATCAATACTATGCAAGAATTTGCTTAACAAAATGTTTCCCGCTTTCTTTGTTTCAGGCTGACACACAAACTTCTCAAATTGATCAAGCGGCAACATTACATCATCAAAGGTCATAATATCATGACCTCTGACCTACTTAACGACTACCACGACATACAGCAGATAGCAGCTGGGCAGGAACTGCAGTGGGAAGATCAGGAAGGGGAGAGCACTTTCAGAGCAGGTTACAGACTGGCAGACATGTTAGAGTTACCTGCCTTGTCAAGGGGAATAAGTCAGTCAGGACTTTCAGCTTCATTGCCACTAGGAAACGAAGGTCCTACTACTTCAGGACAATCAGTAAAGGGACTGAATATTTCATCTCATACAAGTAGTATTATATCAAGATCAGAACCTGGTGTGTTATCACCGTCGGAACAGATAAGCCAGAAAGTTCATCCAGAGATGCAAAATGATGAAGCCGAATGTTCTCCGGCAAAAATGCCTCGTTTGGCAGCATCAGCCACGATAAACACTGCACCTCCACATAGCGTTGCTGGTAGTGGAAATAATGTAAATTCTTTTGATAATATGAGGAGAAATAGACTGAATTCCATGACAGACATGAATAACAAGCCTAGTCCTAGCAAATCCGGAGGATTGATGGATCTGTCGCAGGTCAAAGTGGATGAAATTGATGAAAAAAGTCCGGATGAGGTCTTTGTGCCGAAGTCTAAATTCACAAAACTAAATGATACAATTACAAAGTGTAAAAAGTATGTGAAAGTTCATTGCTTAGATGCAGTGAATTCTGAGAAAACGGCCAGTAATAATGAGTTGAACGGAACATTTACGATGGACCCTGAAGCTAGTCAAATCCCTTTATCTGCTGTCCCAAATGTTGACTCTTTACAGTTATGTCGGTGTGTGAAATCGCAAATAGAGACATTAAATGGAAATCCAGTGACGAACAATGGTATCCATGCTGGTTCGAACATGAACGAAAATTCAGTATGCGCTAAGTGTAGCTGTTTAGTGAAGCCTCATTCTGACATTACTGGTTCCCAGTTGGAGTCACATGACCCCAATGATGATTCAGGAACCAGCACGCTAATGAACAGTCAAGCTACAGTGTCGACGTTGAACAACTCACAGGACTTGTCGGGAATCTCCGAATATATGGACATAGCTTACACAGGCAATCAAAATAATAGAATCAGGACCTTAAGCTCGAGTACTGTGAATCTCTCGGACACTTTTTCAAAAGAAGGTTCGATGGGGTCAGTTAGTCATAATGGGACAGTGGTCAGTAAAGCAGCAAAGGTTCATGCAGCAAGATCCATTAAGTTTGAAGATGGTGATGGCTCTAGGAGAGGGTCTGGGGGTAAGCGTGTATGACATATGAGCCACCTCATGGGAAAACCAACAATGTGGTTTTTGAACAGGTCCGACACAAACCGGTTTGTACAAGCACAGAAAAGAGCTAGAAGCTTGAAATTTTGGATTTAGAAAGAAGAGGAATTGTACTAACTGTGTAGCGAAAACAAAGGCGCTGATCAGCTTCGCGGTTACCGCGAAGCTGATCTGCGTCTTTGTTTTCGCATATGCATATTATTAGTTTTTCCATGAGGCGGCGCATATGTTTTGCCTTATGTTTCATTACAGTTAAAAACAAGCTCAGATGCAAGCAGGCTGTAAAGCCACAGAAAGCTATAGGCAACTTCTGATTCAAGAATGATAGAGGTTGTACTATCTTTACAGAGGAAGTTATTTTATTTTAGCAATATCTTGAAACAGTCTGTCCATGATTTCTAATCCTCTATAGAACTTACCTAGTTAGCTGCCAGCTGGATGCTTGAACAATCTTTTGGCTGAGTATTTCTTGTCGGGTCTGTACTGTATAGGAATGTATTCTATGTATTATTTTTGTGATGGCATCCTTCATAAGACTGAAGCCTTAAGACAAAATTGTTAAATTCTGTAATATCATTTATGTGACATTTTATTTTCATCTTCAGGCAAAACACCATCAGGAGTAAGGAAAACCCCAGAAAGAAAGCCTCTCCATCCTACGGGAACCAGCAATACAAGCCCAGACTCCAGGCTGAACCGGGTACCAGCTCTGTCAAGGTCACAGAGCATGGTGGTTAAAAGCATCATGGGAAACAAGGGAAGTTACTCCTTTAAAACCAAGTCTTACACACCAAATTACATGAAGATGACGACGGCTGTGGCTCGACGTAATGATCACAATGCACAGTGAGTATAGTGAAGTTGAACATGTACTTTCACTTTGGAAGAATGACAACTGTTACACTATGAGCAGTGACACAAGAAAACTGATCTTCGGGGTTTCCTATCAGAACAGACACAAACTGGCCTGTGCAGCTTCAGAAGATGGCTAGAAGGTTGAAATTTCGGATATAGAAAGAAGAGAAATTGTACTATCCGAGTAGCGAAAACAAAGGTGCTAATCAGCTGTGCATCTTGTTATGATAAAGAAATGTTTCTTCTTTTCACAATTTCAGAGCCCCTGATGTAATTCCTGACCAGTCAGAAACGAAAATCAACAATAACATGTCTCAGCTAAAGAAATTCAAGTCTTCCTTCTTTGGCAGGAAAGCTAGACCTCTCACGTAAGACTGCTTTTTAGCTTGTAGATGCTTGTATGACCTTTGATAATGTAAACAGATATGTAGAGTACATGTAATAAACAAAACAACCCAGCAGCATAAGCCTAATGGAATCACTTTGAAGTTCTTTCTGAGGCTGGTGTGAAGTGTCTGCTGTGAGTTATTTGTATGAATTAAAACATAAAAATGAATCTTCATGAGCAGAAAGATGTAAACGTAAAAAAAATTAAAATATACAAATATACAAAAATATTTTATTGGCTGCTTTGAGCAATTCTTTAAATGTGTTTCTGTTCTGTTCTAAGACTACTTGCTTTAATGTTTTCCTTACAGATCAAGTATGAGAAGTAAATCCACCTCCAATCTGTCGAGCCGTGCAGCCTGGCAATTATGACTGACAAACTCTACAGCCTCCCACAGCCTTCACTGGTCTAACCTTGGACGACCTGGGCCTATAGACAAACGGTCTGATATTGGACATTTTGGACGATCTCCATCTGCTAATATGTGGTCAGACTCGACAGCTTTCCTCAGTGACAAATATTCTCAGCTTGGACATTTTGGATCTTCTAGAGCTGCTTATAAGTGGTCTGAAAATATGGAGAAAATTTTTGACAACGGAAAAGTGTGGCCATATCTGACTGGGGCAACTGCCCTTGTGACCATTATGGTAATGCTGAAAAAGATTTATGGAACACAATAGAGCCGCCTCATGGGAAAACGAACAATGTGGTTTCCGACAAGGTCTGACACAAATCAGGCTGCACAGTCACAAAAGATGGCTTGAAGCTTGAAATTTCGGATTTAAGAGGAAGAGGGATTGTACTCTGTGTGTAGCGAAAACAAAGGTGCTGATCAGCTTCGCAGTTACTGCGAAGCTGATCTGCGCCTTTGTTTTCGCCTAGGCAGATTGTTGGTTTTCCCATGGGGTGGCTCAATAGTTGTGAACATAGTGAAGATCTAAAATCATAAAAAACAACATTGGAGATAAAAGGAGGTTCAGATTGTAAACCATTAGCTCAGGCAAGATAGTCTCTATATTGCATGTTAGGTTACACTTTGGCCAGGCGGTCCCCGTGGCCGAGTGGTTAAGAGCGCTGATATTTCATTACTGCACTTAACCATTCGATCATCTCACCGCTTTGTCCTGTGTGGGTTCGAGCCCCACTCTAGCCACATGTGAGACAAGCCAAGTTCTGCTTGCGGGTGTGTCAGGTGGTTTTTCTCGGGGTTCTCCCGTTTTCGCCCCACCTACTGATTGGCCCGTCTCATATGAGCTGAAAAAATCTTGAAAGGGACGTTAAACTGAATAAAAAAAACAACAAAAAAAAAAAACACTGGCCTGTGCGGGTTTGTGTCCCATAGGGGTCATATTTTGGGCGTGAAGCTTGTGTTGTCACGTGGTTTCTGATTGGCCTGTCTCAATTTGAGTGAAATAATCTTTAGATGTTCAAAAGTAGGCCATACCCAACAGGCACATGACGTAAAAATGACGTCAGATCGACGTCGATGCTACGTCATCGTCATGACGTCGCATCCACATTGATATGACATCATTTTAACGTCATGTGCCTGTTGGGTACAAAGCAACATTACTGCAAACAAACATGATTATAAAAAAAGGAAAAAAAAAATCATTTACCCCCCCATTATCCCTTTAGTATCTGTATTGTGCCATATCATATGCATACACAAACAAGGGTAGGTGCTTGCTTGTTTAGCTTCATAGTATTTGGTAGGCGTTTCTAAATTTAAAAAGAAAATCTAGCCATAGTGGGTCCTAAGCTTAAAACATGCAATTTACTTTGTATAAAGAAAATGCTTGTGTGATTTCTAGTCATAGTCAGTCACAATAAAAAAATCATATACACCCCAACCTCTTTATAACACTGTTGTTGGGGTCCAAGACAATTTCCGTGTTAGCTGTCCAATCTGTGTTATAATAAAAGTAAAATATATAGATATAAAGCAAAATTTGACCATTTGGAATCCATGAATGGTCCGTGTGATATCAAAAACCGTGCTGTAAAGAACTGTGTTATAAAGAGGTCCAGGTGTACTATAAAAAAAAATTAGATACTATCAAAAAATCAGATACTATCAAAAAAAATCAGATACTGTCAAAATGTTTTGACTGAAATAATCAAATGAACTTCTTTGAACATATGTATTAAAATTAAATGATTTTAAGCAGTTTTACAAGAATCTACATATGCAGATAAAGAAATCAATCAGTCTGTTTTGGAAGACTTCAATAATTTTACATAGTTTGCTTTACGACATGTATTTCTTTGTCAGGAAAGTTGCAAGAAGATAGAAAGATAAAACAAGCAAAAACAAACATATGAGCTGCCCCATGGTAAAACCAGCAATCTGCATAGGCGAAAACAAAGGCGCAGATCAGCTTCGCGGTAACCGCGAAGCTGATCAGCTCCTTTGTTTTCGCTACTCGGATAGTACAATTCCTCCTCTACTTAACTCCAAAATTTCAAGCTTCTAGCTATTTTCTGTGTTTGTACAGGCCAGTTTGTGTCGGACCTGTTCGGAAACCACATTGTTGGTTTTCCCACGAGATGGCTCATATACTAACAGTAACATTTCAGGGTTTTATCAAGATGTTTCTGGTATTACATGAGCCTTGGCGCGAGAAAACTGGCCTTGGGGGTTTCCGACCAGGTCCGACACAAACTGGTCTTTATGCTCAAAGAAGACTGCTGTAAGCTTGAAATTTTGTATACAAAAAGTAGAGGATTTGCACTAGTCATTTCCCGCCTCGTGGGAAAACCAACAATGTGGTTTCCGAACAGGTCCGACACAAACCGGGCTGTACAAGCACAGAAGCAGGCTACAGGCTTGAAATTTTGGCTATCAGTAGAAGAGGAATTGTACAATCCATGTAGCAAAAACAAAGGCGCTGATCAGCTTTGCGGTTATTACGAAGCTGATCTGCGTTTTTAGCTCACCTGAGCCGTTAGGCTCACAAGGTGAGCTTATAAGATGGCCATGATCCGGCGTCCATCCGTCGCCCGTCCGTCCGTCCGTCGTCCACCATTTTCATAGATCTTCTTCTCTGAAACCGCTTGGCCAATCAAAGCCAAATTTTATATGAAGCATCTATAGGAAGGGGGAACCAATGTGTTTATAAATAATCCAGTCACATGACCAAGATGGCCGCCATGCCCATATATGGTGAAAACCCTTCAAAATTCTTCTTCTCAGGAACCACTGGACCAATTTCAACGAAACTTGGCATGAACCATCAGGGACTAGAGTACTACAATGTGTTTATAAATTATGACCTTTGGATGACCTTGACCTATTTTACGGCAAGGTCAACATAGGTCGCCCATGCATTTGAATGGGGAAAATTGTTAAAATGTCATTTGAAAGGCAAATCTTGCAGGAAATGGGCAAATGGACTGAAGGTAGGTAATTCTGAAAAAAAATTTGGACCCCAGGGGTTGGTCTGCCCCCACCCCGGGGCAATATACATGTATGTTACAAGAGTATTCAAAGATCTTCTTCTCTGAAACCACTTGGCCAATCAAAACCAAATTTTATAGGAAGCATAAGTGGGAAGGGGGAATTAATGTGTGTATAAATAATCCAGGTCACATGACCAAGATGGCCACCATGCCCATATATGGTAAAAACCCTTCAAAATTCTTCTTCTCCTGAACCAATTGACCAATGTCAACAAAACTTGGCATGAACCATCGGGGACTAAAGTACTACAATAAGTTTATAAATTATCACCTTTGGATGACCTTGACCTATTTTACAGCAAGGTCAACATAGGTCGACAATGCACTTCAATGGGGAAAACTTTTAAAATGTCATTTAAAGTGAAAGTCTTGCAGGAAATGGGCAGTAGGACTGAATATTAATGATTCTGAAAAAACTGGACCCCAGGGGCAAGCAGGAAATGGGCAGTAGGACTGAATATTAATGATTCTGAAAAAACTGGACCCCAGGGGCTCATTTGCCCCAGCCCCGGGGCATTATACATGTATTATACCATAATATTCAAACATCTTCTCCTCTGAAACCGCTTGGCCAATCAAAGCCAAATTTCATATGAAGCATCTATAGAATGGGGGAATCAATGTGTATATAACTAATCGGGGTCACATGACCAAGATGGCCGCCATGCCCATATATGGTATAAACCCTTCAAAAATCTTCTCCAGAACCAGTGGACTGATTTCGAAGAAACTTGGCATGAAGCATCGATGGCTCAAGTACTACAATGTATGTATAAATCATGGCCCTGTGATGACCTTGACCTATTTTAAGGCAAGGTCAACATGGCTTGCCTATGTATTGGAATGGGTAAACTGTTAAAATGGCATTTGAAGGGAAAAACTTGTATGGACAGTACAGGTCAACCTCATTATAACGCTATCTTTGGGTCCATGAAAACAGAATGTGTTATAAGTGAAAATAATCATTTTGGAGCCATGACTGTTGACCGTGTTATACTGAAAACCGCACTATAGTGAGGCACGTTATAACAAGGTTGAACTGTATATTGATTATTCTGAAAAAATAATGGCCCAAGGGCTTCACCTGCCCTTAAACTGGGACTATTTTCTATAACATTCTTATATACAGCAGATCTCAGGTGAGCGTTTACAGGACCATTGGTCCTCTGGTTGTTTTCCCTTATGCAGATTGTTGGTTTTCCCATGGGGGGCGGGGGGCTCATTTAGTAAAAACAAAGTCCCTGCACAACTGATCTGTGCCTTTGTTTTCCCATAGGCAAAACTCCTGTTTTCCCATGACACGGCTCATATATCAGAAATTGCTATGTGCTAACTTGATAAATTTTTGAAGCAAATCAATCTAGGGTGGCCGAGTGGTTAAGAGCGCTGATTTTTAATTACCGCACTAAACCATTCGATCATCTCACCGCTGTGTCTGGTGTGGGTTCAAGCCTCGCTCTGGCCACATGATAGACAAAGCAAATCCTGCTTGCGGGTGTGCCAGGTGGTTTTTCTCGGGGTTCTCCCGTTTTCGCCCCACCTACTGATTGGCCCGTCTCATATGAGCTGAAATAATCTTGAAAGGGACTTAAAACTGAATTAAAAAAAAAATCAAACTATTCCATAATGGACATGCACTTAGTAAGCCTCCATGATGTAATAGTTAAGCCATTCTCATAATTAACCAGAAGTTTGGGGTTTGATCCTGGACTTCATTAATCTTTCGAACGAAAATGGAGGTCCCGTCTCTGTATGGTCATAGACAATGGTTTCTTACATACCTTACATGAAAAGATCCATTTATCCCCTGATTTTCAGTTATTTTCTTGAACGTAGCAAAATCTATCTTACACCGCTGTCACATTTGTATTAAAAGATAAGAAAAGCACGAGGCTAAATTCGATCGTTTCTAGCCAAAGCAACTGTTTTCAGCAATTGTGTTCAACAAAACCAGACAAAATTGGCATGAATTTACAGCGAATATTCTTGATTCACGCCCTTTTTAAGATAAAAACAAATCAAAAATACATTTCTATTGACTGTGACAACGATTTATTTACATTTGACGTCATTTTCACAATATACACAACGTCACTAGTGGTAAAGCACGGTACCGAGTGACGTTACCGGTAAAAGAAATTTAAGCGGAGTAGATGTAAGAAAAAGAATCCATCATGGGTGTTAAATGTAGAAAGGAAAATTCCAACCCTCGGATCCACCGTTCCAGTGGGAAACTCGGTGAGCCTCGTTTCCCCCTGGACGAGTGGACCTTCAGGTTGGGATTTTCCTATCTCCACTGGGCACCCATGATGGATTCTATTTAGGACGTTAACCTCGTCCAAAAGCTCAAATTGAAGGCATAATTTTTAACTGCGAGATTTTTTTTTTTTTTCAGTATGAAAGTTTTACTTTTGTAGCTTCTGCTTATTTGAAGAATGCTTGTATTATAGACAGGCATGATTTTGTGCATTATGATTGTTCTACTTTTCATGTGTGTTTGTGTATTTTTGTCTGTGTGTGTGTGTGTGTGTGTCTTTATAGGTTACATGCTTTAGTTGCATGTCTATACCTAAAAAGAGAGCTTTAAAAGTATTAAATTTGGGCATTGATTTGTGGCTTTATTTCTTCACTGCTCCAACGTGCCCATGCAATAAACAAAGAATTCTTTAAGTTGAAAAAAAATGAAAATTTTCAGTTGAAGTTTTTAGATATTTTTCTTATTTTTGCTCAAAATACAGATTGTGGGTACACGTTAGAACTGCCTCATTTGAATTGCCTTGCTGAAGTACCCACTATCTATGTTTTGGAGCAAAAATAAGAAAAATAGGTATACCCCTGCATACCCCAGGGCTTCAAGGGGGTAAACATTACATGGACATGTTTTTGTAATGTTTGCATCATAATTTGAAAACCTTAACACTAGGAGAAATTCCATTTTTAGCTCGCCTGTACAAAAGTACAGAAAGAGCTATTGCAGTCACCCCGGCGTCAGCGTTAGCGTCGGCATTAGTGTCGGCAGTAGCGTCGGCGTCGGCGTTGCTCAAAATGTTAAAGTTTTTGGTTAACGTTTTTATGAGTCTATATCTCTTAAAGTTTTGGATGGATCAAGTTGATACTTTGCATGTTGGTAGATATTGGTCTGAAGTTTTATGCTGTACCATCATGACCCACCTTGGTGACCTTGAGGTCAAGGTCACGGACTTAGAAATTTTGTGTTAAAGTTTTTGGTTAAAGTTTTTATAAGTCTATATCTCTTGAAGATGTTGATGGATCAAGTTGATACTTTGCATGTTGGCAGATATTGGTCTGACATTTTATTCTGTACCATCATGACCCACCTGGGTGACCTTGAGGTCAAGGTTACGGACATAGAAATTTTGTGTTAGAGTTTTCGGTTAAAGTTTTTATAAGTCTATATCTCTTGAAGTTATAGATGCATCAAGTTGATACTTTGCATGTTGGTAGATATTGGTCTCAAGTTTTATGCTGTACCATCATGACCCACCTGGGTGACCTTGAGTTCAAGGTCACAGACTTTGAAATTTATGTTACAGCTTTTTCTTAAAGTGTTTTGAACTGTATATTGCTGGAACAGATGGATGGATCTAGTTGATATTTTGATGTAAGATATTATTCTTAAGTTTAATGCTTTAGCATCTTGACTCACCTTTGGTCAAGGTCACAGACTTAGAAATTTAATGTTATAAGTCTATATCAAATATTAAGATGGATCAAGTTGAACTTAGCATGTTGGTAGATATTGATCTGAAGTTTTATGCTGTACCATCACGACCCACCTGAGTGACATTGAGGTCAATGTCTTTGGTCATAGATTTTAATAGATTTAGTGGCAAAGCACAACTCAGGCGAGCTACGCTGTCCTGCGACAGCTCTTATATCGTATGCATGAGCAAACCTACATACATACAATTTGGGTTTCTGTCAAGTCTGACTCAAACCTGCCTGTAGTCATGGAAGCAGGCTAGAAGCTTGAAATTTCAGATTTTAAGAAAAAAGGGGATTGTACCATATGTGTAGCAAAAACAAAAACACTGATCAGCTAAGCAGTTACTGCACAGCTGATCTATGCTTTTGTTTTCTCACAATTATGCAGATTAGTCATACCGTATTCGTTCTAATTATCGCACATGTTCCAATGTGCACATCCTGGTTGTTTTTGAAAAATTTGTGCATAAGCGCACACTACTTGTCAGACTAAAATATTGATATTTTATACCAATTTTACACACCAATACCACATTAAAATGTATCCTTATTTGATCAAACAATATTTCACGACGATTGGAACACTTATATGACATTACCATTGATATTTTTGACATTGTTATTACAGCAGTCTAAATGTTGTTTTCATTCGTAGTGTGCGCTAATTGGAACGATATTTTGTTACCTTAACTTTAAGGTATTTTGAGAAGTTAAGTGCACTGTGTGCTAATTAGAACAAATACGGTAGTTTACAGAGAAACAAGTGCAAGGAAACAGTACAGACTGCTTGCATTAAGAAAACACACTCATTTGATATACAGAAAAATTTTTGGTTGTTAAAAAAATGAAAATTTTTACTGAAAATTTTTTGATATTTTTCTTATTTTCGCTTGAAACATAGATTGTGGATACACGTTAAAACAACCCTCGGCCATGCGGTTCTAATGGGTACCCACAACCTATGTTTTGGAGCAAAAATAAGAAAAATAGGTATACCACAGTAGGGCTATGGGGTTATTTATTGCATGGACATGTTCTCCTGATGGATACCCGCAGAATTTAACCAGGGCCTTCAATGGTTTATCAAGTAGTTAAAGATAGACTTTGTGGCTCCTGCAGGTGCATTTGATTGTAAGCTGAACATACTGTCAACAATTTTTACTCATGTTGGGACAGACCAATGTTTTTTGTGATACTAATCAGTTTTAAGTTAGATGTCTTTACCATGGACACACACCATCAGGATAACATGTCTGTGACTAGTATACCCCCTTCGACCCCACTTTCATAAAGCAAAAGTGAGGTTTGCAGGGGTATACCTATTTTCTTATATTTGCTCTAAAACAGAGATTGTGGGTACCCCTCAGTGAGGCGATTCTTATGTGTACCCACAATCTATGTTTTGAGCAAATATATATAAATATAAATTTTTCTGATGAAATTTTCAATTTTTACAACTGAAAAACATCTGTGTATTGCATGGACAAGTTTTTGTGTAATGTTTTAGCAAGCTTTCTACCATGGACACACACAGTAGTGATAGGCTTCCAACTCCACTACCACAGAGCCTTCCACACCCTGCTAGTGTGCTTAACAAATGATATCATGAGAAGGAAAAGGTCCTGGGAACGCTACATTCTGTTCTGTTGTAAGTAGATCCCCAGCTAGTAGATTGGCGCACCCAGATCTTGACCGGTAGAATTATGTGAAGGTTCGTAAATTTAAGAATTTACACTATATACAGACTTGTTAAGATGGGTGGTGACAGCCATAGTTAAATTTACAATTTTGAATGCTGAATTTTGATATGATTGCAGAAAAATGCAGCATCTCTCACATCAGGAAAACATGTCTGTGCAATGTATACCCCCTTGAACCCCACTTTTATATAGCAAAACTGGGGTATGCAGGGGTATACCTATTTTTCTTATTTTTGCTCCAAAACATAGATTGTGGGTACTCGTTAGAACCGCCTCGGCGAGGCGGTTCTAACGTGTACCCACAATGTATGTTTTGAGCAAAAATATTAAAAATATGATTTTTTTTTCTGGTGAAATTTTCATTTTTTTACAGCCGAAAAAATCTCTGTGTATTGCATGGGCAAGTTTTCATAATGGATCATCTCTAATTAATAAGAATGACCACCATTATTTTTTTAATAAGGTTAATGTGTGTCCTTTGATGGCTGACTAGGCCAGTTCTAGTTCTAAACTGTCGATTGTTAGTAGTTCTTTGATGGCTGACTAGGCCAGTTCTAGTTCTAAACTGTCGATTGCTAGTAGTTCTTTGATGGCTGACTAGGCCATTTCTAGTTCTAAACTGTCGGTTGCTAGAAGTTCTTTGATGGTTGACTAGGCCAATTCTAGCTCTAAATGGTGATTGCTAGTAGTTATTTAATGGCTGACTAGGCCAATTCTAGCTCTGAACTGTCGGTTGCTAGAAGTTCTTTGATGGCTGACTAGGCCAATTCTAGCTCTAAACTGTCGATTGCTAGTAGTTCTTTGATGGCTGACTAGGCCAATTCTAGCTCTAAACTGTCGGTTGCTAGAAATTCTTTGATGGCTGACTAGGCTAATTCTAGATCTAAACTGTCGGTTGCTAGAAGTTCTTTGATGGCTGACTAGGCCAGTTCTAGCTCTAAACTGTCGGTTGCTAGTAGTTCTTTGATGGCTGACTAGGCCAATTCTAGCTCTAAACTGTCGGTTGCTAGTAGTTCTTTGATGGCTGACTAGGCCAATTCTAGCTCTAAACTGTCGGTTGCTAGAAGTTCTTTGATGGCTGACTAGGCCAATTCTTGCTCTAAACTGTCGATTGCTAGTAGTTCTTTGATGGCTGACTAGGCCAGTTCTAGTTCTAAACTGTCGATTGCTAGTAGTTCTTTGATGGCTGACTAGGCCATTTCTAGTTCTAAACTGTCGGTTGCTAGAAGTTCTTTGATGCCTGACTAGGCCAATTCTAGCTCTAAACTGTCGGTTGCTTGAAGTTCTTTGATGGCTGACTAGGCGGGAGTCAGGCCAATTCTAGCTCTAAACTGTCGATTGCTAGAAGTTCTTTGATGGCTGACTAGGCCAATTCTAGATCTAAACTGTCGGTTGCTAGTAGTTCTTTGATGGCTGACTAGGCCATTTCTAGTTCTAAACTGTCGGTTGCTAGAAGTTTTTTGATGGCTGACTAGGCCAATTCTAGCTCTCAACTGTCGGTTGCTAGAAGTTCTTTGATGGCTGACTAGGCCAATTCTAGATCTAAACTGTCGGTTGCTAGTAGTTCTTTGATGGCTGACTAGGCTAGTTCAAGTTCTAAACAGTCGATTGCTAGTAGTTCTTTGATGACTGACTAGGCCAGTTCTAGTTCTAAACTGTCGATTGCTAGTAGTTCTTTGATGGCTGACGCGGCCAATTCTAGCTCTAAACTGTCGGTTGCTAGTAGTTCTTTGATGGCTGACTAGACCAATTCTAGCTCTAAACTGTCGATTGCTAGTAGTTCTTTGATGGCTGACTAGGCCAATTCTAGCTCTAAACTGTCGGTTGCTAGAAGTTCTTTGATGGCTGACTAGGCCAATTCTAGATCTATACTGTCGGTTGCTAGAAGTTCTTTGATGGCTGACTAGGCTAATTCTGGATCTAAACTGTCGGTTGCTAGTAGTTCTTTGATGGCTGACTAGGTCAGTTCTAGTTCTAAACTGTCGGTTGGTAGTAGTTCTTTGATGGCTGACTAGGCCAGTTCTAGTTCTAAACTGTCGGTTGCTAGAAGTTCTTTGATGGCTGACTAGGCCAATTCTAGCTCTAAACTGTCGATTGCTAGTAGTTCTTTGATGGCTGACTAGGCCAGTTCTAGTTCTAACCTGACGCTTGCTAGTAGTTCTTTGATGGCTGACTAGGCCATTTCTAGTTCTAAACTGTCGGTTGCTAGAAGTTCTTTGATGGCTGACTAGGCCAATTCTAGCTCTAAACTGTCGATTGCTAGTAGTTCTTTGATGGTTGACTAGGCCAATTCTAGCTCTAAACTGTCGGTTGCTAGAAGTTCTTTGATGGCTGACTAGGCCAATTCTAGAGCTAAACTGTCGGTTGCTAGTAGTTCTTTGATGGCTGACTAGGCCAGTTCTACTTCTAAACTGTCGATTGCTAGTTGTTCTTTGATGGCTGACTAGGCCAATTATAGCTCTAAACTGTCGGTTGCTAGTAGCTCTTTGATGGCTGACTAGGCCAATTCTAGTTCTAAACTGTCGGTTGCTAGTAGCTCTTTGATGGCTGACTAGGCCAGTTCTAGTTCTAAACTGTCGATTGTAAGTAGTTCTTTGATGGCTGACTAGGTCAGTTCTAGTTCTAAACTGTCGGTTGTTAGTAGTTCTTTGATGGCTTTGTAGGCCAATTTTAGCTCTTAACTGTCGGTTGCTAGTAGTTCTTTGATGGCTGACTAGGCCAATTCTAGCTCTAAACTGTCGGTTGCTAGTAGAGCAAGTCATTGTCATGGAATCTGCTGGTGGCTCATTGGTCTTGGCGTTTTCTTCCAGCTTCACAGATTCTTTTGAAACCCTGAGCAAAAACAATGACACTAACAAGAAAAAGTTCCACATTTTGGGCTTTGCAGTTGCAAAGGAACATATGATTCCAGACTTTGTAAAATTTTGTTAAGGTCAATTTGACAAATGTAGACAGGAGATTGCATAGATTTCGGTATGAGAGGATGATTGCGCCTTTTCCTGATCATTGCCAACTCGTACCTTTTTTTCTTCTAGATCTCCCTTTTTGACACTTTGAATTATGAGATTATAACAGATTTTGGCAAAATGTTTCAGACGAGTTAAGCTAATTGTGGGACGGTTTTCTGATGCGGTCGCTCATTTTTTTTTTTATTATTATTGTCTAATGTCCCCTTCACCTTTAGAAGGTTGTTTCAGACACATCGAGACGACTGACGAACACGAGAGAACCCCAGAATAAATTCCTGACACACCCGCAAGCAGAACTTGGCTTGCTCCACTTGTTACTCTGAGAGTTGATTCAACACATGCGGTTAGTGATTGAATGGATTAAGAGTGCTTAATGAAATCGACAACATAATAATCATGCCAAATAATTGTTTATAATATGTCCATGCCATACATTTAGGTTAGAGTAACATACATGTGGGTTAGAGTAACATGTTAATGTTTTAAAGGTACTTTACATATTAACTGGGCTGTATGTCATGAAATTAAAGTCTAGTTTGCTCCAGAAGCAAAATCACGAGTCATTTTCAATGAACTGACCCTCCGACTTTACCCATATCCTTTTGACGTTACACCGAGTTATCCAGATACCGTACCCAAAATTGTGATACCTCCTACATTTACTTGGGTAAAATCACTGGATATTTTGCATATATGAGGCTAAAATTTTGCATGATGCTCATATAGACACTGTATTTTTTTAAACCTGCCGCGGTATAATGCGGAAATATCGTAAATACTCAAAATTAAGTGGTCCGAATTGAAAGTGCTTTACAATCATGCAATTTCCAGTTTACATTATTTATTTTTGATTGAAAATTGACGTGTCAGCTTAAACTGATGGTGCATGCAGGGGCTTCGTCTTCTAAACTTTGTATGTGCGATATGTTAAAATTTCTATAGTGAACGTAAATATTGAAAATGAAATAGGATAAATACTGCCCCTACTCGGATTTGCCTTCCATTGTTTACCTCCGAGTTCCCCGAACCTCCGAGTTCCCTGTAACAGGTGATCCTGGGTGATAATACACTCAATGTATATAACAAGTATAAGCTTTTACAAAAAGCTTGGTCTACGCTTCGCACATATAAACTTGAATGTCAAAGAATCTGAGCGTACTCCCATTTCATCGTGAATCATGTGACTGAACAGAAATAAAACGCTGCGCGGTCAAAGCATTCATGCCTGACAATCGACCCTCACAGTACTGTCGGTTCATTTCATTCCGTTGTGGCTTGGATAGAATGTAATTGGCAACACGGCAGGTGGGGTGCGGTCAAAGCTTTCAGGCCTGATCATATAGCGTCACAATACCGTCGGTTCATTTCATTCCGTTGTTGCTTAGATAGAATGCAGTCATGCACCAGTTCCACGAATTTAACAATTTGCCCCACATTTGATACCTACTGCACCATTGGTACAAATGTTACCAACCAAAGGGAGGTTTGCCTGGGTGTTTTGGCTGTTTATACGGTCCTTGGCGAAACGACCCGGAATCCTACTAACACGATGGTCAAGCCACTTGACTCAAACGTGCAGTTGCAGTTGTAGAGAGGTGTACGAGTTGTCTTGTAATTTAATTAAAAGTAGGTCAATCTCAAATTTTAGGGTAGTCTACGCGCTGGCGCGTAGACAATGAGCTGGTACCCGACTCTTTCCAGTATCGTTATTGCCGACAGGGAACAAGGCTTGGAAAACCCAAGAAACTTTACATTGGAAAATCCAATGAAATTTTGCATGGATTTTTTAGTTTCTTTCTGTTGCGCTTTAAAAACCAATATAAATTTACATTTTATAATACAGATCTATGTTTCGTTCTGTTAACATTAGGTAAGCTTTTTAAGCTTTTTCTTTTTACTGATCAATACATATATGAATATTTAGGATACAAGCTGAGGGTGCCATTCCAAAATCAACGTTTAATATCTGTGTGAATAAAAACAAAAACTGGAAACCAGGCTCCTGTAGTGGAGGTGGACAAGGGGGTATCCAATCCCCGCTTCCCCTATACCTTCACTTCCCTCCCCCATCGACCCACTTCCCTCCCCCAAAAAACAAATTCCCTCCCTCTCTGTCTTCCCCGGGGGGGGGGGGGGGGGGGCACTCCCTGGTAAGCAGTGTACCGATGCGTGATCAAAAAAACGATGAGAAAGGGTACTTTTTTTTCAAGAAGGGCAGTGCGCAGCGCTGACATCATTTAGGGTAGGCAAAATGTCGTTTTTGTGGAAAAAGGGTATGTTTTTTACAATTCTGCTAAAACGCTGTGAAAAGGGGTGGACCGAGGCGTCCTTGGCCGATATGTTTTGGGCCGAAATGACTAAAATGTCTAAAACCTAAGGGATAAGCCCTGGGGCCTCTGTTCAACAATGTGTGTTGCTTCAATAGAAATTATTGTTTCTGCTAATTGAGTAGTTCATACAAATAAAAATGGTTTGTATTAAATCTTGTCTTTTGTACCCTGCTCTCCATAATGCTTGCTATATGTAAGTGCTTGGTATTTATCTACTATATCAAGATTTATTTCAAGTATGTATGGAAGCCTAGTGGTGTAGTGGGAAAGCTGCTTGCCTTGTAAACCAGGGGTCAATTCCAGGCTTCACTTTATTTGGCATGTAATGACAGAAAGGCTTTTTTCACATCCTCTGACCAAAGTCGGTATACACTTTGGTCATGTCAGAATGTGTGCGACGCTTATCCTATCTTCTGGATAATATTTATATTAGATTTGGGACCAAGTTATACAGACAAATTGTTGGAATTCCGATGGGTACAAATTGTGCACCTCTCGTAGCTGATTCATTTTTATACTGCTACGAAAGAGATTTCATGGATTCTCTTAACCATGATAATCAAGCTGATGTTATCGAGGCTTTTAATTCCACTTCTAGGTACCTCGATGACCTTTTGAACATTGACAACCCTTATTTTGAAGGTATGGTCAATCAAATTTATCCATCTGAACTACAGTTGAACAAAGCCAATATCTCGGATACCGAAGCCCCCTTTTTAGATCTACATCTTTCTGTTGCAAATGGATTTGTTTCTTCTAAAATTTATGATAAGCGCGATGACTTTGATTTGATTTTGATATAGTAAATTTTCCGTTTTTGGATGGTGACGTTCCTCGTCGTGCTTTTTATGGTGTATACATTTCGCAACTTATTAGGTTTGCTAGAGTCTGCAATCATGTTACAGACTTCAACGCTCGAAATAAATCTTTAACGGCCAAACTTCTCCAACAGGGCTATCGGTATCATAAACTTCGAAAAACCTTTTCTAAATTTTATCGTAGACACTATGAATTGATTTCCAAATATAATGTTGGGTTAAAGACGCTTTTAAGTGAGGGTCTTTCGGAACCAGAATTTTATGGTGACTTGGTTTACAAATTTAAGAAACTTATAGGAAGTAATGATTTTTCTTTTCAGTTTAGAAAAATCATAACACGTTACAGACGTAAAGGTTATAACTTGAATGTTATGCGACAGTCTGCATGCTTAGTTTTTAACCCAATCACGGTTGATAACTATGCTGCCTTCTTTAATTGCACGCCGGTGGGTCGGGCGTCAGACTCTATGATGGCCCCGACTTAAAGCTATTCATTTTAGTTGGTTGGGGCCGGAGCTTCTTGTCTGTTGCTTGGCCCACCGGGGTCCAACTGATGTTTTTCTTTAGCTCCGGAGTTAGTAAGTTATTTGGCGCCCAGGGATCTCCATCGTCGGGCAGCTTACTGAATCTGTGAGTCCTGGTTTTTGATTCATCAGGATGTTTATCATGATTTATTTGTTTGTTCTTGATGGTTCATTTACTAGTCTATAGAGATTCACCACGAGGACCGAAGAACTAACTAAATGTTATGAACCACTGCAGAAGCTGAGGGTGAGGTTACGGCCGTGTAAAATCGATTTAAACCCGCCAGTAACTTTGTGTTACTGATCGTTCCAAGTCGATACTTCTGTGGTGGTTCTTTTTGTTTTATGTCTTGGTGTTTAAAATATTTTTGTGCTGTTGGCGCCTTATGTATGTTTGCATATTTTTAGTTAAGGTAACTGAGTGGCCACCTATTGGGAAAATAGCTGCTCATTCGGCTTACTAAATGTTTTCATGGTATAAGTACCTGATTGTTGGTTTTTTTCCCCATCTTGGTTTTTGGAGTGGGAGTCTTTTTCTGATTGCGCCTTTTCCTGATCTTTGCCTACTTGTACTTTTCTCCAGTTTTTCGTACAAGACTTAAACTAATTTCCTATCGCCATATTACCTTAGCTGTTTAGTGGGACAAAACACAAAATTAACCAACCAACCATTATTTCATATATATTTGTGTCAATTTTCTGTGTACATTTGAACAAATTCAGATGCTGAGGGCAAAGCTTGAAAGCCCTTTAACAATTTAAACCCCCAATACTTTATTACTGACAGTTCCAAGGCGATACTTCCTCTGTGGTTAGTCTGTTTCTCGTTTCAGTGATGACAATTTCTTTTGTATGTGCATTTTAAGGTTTACCATCTTTTCTTATTGTACCTGTATGTTGCCTATAAAATTTGTAACTTTAGCTATTTCATGTGTTGATTGCATGACCAAATGTTTGTTTATGATCATATCAGTTCCACATTTTTAAGCATTTTAACCCAACAGAGCCAAAGTCTCAAAGGTGATCTTATAGGATAGGCAGGTACCTGGCATCCATCTTCCGTTACTGTAGTCTGTCTATATTTTAAAATTACTTCTCTGAAGCCATCAGGCAGATTGTTTGCATATTACACATATAGCATCTTCACGTGGTTATAAAAGAATTATTGCATTCCAGTGTTTTAGTTGACTACAGTGGAAAGGGGTACTTTTTGACGGGACGCAGTGGAAAGGGTCACATTTTAAAGCAAACACAGTGAAAAGGGGGGTCAAATTTTAACTGTCGATCACACTGTTTAGGGTATGTTCAACAATCCTTTGATCACGCATCGATACACTGCTTACCAGGGAGTGCCCCCCCCCCCCGGGCTGTCTTCCCTCCCCCAGCATCGTAAGGATGTTCGCTGCTAACATTCAAGACATTTCGGAATTTCCGGTTTTTATTTTGCTGAATATCTCGTAAACGGTTATTTTCCTAATATTTTTTATATTTGAATACACATTGATGATATGCATTGAACGAGTCATGAAAATTGTCAATCTAAGGATTCACCCAATTTTCTCACACTGGACAACCGGTGACCGCCCTCTAGTCCGAAGGTCCGCTAGTCCGAAGGCCCGCTAGTCCGAAGGTCCGCCAATCAGAAGGCCCGCTAGTCCGAACGCCCATAGTCCGAAAAACTTATTTTATTCCATTTATATTATCCCCATCTATGCCCCTTTGGTCAAAAATGGCCCCGACCCGGGGGTCATTAGCTCCTATAGCTTTCAATTGGAAATACATAAAAAGTCTTCTCAAAAACTAAAAAGCCCAGAGCTTTCATATTTGTGTGTAGCAATGTATAAAGCTCCTCTTTATAAAATACTGCCAACCGTTTCTTTATATGCTGCATCAGGCCACGCCCCAGGGGCATCATGGGATAAACAAGAAAAAAAAAAAAAAAAAAAAAAAAAAAAAAAAAAAATTCAAAACTTCAAGGCACATAGCTTTCATGTTTGGTGTGTAACAGCGTTTGGTGATCCTCTTTATACATGCTGCCAAACGTGTCCCAGAGGCCACAAATGACCCCAACCCAGGGGTCAATAGCTGCCATTGTCATACAGTGGGAAAACAAAAAAAAATCTTTTTTTCTCGGAAACTCTTAGTCATAGAGCTTTTATATTTTGTATGTAGCAATGAATAAATGTCCTCTTTATCGTGCCCCTGGGGTCCATATGTAGCCACGTCCAACTGGACTTGATGTTTATGATTCTGAAAAATTGGACCCGAGGGGTTCATCTGCCCCCACCCCGTGGCAATACACATGTATATATGTATATTACCATAATATTCAAGCATCTTTTGCCCCAGATGATGGTCAATAAACGAGCCGCCTCGTGGGAAAACCAACAATGTGGCTTCCGACCAGGTCTGACACAAACCGACCTGTAAAAGCACAGAAAAGAGCTAGAAGCCTGAAATTTCGGATTTTTAGTAGAAGAGGAATTGTACTATCCGACTAGCGAAGCTGATCTGCGCCTTTGTTTTCGCCTATGCAGATTGTTGGTATTCCCATGGGGCGGCTCAAAATATTCTGAATGCCTATGTACATGCACTTTGAAATTATACGGGCTTATAAACATTGAAAATACCGTAATCATAACTACATGTATTCACCCTTTTTGTTTTGCAGCCTCTGCAAGATCGGATGATGTAGTCTGTTTGAATGGTTTCAAAGAGGCTTTATACGTGTACCTGGAGACAAATGGATCCGAGCCGGAACTTTGATGAAGAGATTCACAAAATAAGGTAAGGGTTTGGTTTACTATCGCGATCAACATGAAGCTCTACAAAAGATGTCGCCTGCAAACCCGAGATTTTTCTCTGAGAGTCATTATATTCAGTTTTCACTTCATATGCTCAGAATCGGATTTAATTTATTGTTTCAATATTTGATTTTATGTTGATCCTACGATGATAAAGACGCATTCATATTTTGGTAGGTACCCCGACGCGAGAAAACCGGACTTCAGGGTTTCCGACCAGGTCTGACAAAATTCGGTCGAAGCGATAAAGGCTTGAAATGTACACATTCAATTAGAAGAGGTACTGTACTATCCATGGAGCGAAAACAAATGTGCTAATCAGCTGTGCAGTTAACGTTACTGCACAACTGATCTACACACTTGTTTCCGCATGTGCAGAAATCCAGTTTTCTCATGATGCGGTTCCTTTTGGTACGAGGGCGCCCGATCTAAGGAATTGGTTTAATATTAGCCAGTGCATGAGAAAACAAACAATCTGCATAAGCGAAACCAAAGGCGCAGTTCAGCTGTGCAGTAACTGCACAGCTGATCAGCGCCTTTGTTTTCGCTACACAGATAAATCTGTCATTTCAGTTGATGTGACTGTATAGCATTACGAAAACATGCCCATGCAATATACGGAGAATTTTTGAGCTTTAAAAATTGAAAATTTTTAACTGAAAAATTTTGATATTTTTCTTATTTTTGCTCAAAACATAAAGTGTGGGTACACGTTAGAACCGCCTCGGCGAGGCGGTTCTAAGGAGTACCCACAATCTATGTTTTGGAGCAATAATAAGAACCAGAGGACCAATGGTCCTGTAAACGCTCACCTGAGTCTGCTGCATATACCAATAAACATGTTTGAATATTATGGTATTTAACCCCAGAGCAGGGGCAGATGAAGCCCTTGGGCCGTTTTCTTTTTTCAGAATAATCAATATTCTGTCCATTTGCCAATTTCTTGCTGGCTTTCCCTTCAAATGACATTTTAACCGTTTTCCCATTCAAATGCATGGGCAACCCATGTTGACCTTGCCATAAACTTGGTCAAGGTCATCACAGGGTCATGATTCATATATAAATTGTAGTACTTTAGCCATGGATGCTTCACGCCAAGTTTCATTGAAGTCAATCTATTGGTTTCAGAGAAGAAGATATTTGAAGGGTTTTTACCATATATGGGCATGGCGGCCATCTTGGTCATGTGACCTTGATTATTAATATATACATTGGTTCCCCCATCCTATAGATGCTTCACATAAAATTTGGCTTCAATTGGCCAAGTGGTTTTAGAGGAGATGTTTGAATATTATGGTAATATACATGTATATTGCCTCCGGGTGTGGGCATATGAGCCCTTAGGTCCATTTTTTTCAGAATCATTAATATTTAGTCCTACTACCCATTTCCTGCAAGATTTTCACCTCAAAGGACTTTTTAAAAGTTTTCCCAATTCCAATGCATTGGCGACCTATGTTAACCTTGTCTTAAAATAGGTCAAGGTCACCACAGGGTCATAATTTATATACACATTGTAGTACCTCAGCCATTGGTGCTTCATGCCAAGTTTCTTTGAAATCGGTCCACCAGATTCAGAGAAGATTTTTGAAGGGTTTTTACCTTATATTGGCATGGCAGCCATCTTGGTTATGTGAACTAGATAATTTATATATACATTAATTCCCTCATTCCATAGATGCTTCACATAAAATTTGGCTTTGATTCGCCAAGCGGTTTCAGAGGAGAAGATGTTTGAATATTATGGTAATATACATGTATATTGCCCCGGGGTGGGGGCACATGAGCCCCTGGGGTCCATTTTTTTTCAGAATCATTAATATTCAGTCCTACTGCCCATTTCCTGCAAGACTTTCACTTTAAATGATATCTTAAAAGTTTTCCCTATTCAAATGCATTGGCGACCTATGTTGACCTTGCCGTAAAAAAGGTCAAGGTCATCACAGGGTCATGATTTATATACACATTGTAGTACTTGAGCCATTGATGCTTCATGCCAAGTTTCTTTGAAATCGATCCACCGGTTCTGGAGAAGAAGATTTTTGAACGGTTTTTACCATATATGGGCATTGCGGCCATCTTGGTCATGTGACCTGGATTATTTATATACACATTGATTCCCCCATTCTATAGATGCTTCACATAAAATTTGGCTTTGATTGGCCAAGCGGTTTCAGAGGAGCAGACGTTTGAATATTATGGTAATATACATGTATATTGCCCCGGGGTGGGGGCATATGAGCCCCTGGGGTCCAATTTTTTTCAGAATCATTAATATTCAGTCCTACTGCCCATTTCCTGCAAGACTTTCACTTTAAATGACATTTTAAAAGTTTTCCCCATTCAAATGCATTGGCGACCTATGTTGACCTTGCCGTAAAATAGGTCAAGGTCATCACAGGGTCATGATTTATATACACATTGTAGTGCTTGAGCCATCAATGCTTCATGCCAAGTTTCGTTGAAATCAGTTCACCGGTTCTGGAGAAGAAGATTTTTGAAGGGTTTTTACCATATATGGGCATGGCGGCCATCTTGGTCATGTGACCTGGATTTCTTATATACACATTGGTTCCCCCTTCCTATAGATGCTTCATATAAAATTTGGCTTTGGTTAACCAAGCGGTTTCAGAGAAGAAGATCTTTGAAATTGTGGACGGACGGACGGACGGACGGACGACGGACGGACGGACGCCGGATCATGGCCATCCTATAAGCTCACCTTGTGAGCCTAACGGCTCAGGTGAGCTAAAAATAGGTATACCCCTGCATACCCCAGTTTTGCTATATAAAAGTGGGGTTCAAGGGGGTATACATTATACGGACATGTTTCCCTGATGGCCCGATTTGTGTCAGAAATGGTCGGAAACCCAAACTGTCGGTTTTCTCACGCACAGGCTCATTTTTATTTTGACATCTTCAACTGCTTCATTCAGTGGAAGTGCTTTATAGTACTGTGATCTTGTCCCTGGCGTTAAACGTATGCAATAATTATGTCTAAGGATGTTCGCTGCCAATGAAAAAGTATTTAAACTTTTTTCTAACCACTATTTTTGGATTCCAAAATACCACACAAGACATTTGAAAACAATTATAAGGTAGTGTGCATTTTTCAAGCTACAGGCCTGTGAATGAGACCTCTGAACATCATGTTTTAAATTTAGTAAAATTGATTTAATTTTCAATTCTTTGAAACATACCTGTCTTGAACAAAAATACACCTAGAATGCTTTCAAATGTCATAATATTTACGCAATGCAGAGCATTTTGGACCAAAAACATAGAACAATTTGCAACTTGAAGTAGATGACAAAATTTTACGAGTCATTTTCCAACCCTACCACCATACTTGAAATGTCGGAAAAAAATCAATAATAACCAAAACTTTTTCTTGTATTTTCACACAACATAGAACTTGGTAATATTGTTCGAACAGAAAACAGAAATATCTAGAGTAGTGTGCATATGCGAGAGAACCAACAACTTGAAAATCGCTATTTTAAGCCTTTTTTCGGCTGTTTAGTTTAAAAGCCCATTTCGTAAAACCACCCAGCATTTTAAAACTAGCACACCAAAGACAGAAAAACTGACTTAGAAGACCACGCGCACACATATTGCTGTTAAAATAAACATCGAACTAGTGCAATTAATTTGGAGATATGTAATAATCAAGTTTAATTTACCTTACCCCCTAAATTTTACTGACAACTAATTTGTTTTGAAAAGTTGCAGAAAATGGGGTGAAAAAAAATAGATTGACAATTTTTTCATGGCTCATTCAATGCATATCATCTATATGTATCCAAATATAAAATATTAGGAAACATCTTCAACCGTTTACGAGATATTCAACATAAGAAAAACCGGAAGTTCTGAAATGTCAAATGTTAGCAGCGAACATCCTTAAATGACTTTATTGGCAATAATCATAAATATTAACCTTTTTGCAGCATCCACAAGATGTGAATCATTGATCGGAGCATGCAGTCTTCTCGAATGACAGCAGCAGAAAGATGGGTCGAATTCGTAGTTTTGTTGATGCAATACTAAACATGGGGATGGAGAGGAGGATGCGCAAACTTGATTCCTTATTTGACAACATAGTTACTAAAACTGCTATCGATTTCAGCGACAAGGCCATACAAGATTTTCAAGTTTCTGTTTTAAATATGATGAACAGAGCGAGACTGTTTATTAATCAAAACGATAACTACCTGAAAATTTCCAAAATAGTGCCATGCGGCAGTATGGCAGAGAAGAAGTGTATTTGGAAACTGTCAGACATTGTTCCTGGCTTGACTTTCATTGAATGCGATTTTCTCGCTGTTCTCAGAAGACACGTGGGTATTACGATAGTGCCAGGCTGTTCAGAGTGTATGTATGTGAGATTTCAGCCTGACTTAAGAGATAGTTTATGTCCCCAGTTCATTTTGAAAGACCTGGACAGTCATTTGCGTGTCGAGTTGAATCATTTTTTAAACACAAAGTGCTTCCGAATCGACACAATCAATACATTTTCGAACATGTATTTTGAACAAGATGGTCGTATTTGGTATACGACAACAAACGTATTCACAGTATTGGGAAACGAGTCGAAAACGAATGACATCCTATCGTTTTGGCAAACATTGCCAAATTCAAGCCGTCTGAACAGTGATACAAGTCAGTTGAATGTTTTGATTGACTTTGTTCCTGCACTGGAATTAGAAAACGGGAACTACATTGTCTCAAAGCCATGTACAGCCTGTCTCCATGGCTGGAGAATTTCTGGTTGCAAAGCTGAAATTAACAGACTCTTGTGTATCACAGACCAGCAAAGAAAATGTTATCAGGTCCTGAAGTATTTCTTTCAGCTTCCTGAGGTCTATGGACAAAACTATCACATGAAAACGGCGTTCTTACACCACATCAACAGTTGTTCAAACACATCAAGCGGAGTCGCTAAATGCGTATTAGAAATACTACGGGACATTGTTGATGCATATGAGAAACGCCAGTTGTCAGTTTTTGGCAAAAGTTCATCCCGAAATTTGCTTAAAGGCCCATTCAGTGTCAGTGGATGGAATGAAAAAGGTGTGCACCGTCTACTAACATGTTTATTGAAGTTTGAAAACTGGGAACAACTTAAAACAGACTTGGCTATAAACGACTGTCTTGATGCACTAACGGCATTCGACAGAAGAATGCAGTCATCAGATGGTGAACGTGGCCATCATAGATCCGATCGGGTAGACAGGTCACGTAGTACCGGTGCATCGCATTACGGAAACATCTCTGTTCACAAATTGAAGTGTTCTATAATTCAGCTGCTTTTGATTGTATTTTTAGCATTAATTACACTTGTTGTCTATTTGACAAACAATGTCAAATTCAAGCCGTCTGAACAGTGATACAAGTCAGTTGAATGTTTTGATTGACTTTGTTCCTGCACTGGAATTAAATTAGAAAACGGGAACTACATCGTCAGCCTGTCTCCATGGCTGGAGAATTTCTGGTTGCAAAGCTGAAATTGACAGACTCTTATGTATCACAGACCAGCAAAGAAAATGTTATTACCCAACCTACTATATGCAGAGTAATTGCATATTTTTCGCTATATCATGAGTTGGTCACTGACCGGTTCATAGTTTTGGATATAACATGGGACTATACCATGGCCTGGTACCCAGCTCAAAAAAGATAATATACAATGGCCTGGTACCCTGCTCAAAAGATGCCAGAGCTATAGCAATGTTTAACTATGTCACAGGTTGGCCTTAACTGCGCATGCCTGGACCTTTTCCATAGTTTTGGATATAACATGGGACTATACCATGGCCTGGTACCCAGCTCACAAGATAATGAGGAATAAGCTGCTAGATGTAATAGAAGAACTAAATCAGAGGATAGATAGGTGATAATTGAAAATATAAATGCAGTCGATGAAAGTGGATCTAAAATACACTGAACAGTGTTTTGATAGCAAATTGTCATCCTCCTCCATTAATGGCATTGTATCTTTTAAAGATGCTAGAAGTCCAATTTGATTTTGATATGGAGAGTCAGAAGAATATAATCTTCATGGTATCTAGTATATATGTTACTGTTGGGTAATAAAACAGTTATTTCATGGCTGTTTGGTGAATAGTCAAAACCATTGCCCCTCGGTGCCTCGGATGACCCGATGGACTATTGCCTTCGGCCTCGGGCAATAGTCCACCATGGTCATCCTCGTCACCTCGGGGCAATAGTTTTGACTATTCACCAAACCACCATGAAATAACTGTTTATTATCAGGTCCTGAAGTATTTCTATCAGCTTCCTGAGGTCGATGGACAAAACTATCACATGAAAACGGCGTTCTTACACCACATCAACAGTTGTTCAAACACATCAAGCGGAGTCGCTAAATGCGTATTAGAAATACTACGGGACATTGTTGATGCATATGAGAAACGCCAGTTGTCAGTTTTTGGCAAAAGTTCATCCCGAAATTTGCTTAAAGGCCCATTCAGTGTCAGTGGATGGAATGAAAAAGGTGTGCACCGTCTACTAACATGTTTATTGAAGTTTGAAAACTGGGAACAACTTAAAACAGACTTGGCTATAAACGACTGTCTTGATGCACTAACGGCATTCGACAGAAGAATGCAGTCATCAGATGAACGGTCATCATAGACCTGAACGAATACTACATCGAAGTGTTCTATAATTCAGCTACTTTTGATTGTGGAACGAACGGCCGAGCCGGTGGAAAAGCATGCTCATCCACCAAGGGTGGTTTACTGCGCTATATACTCAACACTTACTCGATTTACAAACTTTCGAGTTTGAAATTTGCATATTACAATATGCCGCTATTACGTTGCACCAATCCAAGGGAGGCTATCCCGTCACAATTGTATTTTTTGCATTAATTACACTTGTTATACCCCCGGCATTTATGCCGACGGGTATATAGCTTTCGCTTTTCCGTTCGTATGTTAGTTAGTTAGTTAGTTCGTTTCTTCGTTCGTAATTCCGGAACGTTCGTGGAATTTACGTCAAAGTTTTGGTTAAAGTTTCTCTAGATGTGTATATCTCATGAACCAATGGTCAGAAACCATTCATATTTGGACCATAGGTACCCTATAGGGTTTGCTTTGTTTCCATGAGTTCGGACCCCAGGGCTCATCCCCAGGGGTAGGGCTGGAGGTCAAAATCTAGGTTACCTTTAAAATATGCTGTTTACAATTTTAATGTTTCTTCTATAAGTCCATATCTTAACAAACAATCATAGGGATGTATTCTTATTTAGTTCATAGATACCCTATAGGGTTTGCTTTCATACTCCATGCTCGGTACCATCTCCAGGGGGTGGGGCTAGAGGTCAAAATCTAGGACTTATTTATAATATGATAAATATCATAATAAATATTTTCTGTAAGTCTGTTTTCTTGACATCCACAAAGTTTTATCAGAAAGCATTCATACTTAGACCATAGGTACCATGTAAGGTTCAGACACTAGGGTCCATGTGCGGGGGGTGGGGCTAGAGGTCAAAATCTAGAACTTCTTTAAAAAAAATGTATTTCTTTACTTTTCTTTATCACCATGTTCAGAAATGATTCGTACTTGCACCAAAGGTACACTATAAGGTTTGCCTTGTTCCTAATGACATTAGACTCTAGGGTCCGTGCCCTGAGGGTGGGGCTAGAGGTCAAAATATAGGACATTTTTTTTTTTTTTTAATATTATTGAAGAATGACATTCTACTTTACATCTAGGACCGAGGACCTGACCCTCAATGTCCGCGAACAAGTCCTAGATTGAGTATACAAGTCAGCTCAGTATACTGCTCTAAAATAGATCTGTCATTCTACTACACCCCCCCCCCCCCCCTCCACATGGTTTTAGACAGTGTTTTTTTGCAAATACAAATTTATAAGATTTACTTGTTGAGGGCGCTCTCTTTCATCAGGAATTGAGGTTTAATGTGTCACTGTCAGTGAGCATGTCTGGATTGGTGGCGGTGGGCTGAGGGGTGGGGGCATTGGAGGGAGCTACCAGCCGGGGGTATACGTGCCTCTCAAGGCACTTTTTCTAGTTGTCTATAAAATCATGTATTTTGAGTAACTGTTTTATGATCACCTCATCGATTCAATGATAACAGATACCCACAACGTATGATTTTATAGATTAATTTTAAAAATCAATAATGTCATACCTACCCGTGATTTCTCCCATTTTTACTATATGTAAGGTGCGAATCTGTGGTAGCTTTCATACGGAGATGCTTCCATGATGGCGTGTCATCCAGAGTCATTACGAAAACTTGCCCATGCAATTATAGAGATTTTTTGAGCTTTAAAAATTGAAAATCTTCAGCTGAAAAATTTTGATATTTTTCTTATTTTTGCTCAAAACATAGATTGTGGGTACACGTTAGAACCGCCTCTCCGAAGCGGTTCTAACGAGTACTCACAATCTATGTATAGGAGCAAAAACAAGAAAAATAGGTATACCCCTGCATACCCCAGTTTTGCTATAAAGTGGGGTTTTAGGGGGTATACTTTACACGGACATGTTTTCCTGATGTGACTAAAATCGGATCTACCTGCACACCTCGAGCAGCAACGAGCAAGCGAGTTCGGATTTAAATGGAATTAATGTCGCTTGAACAGATTGATTATATAATAAAACAGATTGAATATAATAGGACTAAGACATAACTTTCTTTCCCTTCAGACTGGTGAAACGTCAAACTGACAATACCACACTCTCGCGGCCACTTGTAGGGCGCCTGTTAACCGGTTTAAGCCCCCAGTAATTTTATATTACTGATCGTTCCATGGTGATACTTCTGTTATAATTCTTACTGTTTTGTGTTATGAAGTCGAATTTTTGTGCTGTTTGAGGCTGATGTAATTTTTAGTTAGGTTCGAGTAACTGAGAGGCCGCCTATTGGAGAATAGCTGTTCACTCGGCTTACGATATGTTTTCTTGGTATAGGTACCAAATTGTCAGGTTTTTTCCATCCGTCGGTTTGTGGAGTGGGAATTTTTTTCTGATTGCGCCATTTCCTGATCACTGCTTTCTTTTACCTTTTTACATACATGTATACATAAAGTAGGGATAGTCTGTTTAATCAGTGAGTAGCACGTGCTATGTAATATACCCCAAAAGAAAACCCATTCATAATTATACCCCCGGCATTTATGCCGACGGGTATATAGTTTTCGCTTTTCCGTTCGTCTGTTCGTCCGTTCGTATGTTCGTTCGTTCGTTAGTTCGTTTCTTCGTTCGTAATTCCGGAACGTTCGTAGAATTTATGTCAAAGTTTTGGTTAAAGTTTCTCTAGAGGTGTATATCTCATGAACCAATGGTCAGAAACTATTCATATTTGGACCATAGGTACCCTATAGGGTTTGCTTTGTTTCCATGGGTTTGGACCCCAGGGTCCATGCCCGGGGTCGGGGCTGGAGGTCAAAATCTAGGTCACCTTTAAAATGTGCTGTTTACAATGTTAATGTTTCTTCTCTTAAGTTCATATCTTAACAAACAATCATAGGAATGTATTCTTATATAGTTCATAGATACCCTTTAGGGTTTGCTTTCATATTCAATGTCACCAAATCCTGGTTACCGTCCCCAGGGGTGGGGCTAGAGGTCAAAATCTAGGACACATTTTTATATGATATATACCATGATAAACTTTCTGTAAGTCTGTTTTCTTGACATCCACTAAGTCTTGCCAGAACGTATTCATACTTAGACCATAGGTACCATGTAAGATTCAGACTCTAGGGTCTATGTGCGGGGGGTGGGGCTAGAGGTCAAAATCTAGAACTTCTTTAATAATTGTATTTTCTGTACTTTTTTTTTTTTTACTATCAGTCTATCATGTTAAGAAATCATTCATACTTGCCCCATAGGTACTCTATAAGGTTTGCCTTGTTTCTAATGACATTAGACACTAGGGTACATGCTGGGAGTGGGGCTAGAGGTCAAAATCTAGGACATCTTAATGAATGACATTCTAATTTCATTTCAATCCAGGACTGAGGACCTGACCCACAATGTCCGCGCTTATGTCCTAGATTGGGTATACACGTCAGCTCTGTATACCGCTCTAAAATAGATATGTCATTCTAAAACTACACTTCCCCATGTTTGTATGTAAAGTACTTTACACTGTTTATTTCTAAAATGTACTTGATGAGGGTGCTGTCTTTCGTTGGTGGTGTGAGGTTCAATGTCAGGGGTGAGCATGTGCCGGGTTGTTTAGGTAGGGGGTAGGGAAGGGGGCTTGGTGGTTTCTAAAATGTACTTAATAATGGTACTGTTTTTCGTTGGTGATGTGAGGTTCAATGTCAGGGGTGAGCATGTGCCGGGTTGCTTAGGTAGGGGGTAGGGAAGGGGGCTTGATGGCTATCAGCCGGGGGTATACGTGCCTCTCAAGGCACTTTTTCTAGTTTCATATGCTTCACAACTCTTAGTGGATCCCAGTGCTTTTGACCCTTTTGGTACACCATACGTATGCAAGTGCAGCCAAAAATATGGTGTTAGCCAGCATAAGGACGGTATTTTCCGCTGTGTATAGCGCTCAACAATGAAAATGATTATTCAAAATCACTTTATCCGCAATTTGGCCCGGTGATTGTATGGCAAAACAGCAGCTGATTAAATCGCACAATAGCGCAAAATATTCAAGAAAGGATATACATGTACATGTACTATCATATGGCGCTACTCATTTGAGCCGCCTCATGGGAAAACCAACAATCTGCATAGGCGAAAACAAACACGCAGATCAGCTTCGCGGTAACCGCGAAGCTGATCAGCGCCTTTGTTTTCGCTACACTGATAGTACAATCCTTCTACTTACCAAATACGAAATTTCATGCTTCTAGCTCTTTTCTGTGCTTGTACAGGCCGGTTTGTGTCGGACCTGTTCGGAAACCACATTGTTGGTTTTCCCACGAGGCGATTCATTTATGACTTATTAGGCGAGACGCTAGATTCTGTATCTACCGTATTTAACGAAATCGCACAACACCCTCCACATACTTTGTTTGCAGTATGCAATTGGTCCATTGGTCATCCTAGATGAGTTCTAGGCACGTTGTCGCCCCGGCAAGTGGTGCACAATATTTTTGTAGCTCGTTACATAAGTTACATGTTCAAAATATATTTGTACCAACAAAATAGCGAAACCTACTATGCTCCACCCACTTTAATCGTGCAACAACACTAATTATATCACGTACTAGAACAATTTAACGGACATGCTTTATGGTCTTTAAAAGTTGAAATTTGGCATTATACGGTGTTACAAACGTTACTTCTATATCTATGGCGTGAAAATAGGGGTTTGGGTTCAAAAACGTTTTTGTTTTTGTCATTTCTTTCTTCATATTCCAAAAACGATAGGTCCTTTCTTACTGACCAATAGTTCAACTTGGCTGTTACACAAAATCATATATTAGATTAAATATTTAATTTATTTTATTTGAATAATTTAACATTTCCTAAGGGTACCGCCGTATGCTGTAACATTTGAAAAGTAGTCGTTTCAACAAAAATATCAAAATGAATAACTGTTATATGTTTCTGTAAATTATTTAGTTCTATTTTACACACCCTATGATAAATACATGTTTAGTGCGCTAAAATTACACAGACTGTGACTTGCAAGTATGCTCATGGTAACGTATGTAACACCTTAATGTTCAAACATGGGTAGATTTCATTTTGGTGATTATAATGTATATACATGTAAGTTACATTGTATTTGTTCGGTCCCCGTGGTGAATCTCTAAACACCATTGAATTTAAACACACAAAAATGTACAGTATGTCGTGTATGTATCTTTATATGCAGCTGTTAAACCAACTTGTTACAACATAAACCTGTGTTATTTTGATTTGTGGTTTTACGTCCCGATTTACAATTTACAATGACGAAAAACAAAAATTACAAATAGCAGGAAACTATAGATAAAACCCCAGCAAGTTCATATGCGAATACTAGTTTAAACTTTTTGCGGGTTGGGCTGTGGTTTAATTTACGTAGATGATGGTAAAAATAAGATAAGCAAGATGAGCCTCAATCATTTTTTTTCATTTGATAAAAATGACTTGTTATGCTTCAAACAATTTTGATGATTGACTTATACCAACTCACTGTCATACAGTAGTCTGGCTAATTGGCTAGCATGTACTTCACAGTGAACAAGTTAATTGTTTTGTTTTGTTTTTTATGTCCGAAATAGCCCCGAACATAAAAAGGACTGTCCGAAATAGTCCCAAACATAAAGGACAAAACAAATGATTAATAGCCAAACGTACATGTAGTTGTAGTTAAATTGAGCGTCATTTATAAAATGCGTTAAATTCTAACACACCTCGCCTATATAGCCAATGGTAAAAAACGTGTTATATTGTGCAACAATTTCACTGGGCGAATAAGCGTGACGTTACTTTGCGGCATTTGTGACGTCAGCTATCCCACAAAGCAGCGTTAGACGGTGAAACGTCGTTTTAGCGCACAACAAACGTAATAAGTGTGTGTAAATACCAGCATTACAGTCAAATATTTGGCGGGATATCTGCAATGCAATGGCGGAAAGCTGAACGATATCGACGGTTTCTGCAACATTTATTCCGTTTATTGTGTGTTAGAATCGAAATAGATCAGCTCAAGTGCGTGAATTGTTGAGTAATAATTCACTGTTTGTCGGTCAGTTGTAAGAAGATAAATCACTCGCGCTACGCGCTCGTGATTTGATCTTATTTACAACTGACCTCCAAACAGTGAATTATTACTCAACAATTCACTGCTAGAGCTGATCTATTTCTTAAACTAAGCAAAAAAAATAGTAATATACAAATATTTTTTCATAAGTACATGTACTTGAATGTTATAGTGCGATGAATCACGTCGTGCATCGCGCAAAGATTTATGCGCGTTGCGCGACGAACCAAAAGAACTTTGCGCGTCACTCGCGAACTGTATTACGTAAAACTTGCGCGTCACTCGCGAGTGACGCGCGAGTCACTCGCAAAACGTTTTAAGAAGGGATTAAAAAATTTTGCGCGTTGCGCGATCGCTCAAAGCATCGCGACAACTGTACTGTATAGTGAGCCGCTTCATGCGAAAACCAGATTCTTCCTATATGAAAACAAAGATGCAGTTACTGCGCAGCTGATCAGCACACCTGTTTACTCTACACAGATAATTCAAACTTCTTCTTAAATCCGAAATTTCAAGCGTCTAAATTCTGTGACTGTGTAGAAGGAATATTGTCGGAAGAGGGGTTTTCGCGAGCTGCGGCTCACGTGAAAGTGGTCTCACATAATTATCTGCAAAGGTTTTCGCATAGAACACAGTAAGGTGTTTGGAATAATTATGTTGACCCACTGGTGACTTGTCAGTATGCTCATGGAAACGTATGTAACACCATTTTCATATAGGGCACTGTAAGGTATATATTATGAGTTGGTGACCCATCGTTAAAGCGTCCGCTCCTGATTGCGAGTTTGTGTTGTTTGACCTCTTCGGTGTCATGTTGTGTCCTTGAACAAGATCCACGATGAATCTTTTACATGTGCGAACTTAATGACTTTGCGGATGACAAAAACTTCGCAAATATCACACTGACAGTTACATCCAACTTCCTCAAACGCCTGGACCCATTTATTTTATAATATATGTGGTATTCCTTACAGCTCGAAACTATTAATTTGATGTAGTGTTTAATATATACCTGTAGAGTAAATCCATCAGATCGGATGAACGAGAAAAGGACATTATCTAGCCCTGCGACAACAGTTCCCCGGGAGTGGCAAAATCCAATGTAAAGCAGTAATAACACAAAATGTGAATTTCTTGAGGGCCCTCGGTGTGAAATCCGAACATAGAACAGGGTGTGCAAACAACGTGTATGCGTTTTTGCACGAAAATGCTTTCTTGCCAGGGATGACGTAAAATCCAATGTAAAGCAGTAATAACACAAAATGTGAATTTCTTGAGGGCCCTCGGTGTGAAATCCGAACATAGAACAGGGTGTGCAAACAACGTGTATGCGTTTTTGCACGAAAATGCTTTCTTGCCAGGGATGACGTAACTGCACTTTAGACAATGAAGACACAGATACGCGAATTTTCATAACAACCACGATGCTTCTGACGGTAAAATCATCTGAATCCGATGTCTTATGATTGCAATACATTATGGTTCCACGCTGGAAATCCTGAAAAAGCACGATACTAGCAGTCTATTGTTTTGAGCAAGCCTTGATGTCCTGGTGAAACTCTCGACCATTCCATATCTTCAAGAAAATAGAAGTTATGGCTACACAATAAGGCGGTTTAGGTGAGACTCCACACAATGGCATTAGTAAAACGAAAGCTTGGAATGTTGCTGAGAAAAGCGATCAATCACAAACTGCCTTGTGCAAACAGACGATAACACTCCCCACAGCACATAAGAAGGTGTACGAAAAACATTTTGCCGATTCTGTTCATCTGCTGGGCAATTTGGTTCAAGTTTAAATAGTGTCCGTCACTTGTTCTGTTGCCATTAGCGCTACAAAAATGAAAATGTACCACCAAAGCATGATCGTTTGATGACACATTCATAACGTGAAAACTTCAAAAACATGTTTTCAGCCTTAGCAGAAACGCTCAACCGTATCAGCCTAAGCAGAATCCCTCAGAAGGTTGGTCGGGTGGGAATATGGGCCCCGCTCATCGGGTCCTTAAGAAATAGATGGGCTTCTTTTGCCACCAGGCATAGCTTACTGACCATCTTATTACTGGTTAACCGCTCAGGTCTGAGCCTGACCAGGAAAAGTGTTTTAAAATCAAACCATCCATAGGTATAAGCCGTAGTGGCTTACTTGGATGGTTATATTTAAAGCATCGTTTGGATGTCATGGCATCCGATTTTCGGGCAAAAGTCCCATAAAATGGAGTCAACGTCTCAATATGACAATAGCTGTTGACTAGGCTGTTATGCATCAACTCAAAATCAAACAAAACAACCGCATCAGGCAATGTCTGGAAGATCAATGGTACTTATATTGAAGCAGTGCTCATGACCAAGGACTGAACAATTTTTGTTCCGTTTAACGTCCCTTTCAATATTATTTCAGCTCATATGAGACGGGCCAACCGGTAGGTGGGGCAAAAGCGGGAGAACCCCGAGAAAAAAAAACATCTGGCACACGCGCAAGCAGAACTTGGCTTGTCTCACATGTGCCCCGAACCCAGACAAAATGAACTAGCATGCGCAGAGTTGTGCTTTTGTATGGCCGGCGAGTCATTTCAACATCTGGAAATCGGAAAACAATCTTAAGGTGACGATTATTATATCTCATTACTGTTGGTTTTCCTTATGTTTTAACACCTAAAATTTTAAGTGAAAAATGAAATGTGATACATACGTTACCATTAAATCGCCCGTCACTCGCACTGATATTTGCTTACTAATATTGACAAGCTTTGTGAAAGGTAACTTAAGAAATAGTGACCGACGGTGTTGATAATGTCAATTCATAACACTGGATACTAACAATGGTGTAAGACATGCTTTGGGGTTTTGTGGTTTTGGTGTGCGCGCTTTAAGTTCACTGACAACCGGATTACACTCTTGAATATTTGCTATATCTTATATGATTTCTAAAATAGTGCTAAATCATAACTACATACAGCGATGAGCATTTTATCGGCATTAAAATCATTAAAACTGATTTTTGATATTCAATAATTATGTGTTACATACGTTACCATATTTACCAATCAAAAGTTCACATTTCTGGCAAAGCAGTGAACATTCAACTTCAAGAAGGCATACATGTTGATCTACAACAAGATGATTGTATATATTTTTCTTCTTTTCTTCATACTTGTCTGTACATAGTTGCCTTTCAACACATTATTTTTTCATAATCTGAGGTGAGTTGCATGTACTGTGGACTATATGCAATAACTTTCGACTAAGGAATGACATGATGATTAGTTTTTTCAGGTTTGTAAAAGAAAAGGAATAAGTGTCTTTTAGACAAGTGTATATAAAGTATAAATGTGCAAAGAAAAGTATATTAAAATAGCTTACTGTTCCTTAATTAAACTCTGAACATTCTGTTTTGAAAATGTAACATACGTAACACCATCGATGCATATATATGATTAAAAGTATCAACACATGTGCCAGTAACATTCTTTCATCAGATGACATTAATATATTTAGGTTTGGAATTTATTTTAGAGATTCATAGTGCATTTTCAAACTTAGAGTATATTTCTGTTTTGAATGGGTAACAAACGACGTGCGTAACGGCTTCTGGAGGGCAAATGCACCATACCATTGGGCGACAACGTGCATAGAAAATCTTTTTATTATATAGCTATAAATATCAAATCATTAAAACTTAGGGATAAAAGCCGAGTAACAAGTGTGCAGATATCAGACGATATCTGCACACTTACTTGATATTGCACACTTGTTTAAAGCAAAAAATTATTTTTATGAAACATGGCCAAATTCTTGACTTGAGGGTCATCATGCAAAACTGTAAAATTGGGACGTCAACTCTAATGACATCATCTACATCTGACGTCGCGTGGAAAATGACGTCATACCGGGCCAAAACGTCAGCTGAAATTTGTCACTTTTAGATTTAAGCAATTTAAGCCGAAAAAAGAAAAGAAACTGTCAACAATATTGATTCAACTGCAAAATGTGCTTCCAAAAAGTAACAGTGCAAAAATGATATCATCTGATATTGCACTAGTGCAAAAATGATATCACTAATGGATATTATCGCGACCTTCGTGTAGATATTTATTATTTTTTTACTCTAACTCTCAACAAAATATCAAATATGAGAAGCAGATATTTATAGCTATATAATAAAAGGGTTATTGCACTGATATCGGTGAATATTGTCCCTCGTTGAGATATCTACGGACGCTCGCAAGCTCGCGTCCTTCGATATCCCAACTCGGGACAATATTCACCGATATCAGTGCAATAACCCTATAATATTGATCAACGAAGCCACGCGTAGTGTAGTAAAAGTGAAACTCGTAAAGAGAAGTATATAAAAATAGCTAACTGTTCTGTAATTAAACTCTGAACAGTCTGTTTTGAAAATGTAACATACGTAACACCATCGATGCATATATGTGATTAAAAGTATCAACACATGTGCCAGTAACATTCTTTCATCAGATGACATTAATATATTTAGTTTTGGAATTTATTTTAGAGATTCATAGTGCATTTTCAAACTTCAGAGTATATTTCTGTTTTGAATGGGTAACATACGACGTGCGTAACGGCTTCTGGAGGGCAAATGCACCATACCATTGGGCGACAACGTGCATAGAAAATCTTTATATTGATCAACGAAGCCACCCGTAGTGTATTAAAAGTGAAATTCGTAAAGAAAAGTATATTAAAAGAGCTTACTGTTCTGTAATTAACATTTACACAGGCCGTTTTGAAAATGTAACATACGTAACACCATCGATGCATGAAAATGATTAAATATATCAATATATGTGCCCGTAACATTCTTTCATCAGATGATATTGATACATTTAGGTTTGGAATTTAGATTAGAGATTCATAGTGTATTTTACAAACTAAGAGCACATTTCTGGTTTGAATGGGTAACATACGTAACGGCTTCTGGAGGACAAATGCACCATATCACAGGGCGACAACGTGCCTAGAAGCTCTTTATATTGATCAAAGAAGCCACCCATAGTATCAAACCTAGTATGTGGAGGGTGTTGTGCGAAACGAAAAATTTCCCTACCCACCGTCTCCACTATATTACATAGACCTGTAGCCGTACATCTAATTTACCGCGGTAGCTCTGTCCACACTTTGGCCCAATATTATAATTGGGGGTCTCTGTTATTATCTATTAATAAAAGTCTCTGAGGAGCAACTTGGGCATGGGTGTCCGACTGAAAGCTGTCCTACTATGCTTAAAGCCTAATTTAATAAATGGTGAAATTCCTCGCGTGTATTGTTTATTGCGTAGAGTTGCTTGGTTTGAGCCGCCGCAAGGGAAAACCAACAATCTGCATAGGCGAAAACAAAGGCGCAGAACTGCGAAGCTAATCAGCGCCTTTTTTCGCTACACGGATAGTACAACTTCTCTTCGACTTGCACCCACAATTTCAAGCTTCTAGCTTTATTCTGTGACTGTACAGCCTGGTTTGTGATGAAAGCTGCTTATCACTACTTTCAGTTTGTCAATCTTTATTTTATGTTGGAAAGGGTACCATATTTAATTTGATTCAAGGCCAGGAAAAAAGCGTTTTCGAATAGAAATTCGATTTCAGTTGTTGCATCAGTGAATTCTTTCAATTTTGTTTGGTCGGCAGTGAACGGCAAACTCTTGCTCGTTATCTGTTGTTTAAAAACTATGAATAAATGTATCCGTGGTTCAATGCAGACGAAAATAAAAGAAAACACTGATGCAACAGCAAAACTAGTACTGTTGTTTGTTGGTCCCAAATGAAAATAAATATTGAAAGAAAAATTTCTTACAACATGTGTGAAGGTTTTGTCAAGAAACAGTATAAGACTTCTGATATGGTCAAAATTATTTTTTGCATGGCCTGTAGAGTCCGTAGCCCCATGGTAAGAGGCACCCTAGAAATAAAATCATGTTAGTTGCAGTCAAGGTTTCCTATGAATTTTCATATGCAACCACAAATGTTACATTGTATTAAATAAACTGCGCATGGAACAGTGACTTTTTCCCACCTCGGTTTTTGGAGTAGGAATCGTTTTCTAATTGCGCCTTTTCCTGATCGCAAGTAGCGAGGAGCGGCTACCCTTGGGAAAGAATTGCTGTAGATATATTGGGGGAGCTTCCGATTACAGAACGTGGAAATAAATATGTGTTAGTAGTAGCCGACTACTTCACGAAGTGGACGGAAAGTTTCCCAATGCAGAACATGGAGCTGCTACAGTAGCAAGAATAATGGTTGATGAAGTGTTCGCGAGATTCGGAATTCCGGATCAGATTCATTCTGACCAAGGAGGTCAGTTTGAAAGCCGTTTATTCGCGGAAATGTGCGAGTTATTGGAGATTGACAAAACGCGCACCACGCCATATCACCCTAAATCCGATGGCATGGTAAAACGGTTTAACAAAACGCTACGTATATCAATGACAACCATTCAAACTGGGATCTCCTTCTACCTTACGTAATGATGGCCTACCGAGCAACTGATCATGAAAGTACGGGGTTAAGTCCAAACTTGCTCCTGTTCGGTCATAACACGCGAACGCCGCTTGATCTGATATATCAGCTGCCACCAAATGTTAAACGCGAGCCGTCGAACACGTGGGTTTGGGAACTTCAAGAGAGATTAGAATCTGCTCATGCATTTGTTAGAGAAACTACAGGTTTAGCCATAGCAAGGCAAAAGAGAAGTCATGACAAGAAATTGTCAAATGAGGGTTTTAATGTGGGAGACAAAGTTTTGGTACACTTCCCAGTTAAGAAAACAGGCCAGTCACACAAATTTGTTCCTTTCTGGAAGGGTCCCTATGAGGTCATGGAGAAAATATCCACAGTGCTTTTGAAGATAGATTGTGGTAGAAATAGAGGCATTGTAACCATACATGTTGATAGAGTCCGTAAAGTGAGAAAACAGACTTTAAGATATGAATCTGAGGAACGTGAAGAATCAGAACATGATGAAACACAGGCAGAGGATTCTGGTCCTAATGAGCAGCCTGAATTGTCCGATACATCAGATAAAAAGGAGCCTGTAGTTGAAACCAGGTATAAAAGAGTTGTTAGAAAACCAAGGTGGTTTATAGACTATTTGTCTGTCTTTTCTGTTAACAGAGGAGTGCCGAAATAAGAAACCTAATCACTCATCGCTGAATCAGAGAATCAGTTCTTTCTTAAGAATTATAAGTGGAATATGAAAATATATGTCTTTACTTTTTGTCTTATCATGTAATGACGCTTTACAGAAATGTAGAGGATTTGTCTTAAAGGAATTAAGACTGATGTATATCTATGTAAACTGTTTGTCATAAAAGTATTAAAGACGATATTCCACGTACTATTTCGATTAAAAATCAAAATAAATCATATTAATATTTCGATCCATGTCCAAAAAATAAAATTATATATGCGGGTATACAAATTAATGACTTTTTTAAATATTGCAGTACGGAACCAAATTATCGGTTGTTTCCGGGTTTTTCCGCTGTCTTACCTGTGTGGGCGTGGCTTAGTATCTGTGACGTCATCTCGTACAAGTCCGATAAAGTCAGACAATTGGATAACGTAATAACAAGGCCATTCGTGTTATGATTATGTTCATTTTGACCATAAATTATGTAGTTTTGTTTTATTACGAAATGGTTTTATATGCTGTTTTAAAAATCTAGACAAAAATAACACACTTTCTACATTCACACACATGAGGCCTTTAGCACTTTACCAAAGTTTGAATCCAATGGCAGTTATTTCAGATCCGAGTATCAAAGTCATAAGGAATACATGCCGTTTTTACCCATTCTTATAAAATTAAAATCTCGGGAAAATAATAATAATAATAACATTGTTTCACATGTGACATGAAGGATAAAACGGATAAACATCCGTTTTTTATCATATTTTTTCATTACTTGCGCGATCACACTTTTGTCCGTGTTATGCTGATTATGTTGCGTAAGAATACACGAAATAATATTCTTGATGGCGGCATGCGCGTGTGCGAGAGAGATCAACGCCTGAACGAAAGTATTCTGCGTGAGCGCCGTTACTCGCAAATTAGAGATTATCTCATGACATGCATTTGCCAATGTGACGACTAAGTTTTGCAAATCGAAAATAAACTCCTTCTCTCTCTCTCTCTCTCTCTCTCTCTCTCTCTCTCTCTCTCTCTCTCTAGTGTATAAATCACTTACATCATTTTCCATTCCGGCGAATAAAAAGATGTTCAAGTACAATTTCATTCTTTAAGGACACATTTGCAAATATTAATGTTAATCAACAAATACAAACCATGTGCAATCAACACGGTTAACCAATAAAACACAAGCCCCGAGGGACCTGATTTAATCCGTAAGTTTATTTTGGGGGTTATGCACAATAATAAAGGTACATGTAGTTGTTAAAACAATCATCATTATATTCAGAAGTTCAGTTAACAGTTACACGATATCGACAACAATGTTTTGATCCAGAAGCAAAACCGCAAATATGGGTATATGAGCGCTCATCATGTTTCATAAAAATACATTACGATATACTTGTTCATGTAAGTCATATGCCGTGTTTTCCGAACCACATCTCTCTCTCTCTCTCTCTCTCTCTCTCTCTCTCTCTCTCTCTCTCTCTCTCTCTCTGTTAATATTTTAATAATAAATGCGTGTACATTCTATTAAATGTAGAAAGAAATGTCATAATAATAGTAGTCTATTCAAGCATCAGGATATCTAGAACAAAAGTCAATGTCGGTAGACTCGTTTACTCAATAAGATTGGAATGTCATTGAGTATCTGCCACGTGCCGCCGAGTGATATATGCTGCAATCTAGCGGCGTGTGTCGGCGTGTGTCACATAAAAAACATCATAGATCACCGACATACTCGTACACACCGCGTAAGGTAAGGTAATAAAAGTGTCGGGTATTCAAATTTGTTGTTTTAGCGGCCGTGACAAAAGAAAGATTATGAACTACGAGAAGTTGTCAGTGATAAAAACTGGTTCAAATGCAGGACTTTATCATTATGCGAAATGACATTTTCACATGCAAGTAACGTACCATAATTTATTTTCCTTTTATGTTTTGTTTATAAAATGTTTCCGATATTGTTGATAATTATCAAAGAACAAAAAAAGTATTACGTCTGCGTTGCTTGGTGTAAAATTTGTGATAAATGTTTTGTGTAAGCATTTACTTTGTGTGTCTTTCATTTAAATGGCTGATATTTTGTACGACTAAACGTCACTTCCGGTTTGGTCTCGCTAGAATTTCCCCCCCCCCCCTTTGATTTTTCGGCCCTTTTCCGACACCGCGTAAAGCGCATTTTTGTTTTCGATAAAAAGGGGTTCAAAATGTAAAATATTAGAAAATTTGACTTTCTAGCCTAATGAGAAACATGTTGTTGATATATTAACGACAAGAGAATCGTCAAATGCGACTATTCGGTATGGGTCTTTTAATTAAAGGCTAGAAGTCTTCAAGATATATGCTATCTTGATATCTAATATATGTTGACTAAGTAGTCAATTAAAGTTGTACCTTGTTAAATCATTGTTATAATTATTGCATGCGAGGGCGCATGAAATCGGAGGCGTGGGTAATGTGATGAAACCACAGGTAAACAATATAATCAAAGTGTAAGTTTGAGCAAATGCATACGTTTACCTGCTGCTACAGATTAAATTCAGCCTCCGCTGTCTGTATAATTCATAAATGATTTGTTCTAATCCAGTTTGATGATAAAATAACCATAAAATCTCATAAAAACATGAAATTCACAACTAGGAAATAAAATTTACTGGACGCCGCCATATTTGATCAGCTGTAAAGCGGCGCTTGGGTAGAAAAGCGTCTCAGGTACAACGAGTTACTGGACGATTCCATTTAATGTCGTTTCGGGTCCAGGGTTATGTTACCAAGGAAACAGATTAATTATTGCATTACGTTTATAACATCACAACATTTCTATGTCTAAATCATATCATTCCATTTTGTTACATTAGATTTCAAACACAAAGGTATGTGTAAAATAGTACCAATCATTTTAGTGGACTCAACCTGACTTACCTATCAAAAGGATTTTCCCAGGTATATAAATACCGCGGACGAGGCAAAGTTTGACATACGTCCTTGTGGTGGGAATATGGATTAAGTCCGTTTGGCCCAGCATGACGTTAAAAGCCTAATCTTTACTACTACTACTACAAAGTTTGACATTCTGCGACTTGAGTTTGAAGCGAACGGTTGGTAGTAAAGGTAATAAATACAATAAGTACTCTGCTATAGAGCAAATATTAGTTGTCTGTGTCTCATTGGGATCATTGCGAAACCTGGGACAAGGGCTCCTAGTTACGCTCTAAGAGTAAACTATTAGACTTAGTGTCTTTGTGAAGAAGTAGAATCAGGAGCCAAGTGGGCTCCTAGTTTATATGAAAACTTGGTGTCTTCTGTGTGAAGCAATAATATTTGAGAATCGGGAGCCGTTGAGGAGAGCTGCTAGTTTGAAACCGTTAGAGTGCAGCAGAATCGTTCAAGTACTTAGGAGGCAATTGGGAGCCTTAACAAGGGGTCAGGTTGAACCCATAATCTTTGTTGATATTTTTATGTCCAATGAATTGATTATTGAGATTTAAAGACAAGGTAGTCTTATTTCATATATATGTTTTATTGTCATATTGTCATACAAGTTTTGATCTATCAGGGCTAAGGAGCCCCAACGTAAAATTGATATATAACTTATAGTGTGTGCATTCCGCTCGGCATACATACAATATATACAGAAACGTTACACTACGAATCTTTCTTCTTATTTCAGGAGTTAACCATGGGACTGTGGAAACTGAGCGACTAGTCTTTGATGGGATATGTTTATCCACTGATTCCTGGATAAAAGATGTGATCAAATTAAAGTTTTCTTGATCCGACCGTGTGCCAGAGTAACCGTTGAAATATTTCTCCTTCGCAAATTTAAGGGCATCACCTTTCATAGATTCATAATCACCTTTCTGATATTTATACACCTTTCTCTTAGGTTTCTTGATGGGGGGAATAACTATTTTCAAAGTTCCAGAGACAATGTCATGATCACTAAGCCTGTCCGGGGAATAATATCAACAAATTGTCCGGGAAGTGAAGTGATAATCAAATCCAATGTGTTTTGTCCTCCGGTATGACTATATAGCGAAAGGAATGTTCCTTTCGCGAAAGGAAGATTTTCACACGAAAGAAAGATTTTATTTCAAAATTTTGAACTCATTGACTACAAATTGTGCATGTTTTAAGTTTTAAACGGTTAAGGGAAATAAAAAATAGCTTTTGCATGACGTTCACTTCACTTTAAATTGACTTTATACAACCGTAAGGCAGCGATGAACGGTTCCTTTCATAGCTGAAAATCTTCGCCAGTGCGGCTAGTGTCAAATTTCATTTGCTGTCCTCCATTTCGACCAAATTTTCTTTATAGTAAACATGGTAAAGTTGTATTTTACTTTATCTTCTTATTATTTTATTGCAAAATGTATAAAAAGACAAAAAAGCTGATAGGCCTGTCGACGTTAATTTCATAGACAAATCTTCCTTTCGTCGCCTAAATTTAGTGAGCTTTCTTTATTTATAAGTTCCTCTTTTTGCACCAAATAACTTTTTTGACATTTTACACATTTTATTTGATATTGTTTTTTATCACAACGTGTGTAACAAAACAATAAAACGCTGTTAAATATCAGTGGCGATAATAATAAAATGTTCCTTTCGTACATCAATCTTCCTTTCGCGAAAGGAACCTTCCTTTCGCTGTTTAGCAATACCCTTTGTCCTCTTGTGGGGAAGTGCACTACCTGTTACCACTACCACTACAATTAAGCGGTTGCTCTGTCTCGATATGACTGTAACGTTGTTGATGTTTAATGTCAATATAAACAACAAAACTTTCAGTACCATATAACTAAAATTGGTACATGTAGGCATTTCTTTTTTTGTTCAGTATAGACACATAGACTGGTTTCCTGCATACATCGTACAACCTTGAGCAAATGGGAACCATATGGTGAATCTCCTTTTCCGGTTTAGAGCTGCACACACGCAAATTTAACTTTGCGTTTTCGCCCTTAGAAAAGGATGGCACCTACTGATGCTCTTGTAAGAGTTAGTTTAGATCAAGAAAATAATGCTTTATCTTGTAAAATTCGTTGATCACAATTGACTGATCACAACAGGAAGCGAGGTAGCCGAGTGGTTAGCGCACTGGCTTCTTGTGCTAGAGGTCCCGGGTTCGATCCCCGCCGGCGGCGAGGAAAATTTGTTGGTCCGAACTTGCTTCCCTTCGTGTCATTTGCAGGAATGACATGATAAAGTGCGCCGTCCTTCGGATCGGGACGTTAACTGGAGGCCCCCTGTGCAGGGACAGTCATCCCCTGTGCAGGTTAAAGATCCCTACACAGGTTCTATCCTCATGCATGTAGGCTCATCCTGCAAACACACCGGAGTGTACAATGTGCACCTCCCAAGAATAATCAGAAATTGATTGATGGGAGTAACAAGAAAACAAAAAAACAAGACTAAGCGATTTCTGACTTATATTTTGTGCTGTAATTTATAGTGGGTGGGGTAACTTTGCAAAAACTGAGGCTTGTAGAATTTAGTGCTATATAGGTTTTTAGTTTGTACCTGATACTGCTTACTGTGCACTGAACCTATTGTAGGGTGTTATCTGTGATCCATTTGCATTTTGAAGGGAGTGTGGTGTACCAAGTTGTAACGTATGGTAAAGTAACTGATGGTACCCACCATGAGCATCCGACTACCAGTGCTACAGATAAGCAGCGTATCTGCATATTTACCCAATTAAAATGTCTTAAAACCATACATGTGATATCTCCCGACTGATCGTGAGTCTCCCGATATTCTTGTCCCTTTTCCGCCGACCCGATATAGGAACGAAAAACCCGACGAAGAAAAAAATCCTATCACGTTTTTCCCCAACCAACAATTTATGTATTTTTACTGAAAAGATGGAGTAGTAGAGTGTTTACAGCGCTTAACTAAGAGTGAACTTAAAGTAGAGTGTTTACAGCACCAAACTAACAGTGAACTGACACAGTGTTATCATCATAAGGTGTCAGATTGAGAAGGTGTTATGTGAAGGTTGAGCAATGTTGCGTAACATTGCGTCGATAAGTAGCTTTGTTTCCAAATCACTGATCCGAATAATTCCCAAGCAGGTTATTGTATTGTTTGACAAAACATGTTTTCACAATAGTGAAGTCAGTTAAAACAGTAATCTAATTAATACAGCCTATCTGTCACACTATGGTGGCAAGGAGATAAAAAGAAATTGCTTTGGTCAAAAAGAATTCACCACGAAACTATGATCTATTTTATTTTCTTAATGTATAAAATGATCATTAATGATTATCACATACAGAACCAGTTATAAAACGGAACCTTGTTGAATGCCTTAGAAACGATCTTTGTATCTTTATTCTTCACATCAACAATAAGCAAATATCAATTCAAACAATAAATTTAACACTTTAACATTGTTTGACATTTTATACACAGTATTTTGCACATCAGGAATTTAAAATTTACATGCAGTGCCCAATATTGAGGAAACTATTTACATCCAGATAAATTTGTGTGGTGAACGCTTTACTGAAACACCATTTAGGTTTGAGCATGCGCACCAGTAAAATTTACTTTCGTTTTGGATAGCCTGTTGACATGTTGAAACTGTTTGAATAAGGGGATGTTTTATCGTTTGTAAAGTGATTTGAAATAAATGGAACATAGAATTACACTAAACTTGACTTGATTTAGTCTTTTGTATAGATTATCTGAGGTGGGTTGTTATACTTTTCATTTATTTTACCCAGTAAATGCACCATTCATATGCTTCCCCACCCACATGCACTCCTACAGAAACTTTATCTATCAATCTCTATATATATCTATATATACATTTTTTATGGGGGGGGGGGGGTCTTTTTTGCATAATATGCAGTGGTCAGGAATAAAATACTAAAGTGTGCATATGATCAGATCATTTTGGAAATTCTGTCCTTAGAATTTATTGCTTTGCCGCATTAAAATATCGTTTAATTTTGTCGATAAAAAACCTCCCTATTTCAGACCCAAATCTCCCTACCAAAAAATTCAAATCTCCCTATTTGGCATCCATAATGTATCACATGTATGCTTAAAACCCAATTAAGATAAAAATTTACAGGTCTGCGTACAGAAAAGCAAAAGAAATCTTCGATACGCAAATCAGATTATTTTCTTTGCGTACAGCCCTATTCAATTCATGTCAAAATACAGGATGTTTACCAAATTGTGCTTGCACATGCGTGTAGTTACAATCGAGCACATGTATCTATTTTTGGAACTTGGTTCCCGTTTTACCATTCATACTGTATAGAGCGTCTTGATGATCAAGACTATGAGCCAAGAATTTCATCCAATCGATTTTCGCCGCCAGGTTGCGCTAGAGAATAGACTAGTCCCATTAAATGAGACTTCACAATTCAATTATTATCCTTCACATTTTTATTTTACGTTTTGATTGGTCATTTTCTTTTTATATTTATGTTTATGTTATCTGGCTTAATTTGCATTCATACTGACAATATCCGATGAAGAAAAAATGAATGCGAACTCAAAAAATTGGAGTAGAGAATAGACTTGCGCAGTATGAATTGTACTTTCAGTTTGACTGGGAGAAAAGGAAGCCCAATTCTTTAGCTTATTTCTTTCAATAATAACCCATCAGATTCAATTTATTGTATGTAAAGTTAAGAACACTTGTTAAAATTTTATTTTTCATTATTTCCAAACAAACAATTCATTGATTCTGCAATTAAAAGCTAAAGAGCATCCTAAAATGTTACGCAACTTACGATCTTTGCAATATGATAAGTTTAAAATGTTACGGTGGCCAGACCTGTGCTGAAATCACACAAGGTGGTGCTGGCCCGGATGTTGTATGGGAGACTATTCCAATATCTGATGGTCCTTGGGGAAATGTGAATTCATGTGGTATTTGGTCCGTGAATAGGGAACAAAGAATTTTAGATTTCTGGTTTCAGTGACTAGGATGTAAAACCATAAAACAAAAGGTACTGTGGCTGTATTTTATGGATTGGACTCATTGGTTGGAGTCATGGAGTAGAGTATTAGAGTGGAACCTTTGAGGCAAATTCTGGATTGGAACGAAGAGAAAACTTAATTCTGGTAATAAAATTTGACTTGGCGAAAATAGTGGCCAGCCCAACAAAGGTAACAAATGCATAAACTGTACAAGTAGCAGATTAGTACCAGATTTTATGGTCAACAAACTCAAATTAGCATATGCACACTCTGCATGCCAATTATCGATATTTGACCAATGCCGGAGTGAAATAGCTAACTCCGAGGCAATAGCCAATGCCTGAGGAACAGTGTGTGAAGGGTTGTCAGCAAAACTATGAAATATTTTAAAGAGCATGGGGAAAATTTAGTTATGATAAGTTAGTGTGGTAAGATGGTCTTGCTTCCACATAAAATGTACAAAATGTTACAATACTTTGTCTGGAACATATAAAATACAAGAAAACATGCACGATTTTGTGGTTTTGACTGTCAAGATCGATTTAGAAGCCAACAATTCTTTAAAGTAAAAACTTTTCATTCTCTATTCATGCTATAATTTATTACTCATATTCGCTGTACACACTGTTTTACTTAGAACTCATTTCTGACGAAGCGTTTAGATATTATTCGCCACCAAAGATACCCTGTGGAAAAAAGAATGGGATCGCCAACGCCGGAGGAAGGTTACATACGGACATGACCAACGCCTGAGGATGATAATGTTTGCACAGAATGCTGATTCAAAGCAAAAATAGTTTTTACTCTACTTTGACTTTGTCGTTGAAGTCCTTGTCGCGATCATTGATATTGATGTCAAGCATATTTTCATGAGCTGGTTCCTGTTTTCTGCAAAAATCAAGATCGGGTCTAAATAAAGAATATAGGGTGGTACCAACAGTAGTTGGCAGATACGGTATATACGATACATCTATATAATGATACATACGTGCACGCACGTGCACGGTTATGGAAATACCGCGATGCCGGTTTAAGCACATACGAATACCAGTTACCGTGTTTTAATAAAACTATTACTATTTGTTTTTAAAAAGTATGGCATGAACATTTAAGTTCTGCATCTAATAGTAACAAAACGGTTTCTGAATCAATATGAATGACTCGACCTAGTGAAACTATACAATCTTAATGCCTGTAAAAGAAAAAAAAAACTGCGCTCTTTTAGTGCATGTTGCATTGCATGTCTGTGGAGAATCTAGCAAGCCATGATTTTGTTATTATTGCTCGTTTGTATCTTCGTGTACAGAAATATTTGAATTTATGATACACTACGAATTTGAGACAATATGTGTAACAAGATGTCCTTAATTTCATGTGTAACTGAAACATGTGTGCGCGATCCCACGTCACAAGGTAAGTGTATTGTAGTAGATTATAGGCATTACAGATCAGTATAGGGTAAAAGTAAATATGGTTTCTTGATAAAAAGACCACCAGAACAAAATCGGGCGTCGTAGTTGGTCTTATCTTTTCTCTAACATTTCCTCCGGCTGCAGTCGAATCTTACTCCGGCGTGAACGTTACCCTCATTTCCTTATGAAAGAGGGTCTATTAATTAAATGCTTGAAAATGTTCAAAATATAAAAATACAAGCGTGTTTCGGTTCTGTTGATATCAGATATACATTGTTTCTTCCATATGCACAATTTCATAAACAAGTCAATCATTTATTAGCTTGTCTACATGTACCTCGTGAGGTGCAAATCAACGGAAAATATCCTTCAGTACAGGCCAGCATTTGAATGTACATACGACATGCACGTTCTTATATTCTTTTCTATGTTTTTCTTTAAAGATTATGAATCATAATGTCGTAATAGCGGTAAAATTAAACTTTTATTTCTTCGTACACTGGATGCCAAAGCTTAAAAACACAAATATGCCTCATCGTTGGTAGTACCCATTCAATAATAATAATAATAATAATAATAATAATACGTAATGACTTTATTTATAGAGGATGCTCAGTTGGACTAATCCAATCTTCCCTGAGGTCCTCTGTTCAACAAAATATATATACAATTATACAAACAAAATAGACAACATTATATAAAGAATCAGCAACATGAGAAATGAATTTAAACTTATTCATTAACTTGTGTTGATGACCACTCTAAATATTTCCTCTTGCAAAGTGGCAGTGATTCACTCTGTTTAATATTTTCTGGAATGGAATTCCAAATCTTCGACCCAGAATAAGAGAGAGAGTTTCTAAACTGTTCTATATTGGGCTTAGGAACATACAACAGATTATCAGAGGTTGACCTTAATGCTCTTTATGTTGATAGTTGTGTAAAGTACATTGTGCTTACTTTAATCAAGTATACACATATAGTTCCACATGATACGAATGTGGAACACTTGTTAAACATGAAATAAAGATATAAAAATAAGCGAAACTCGAGTAAAGACGCATTTCTACTTCTTTTTTGCAAGTTTTCAAGAAACACACTCACCATATTCCTCAGGCGTTGGCTATTGCCTTGGAGTTAGCTATTTCACTCCGGCGTTGGTCAAATATCGATATTTGGCATGCAGAGTGTGATATGAGTAACGTTTTATGCATTTGTTACACATTTTGGCGCTTTCACGATGGCGTTCACAGTAACTTCACACCAAGACACCAAGACAAATTCACCACCGGAATCGAGTTTTCAATTCCTCCAAAATTTCCTGCCAATGTTCCACCCCAAGAACCCACTCCATGACTCCGACTCCAATCCATAAAACAAATGGAATACTACCATTACCGTATTTCTGTGTCTCACAATTTATTAGCATATGCAATTGGACCTGAAATGACCCTTGTTCAGCACATTCTTTCCTGAAAAGTGTCTTGAAGATATTTCTTATTATCATTGTTCTTCTTTTCTGATGCAAGAAAAACAAATGAGCCGCCTCATGGGAAAACCAACAATCTGCATAGGCGAAAACAAAGGCGCAGATCAGCTTCGCGGTAACCGCGAAGCTGATCAGCGCCTTTGTTTTCGCTACACGGATAGTACACTTCCTCTTCTTTTTAAATCCGAAATTTCAAGCTTCCAGCCTGCTTCTGTGACTGTACAGCCTGATTTATGTCAGACCTGCTCGGAAACCACATTGTTGGTTTTCCCACGAGGCGGCTCAAATCATTGAGAAGGAAATTTAAGGAATGTGCACTCATTACTGGTAATCTATACTTCAGGGAGGAACACTGTGCTTAATATAAATCACCATTAATTCTGACATGACCTATATGTAATCTATGGGGTTTACCTCAGATGCATTTAAAAAATACAGATTTTATAGTGGTGACATAAATTACATCAAATTGTCAGAATTGGATACTTGTTTTATTTTTCATTAAGCTTGTTATATACCGTATTCCTTCTAATAAGCGCACATGCTCCAATAAGCGCACACACTCTCCATTTCCAAAAGATTTGTGCATAAGCGCACACCAATCAACTAGCATATTGTTATTTGCTACAATTTTACACATTAATACCGTATTAATCTTATTAATCACATTGAGACTTAACCTTAAATGACCAAACGCTATCTTGCAATGATTGGTACACTTCAATGACATCGTCTGTTTCAGCAACATGTGTTATTATTTTCGTTCCGTAGTGTGCACTTATTAGAATGATATTTTGTTACCATAACTTATTAGTAATTTTGAAAAATGAAGCACACTGAGGCTTATTAGAACAAATACAATAATTATTTTGAATTGTTTTTGTTTTATTGTATCTGATGTGGTCTGAACCATTTGCCTAAGTATTCTACTATCAAGTGGTTATTCATTTTGAGCAGTATAGTTTTCTATTAATAGAAATACACATGTTCATGGTGTATGGATTTTATTGATGAGTTTTCTCATAATAATTTTGGCAAGTCTTACTGCATTAGAAAGTTTCAAAGGTCATTTGGCTGTCAAGGTTGTGATACACATGTTCAGACTATTAAATTGGTGATAAAAGGAGTATTTGAATTAAAACCTACCCTTTAAAGATGAGCAGAGCTTTGGTAATTGTAAGTTGATAGAAATTTTGTAGTTTTGACAGCTAACAGCTGACAGACTGATAGAGTCATGATTGGTGTGTTGTGGGGATCTGCAGCCTGCAGGGTTGGGGGAGATATGAGGCAGTAATAGTTTTGGACTATATGACATATCATGCCCTAAATACTTCTTTGATTTTGGTAATGCACCAGTCATTTGCAACCACGGCCCCCTCGGGGCCGGGAAATAGCGGGGATATTGACTTTTCCATTTGCAAAGCCCAGGTATAAGCCCTGCACTGCGGGGACTTCTTTTCGGTAAAATCCCTGCAAAAAGTCCCTGCACTGCGGGGATTTTCCCAAAATTTCGGCCCAACTTGACCCCCCACAAACTGGGCCATTTACGTTTACAGGAAGAACTAGCTTATCTTTCAGTTTCTCAACATAAACTTTCCTTTCCTGGGTATAGGCTGAGCATTCTGATATAAAATGTTGCCGAGTTTTTGTGTATTGATTGAATGCAGCTCTATTGCCTTGTAAGGTGTGTGCCAGTGAGAATTTTGCATTTGAGTTGTGCTCTTATTATCAGTTATGCTATTTCTTACAGTTGCCCATATAGGATGAGATTTAATGTATTTGGCATTTTACATATTACAGCATAAAACAAAGAAATCATTTACAAACAAAACAAAAAAATAAACCTGTCACTTTGGCCAAAGTCTTTCTTCTTCCTCAATAAATATGTTACTCAGTCTATTAAACTGGTCAAATCAAGTTAAGTTTTAAGAGTGAAACAAAAAACTGTTCAAACATTTCTAGTCAGTTATACTGTACGGGCTCGTTTTGTTACTCTTTATATAATAAAAAAGATTTTATTTTACTTATGGCTGTGCTTTTCTGCCCATGTTATAATGTATGATTAAATACAATTTGAAACAAACTTAAATACCCATACCAGGTACCAAATGAAGACAGACCAGAAGAAAAATAAAAATAGAAATAACAGCGTAACATATCCCCATCAATCACTTGTGCTGGAATGTTCTCTCCACTTGGCTACATTCAAAATTTAGCCACCCATCCTTCACTTGAGATGATACAGAAATTGATCGACTCAGAACGTATAGATAGCAACAGAAAATTACCTCCAAAACTGTCGAAGCCTTCCTTTTAAAAGGAAATTTTATCTCAAAGTCTCGAATCTCGCAATACTTCAAAACACGGCCAAAATTCGGGTAAAACACGGTACTGTAGACCGGTAAACTCCGGTCAAAACGCCTCGCTATTTCCCCCGCTGTTTTGGCGGGAATCAAAAGCCCGGCCTTACCACGGCACTGCCGGGACACCTCGAAGGTAAAATCCTGGTACTTTAGCCCCGCTATGCCCCCGCTATCCCCGGCCCCATAGGGGCCGTGGTTGCAAATGACTAGTGCATAAACTATACATGCTATATACTATATGTACCAAAATTCACTTGTCTACAGATATTATCAGATAATATGGGGCAAACTGCAAAGAATATAGAATAGACACCATAGGCCCCTTCCAAAGGCCTCTCTCTTCCTCTCAGTCCACATCAATTTTCTAGAGCAACAGAGGTTAAGAATTAGAATGCTGACATATGAGCCGTGTCATGAGAAAACCAACAATACACAAACCAAACTGTAGAAGCACAGAAGGTGGCTAGAGGTTGGAAATTGTGAATTTAGAAAGTAGAGGAGTTAAACTAGCTGTGGTTATTGCGAAGCTGATCTGCCCCTTCATTACGAAAACTTGCCCATGCAATAAACCGGGATTTTTTAAGCTTTAAAAATTGAAAATTTTCAGCGGAAAAATGTTGACATTTTTCTTATTTTTGCCCAAAACATAGATCGTGGGTATACGTTGAACCGCCTTACCGAGGCGGTTCTTACGAGTACCCACAATCTATGTTTTGGAGCAAAAATAAGAAAAATAGGTATACCCTTGCATACCCCAGTTTTGCTATATAAAAGTGGGGTTCAAGGAGGTATACATTACACAGACTTGTTTTCGTGATGTGTTTTTGCATAGGTAAAATGTTGGTTTTCTCATGATGGGGCTCAAATGTTAGCCTCTTGTAAACCAAGTCCTCATTTGGGCTAGATCCTATAAGACTAGGCTGCACAGACACACAAAGCTCAAAATTTTGATTTTTTTTTAAGGAGGTTCTTATGTGTACCCACACTGATATAAAATTTAAAATATTTTTTTTTTCTTATGAAATTTTCAATTTTTACAGCTGAAAAAATCTCTATATTGCAATGGGCAAGTTCGCAATTTATCCCTAGTATATTACATATAAGTCAATATTTTAGAATCTTTAGCATCTTATGTGCCGTTAATGATAAACTGCAAATGTAAGCAATACACATAACGTATATATATAGGTAAAAAAGAAGATATTTGTCACATTCAATGATTCAAGGATATGTGACTAATATATTTACACATTCATTTTGCTGGATGCTCAAAGTTAAGTAGACGTAGGAAAGCGAAATAGGTGGAGTTATGTGGGATAATTTACTGGTAAATATTACAATTATACATATTGCAATTCTAGTTTGATTGAGTGTAATTTATGATGTTTTATGTGAATTTTGTATTAGATGTATCATAATGCACAAGTCAATTGTAATTGTAACCACGCACCCCCCCCCCCCCCCCCCCCACACACACACACACATCCACAGGAAATAGGGGGGACTTTGACTCTTGGGCCAGGGAATCCCTGCTTAAAGCCCCACCCTGCGGGGACTGCTTGTTGGTAAAACTACCGGTACTGCTGTTTTCCCCCCACTGCTTTCTTTTCATTTCATGGCCCTTTTTGCCTATATATAAAGCAAACCCTGGGTATTTCACCCACACTGCCATAGCAAAACTTTGGTCAAAGCACCACTTATTTCCACTGCTATCCCCCGCCCTCCCCCGTTTTTTTAATTGATGCTATTTACATCCCAGTCAACAGCAATGGTCATGTCGAGACATTGCCTCCATTTTATGGGACTTTTACCCAACATTAGGATGTCATGACACTGAAAATGTACTTCATAAATATAACCACCCAAGCAAACCAATAAGGCTTATATGTATGGATGGTTTGACTAAACCACTTTTCCTGGGCAGGCTCAGACTTAAAGCGGTTAACCAGTAATCAGATGGTCCGTCAGTAGTTCAGAAGCTTTGCCTGGAGACACAAGCAGCCCATCTATTTCTCCTAGGCCCCAATGGGTGGGGGCCACCGGGGTTTTTTGTTGGGGGGGCTTTTGGGTGACGGGGCATGGTTACCAATGACAAGTGCATAACTTTTAACACCATAAATTTGAACTGGCTTGCATTATTACAGGCAGTTTGACATGTCTGTTGATGCTTTATGGCACAATTTTTGCAAGTTCCCATATAAAGCTGACCTAAAATTTTGCAAGATGAAGTATAGCTTATGTTTTGTTCTATTTTGAATAGGTGTGCAAAACTTCTACAGCCTTGGCAGATTTGCCCCATATAGAATTTAGCTTTTTGACTCTTTTGGTATAAATCTATTTTTATTTTAATATTGAATATATTTGTATACTGCATATTAAATATGCTAAGATATCTAAAGAATGTAAAATTGAATGATTATAGTGTGTTTATTGTATATAGCCTAGGGGGCTGTGTGTGGGTGTTTAGTTTTCTTGTTCTCTGAGGTTAATTTTTTTAGTTTGCCAACATTTTTGAGCAGTGAAAATATTATCAGAGCCGCATCGTGAGAAAACGGGATTATTGCCTATGCGAAAACAAAGGCGCAGATCAGCTTCGCAGTAACTGCGAAGCTGATCAGCGCCTTTGTTTTCGCTACTCGGATAGTACAATTCCTCTTCTACTTGAATCCGAAATTTCAAGCGTCTAGCTCTTTTCTGAGCTTGTACAGGTCGGTTTGTGTCGGACCTGGTCGGAAACCCCGAAGACCGGTTTTCTCACGTCGCGGCTCATCATATTCTGGGTACTCTTAGATCATCATCAAAGGACATGCTCATACCCAGGAAGTGATGGCTCCATCCAGTCACAACTGGAACATTTGAGCCGCGACGCGAGAAAACCGGTCTTCGGGGTTTCCGACAAGGTCTGACACAAACTGACCTGTACAGTCACAGAAGTGGGCTAGAAGCTTGAAATTTCGGATATAAGAAGAAGAGGAAATGTACTATCCGTGTAGCGAAAACAAAGGCGCTGATCAGCTTCGCGGTCACCGCGAAGCTGATCTGCGCCTTTGTTTTTGCATAGGCAAAAATCCGGTTTTCTCACGATGCGGCTCATTTAATCATGTTAATCCACTAATCAAACAAAATTTGAAAACTGTTTATCAGCAAAGTGAGACAAAACTCTTCAGATTCATTCTGATAGGGCAGGTCGGCTAGGTACTCTTCCGTGAAAAGAAATCACTATCGGGTACCTTTCCCACTATTTTCCTCATTTGATGGAGGTGGTAACCTCGGTCATTATCGTTATGCGTTACTATTTTTAGATGCTTACAAAATCATAATGTTTCCAAAATATAACAAATTTCTTACCTTAGAATAAAACTTATGCATTAATCTAAAAGAATATGCAATGTTTTGATGAAAAAATTTATTTTGTTTTCATATTTTGTGTGCCAAAGTTTGTAGGGGCATAGCGATAAACCTCCATCAAATGAGCAAACTTACCTGTATGACGTCATCCCTTCATGCCCTATGACACGCCCTATGACACCACCAAAGAATCAGCTGAATGAGTAGCATGACGGCCTAGTGGTAGAGTGACTTTGGCCCTATGGGTGGTTTCCCATTTCGTGTACTTAGTATGTCAGTATGAACATAAGACACCAACATGACAAGAATTTATGCTTAGGAGTTGAAACTGCAACCTCCTGATTGCATTTTAGTGAACATGTGAGAAAGAGATGGGGCTGCTAGACCCCGCTCCCATGCACTGCCCACTGTGCAAAGCTGCAAACATTTGAGCCCCTAAATACTGGTCAACTGCTTTAATAGAAGGAAGGTCTGGGCCTGCTCAGCAAAAGTGGTTTAGTCCATACACGTGCCTCGACAAGGCAGTTCTTACATGTACCCACAATCAATGTTTTGAGCAAATATTTGAAAAAGAAATACAACTGAAAATTATAATTTTCACAACAGAAAAAAATAGCTGTTCATTGCATAGACTTGCTGTCACAATGATGTTCATTTCCATTACAGGGGATCCCCCTCCTGGCCCCGAGGTTATAAAACTTTTTTATGCTCAGCTCAGCTGAGACTAAAATTTATCCTGCTCATGAATGTTAAAATGCCAACAATTGTATATGAGTTGAGCATGAAAAAAGTTTTATAATCTCGGGACCTGGTTGGGATGCAGTGATGGCTGTGAGTCGACATCAGTACTGGTGAAGATGCACATCATCATGACCTTAGCTGTTGACCAGTGCCTGAATTAACCATAAACATATGAGCCGCCCCATGGGAAAACCAACAATCTGCATAGGCGAAAACAAAGGCGCAGATCAGCTTCGCGGTAACCGCGAAGCTGATCAGCGCCTTTGTTTTCGCTACTCGGATAGTACAATTCCTCCTCTACTTAACTCCAAAATTTCAAGCTTCTAGCTCTTTTCTGTGACTACAGGCCGGTTTGTTGGTTTTTCCACGAGATGGCTCATATGTTATCAGCGGCTGTCCAAAAATTATTTATTATCTTAACATTAATTTTTCAGGGAATTCCCCTCCTAGTTGGGGGTGCAGTGGTCGCTGTGACAGCAGTACTAGCAAAGATGCACATCAACATGCAGGGGTTTTGCTAACTATCAACATGCCACTGGCCTGGAGGGCCAACTGGTCTCAAAATGATGCATTTTGTCTCAACAGTTTGCCATAACATCACATAAATTATTTGTACAAAATACTTACTTTTATGTAGACAGTCATTGCAGCAATTACAAGTCAACAGCTTTCCAACACTACATTCAGTTAGTTAAACTATTTACATCAGACTTGCACTTTCAGTTTGAGAATAAACAGCACCATATGGAACAAACACTTTTTTCTGTAAAATTCAGTTGGCCCGGAGGACCAGCTGCACCACATTTTAACTGGCCCAAGACCAAAATTTACTGGCCAGGGCCAGTGGGCCCCCTCTTAAAAAAAGCCCTGACATGATAACCTTAGCTGTTGACCATGGACATAAAGTGCCTGAATTAACCATAATCAAACATACAAGTTATCATTGGCTGTTCAAAAATTGTTTACAATCTTTACATCATCAATTTTTCAGGGAATTCCCCTCCTAGTTGGGGGTGCAGTGGTCGCCGTGACAGCAGTACTAGCGAAGATGTTTCTGTTTGGAGGCAAGAAGAAGAAGGCCCTCATCACACTTCAAGATCCCACAGTGAAATACCCCCTCAAACTGATAGACAGAGAGGTAAGTGTAGGGGATGGTGGGTGTATTAGTGTGTTTGGGTGAGGGTGGTAGTGTTAAGGAATTGGGGTTGATAGTTCCAGCTTAGATGAATGATTCTGTCTAGGAATAAGAAAAAAAATGCCCTTGTCACACTCCAAGGTACCTCTAAAACCGATAAATTAAGAAGTAATGGTAAGGGGTGGAGTCGATTTTTGTGTGTGTTGGGGGAGGGTAGTGTTAAGGGATCAGGGGTTGTTGGCATTTCTAGTTTAGATGTTTCTGTTTGGGAACAATAAGAAGGTGAACCCACAGTGAAACGCCCCTTTAAACTGATTGACAGGCAGGTAAGCGGAGGGTGTAGGGTAGGTGTGTGTTGGGTGGGGGAGTGTGGTGTTTCGTTCAGAAATCAAAGTTTTTTCAGTGTCAATCCTAACAATTGACTGGGACTCCTGGTTCACTTATGTTTGTTTTGGAAATGAGGCCAAAATTAAAATTGTATTTGTTTCCCCTTACCCGACCGACCCTAAAAAATTGCCCCTACCCAAAAAAATTTTGTTGCAATTTTTCATACAAGATTTTTTTTTTTGTTATTGTTAATTACAGAGAGGCAAAAATTTCATGTTTTAGAAGGATATATTGAATTATTGTCTGATAATGCTTTCAGTGATAGCCTTCTAAATATTTCCAAATATAATGTTGGGTTAAAGACGCTTTTAAGTAAGGGCATTTCGGAACCTGAATTTTATGGTGACTTGGTTTACAAATTTAAGAAACTTAAAGGAATAAATGATTTTTCTTTTCAGTTCAGAAAAATCATAGCATGTTACAGACGTATAGGTTATAACTTGAATGTTATGCGACAGTCTGCATGCTTAGTTTTTAACCCAATCATGGTTGATAACTATGCTGCCTTCTTTAATTGCACGCCGGTGGGTCGGGCGTCAGACTCTATGATGGGCCCGACTTAAAGCTATTCATTTTAGTTGGTTGGGGCCGGAGCTTCTTGTCTGTTGCTTGGCCCACCGGGGTCCAACTGGTGTTTTTCTTTTGCTCCGGAGTTAGTAGGTTATTCGGCGCCCAGGGATCTCCATCGTCGGGCAGTTTACTCAATCTGTGAGTCCTGGTTTTTGATTCATCAGGATGTTTATCATGATTTATTTGTTCATTGACTAGTTAGAGATTCACCACGAGGACCGAACAACTAACTAAATGTTATGAACCACTGCAGAAGCTGAGGGTGAGGTTAGGTACCTGTAAAACCAGTTTAAGCCCGCCAGTAACTTTGTGTTACTGATCGTTCCAAGTCGATACTTCTCTGGTGATCCTTTTTGTTTTATGTCTTGGTGCTTTTTGTGCTGTTGGCGCCTTATGTATGTTTTCATATTTTTAGTTAAGGTAACTGAGTGGCCACCTATTGGGAAAATAGCTGCTCATTCGGCTTACGATATGTTTCATGGTATAAGTACCTGATTGTTATTTTTTTTTCCCACCTAGGTTTTTTAGGGTGGGAATCTTTTTCTGATTGCGCCTTCTCCTGATCTTTGCCTACTTGTACCTTTTTCTAGGTAAGTATTATTTCTGCAATCAAGTTTTAGCTATATTAGAACAACTAAAAACAAATTTCAATCTATATAAAAACTGAGAAAATAAAAATAAAATAAAAATAAAATAATATTCTGACTGACCGACCCACATCTGAGAAACAGGGTCGGGTAAGGTCAAACAAAAATATTTCTAAGGTTTGCCTGAGAAGAGGGTAGAAGGTGGGGTGTAGTGGGAATGTTAGGGGATTGTGATTAATGATCAATATAAATGTTTGAATTGTGTTTATACATCAACTAATCAAAATTGACGGTGGACGGAAAAAAAGTCACAGGAAAAAAAATCACGGAAATAAAGTCACGGAAAAAAAGTCACAGGAAAAAAAGTCATAAAAATAAAGGACTAAATGAAATGCATATAATCTGTACATAAATGAAGTAGGATATACATTTCATGTTTAAAGTAAGAAATGATGAGGAACTGTCATAATCAAAACTCAATTCCTGCTCTAGAAATTGAAAATAACTGAAACAAAAAATAATGGGAACCACCCTAGTATATTGGACATGGTGGTGCGATGGTAGACCATGAAGCCAGAGGAAAGGGGGATAGAAAACTAATGCTGCAATGTATACATGTTGTGTACTTGAACAAGCCTCTAATAAGCTCCCAGAGAACTGGTTTAGTACTCAGGAAACTTTAGCTCCATCCCGGCATAGCTGAAAATTGATAATTAGGATGTAAAACATCAACCCAAACAAAAATATTTTCAAAAATATTAGTAATAATAAAAATAATAATGTCCATTTCTAACATAAAGTAGAAAAAAAAAGTTTTTATTTTTGTGACTTGTTTTCCTGTGACTTTTTTTTCCTACCCAAATCTGTGACTTTTTTTCCGTGACTTTTTTTCCTGTGACTTTTTTTCCTACATTCAAATTGACAATGTTAGTGTTGAGACAGCTCCCTCCCTATTTAATGATCACCCATGCATGTCTAAAGTAACATACATGAATATTTCACCTACATGTATCAATTGAATTTAGAAATAATAATGTTAGTCTCCAGCACGTTAAGCCATAGAATTCATTTATGAATGTATAGATTTTTTCGAAATTTATGTTCTGAACCCTATTAAAAACTAATTCCGCTGTTAACATTTTTTTTCAGGAAGTAAGTCATGATACTAGAAGATTCAGATTCGCTCTTCCATCAATGGAACATGTACTAGGACTTCCTGTCGGTAAGTGGACTAGGAAGTAGGTCGGCCCAACAATTTGTACAGAATTCCTCTTTTACAGACATGACATTCATGGTCATTCTGTGTTGCTATAGTACACACGAACAGGAGGGGTTATTTTAACTGGGAAGTAGAGTGGTTCACAATCAGGATAGTGCATAAGAAAACAGCAGAATATACCAGTTAGAATTCAATTCGATTTTTATATAATTGCAATATTGTCAGTGTTTAGTTAACAAATTAAATTATTTACAATTCTAACAAAATGTTGGAAATAGCCAGTACACTTCAACCTCATTACAACACGCTTCATTATAATGCGGTTTTCATTATAACACGACCATGTCATGGCTCCCAAATTGATTATTTTGCTATATGTCTATAGTAAGTAACCTCATTATAACACGGTTCACTTATAACACGGTCTGCTTCTATGGACCCCAAGGATAGCGTTATAATGAGGTTGTACTGTAGTTATTAAGTCACCATTAATAAACCCCTTTACGAAACAAATATTTAGAGAAGTTGCGATATAAAATTTATTTTTTTTTCTCTTTAGGTCAGCATATTTACTTGTCGGCCCGTATAGATGGTTCACTAGTTATCCGACCATACACTCCTGTTTCCAGTGATGATGATAAAGGCTATATGGACCTTGTGATCAAAGTATGAACATATCCGAATTTATTTTAGATTTTGTGTATTTATTTTATAATATTGGTTCCATATATTTAGTTATAGATTTCTCCTGCTAGCCAAAGTTAGAACAAAAAGACTAAAGTAACTGTTAATTCCATGGAGATAAAATGAGCCGCCTCATGGGAAAACAAACAATCTGCATAGGCGAAAACAAAGACGCAGATCAGCACGGTAACCGCGAAGCTGATCAGCGCCTTTCTTTTCGCTACTCGGATAGTACAATTCCTCTTCTACTTAAATCCGAAATTTCAAGCTTCTAGCTCTTTTCTGTGCTTGTACAGGTCGGTTTGTGTCCGGCCTGTTCGAAGACCACATTGTTGGTTTTCCCAAGAGGCGGCTCAAATGTTTGACAATGACAACTTTCATATCAGCAACATGACTAGAAATTCTCACAAAGCAAATCATTTGAGATATATGAGCCACCTAGTGGGAAAACCAGCAATGTGCTTTCCGAACAGGCCCGACATAAACCGGCCTGTACAAGCACAGAAAAGAGCTAGAAGCTTGAAATTTTGGATTTAAGTAGAAGAGGAAGACAGTGTACTATCCATGTAGCGAAAACAAAGGCGCTGATCAGCTTCGCGGTTACCGCGAAGCTGATCAGTGCCTTTGTTTTCGCATATGCAGATTGTTGGTTTTCCCATAAGGCAGCTCATATAAACTCCACTAAATGGCTGGCATGCAATATCCTCATCTAATAATGGGAAACCTTTGTGACGCAATGGTTAAAGCAATGGCAATATTAATTAGGGGTTGAGGCTTAGATTCCCGCTTTTCCTGTCTTTCAGGTAGCATGTTAAAACCTAAATCAACAAAATTTTAACTCGTTTACATGCTTACAGGTGTACTTCAAAGATGTGAACCCTAAATTCCCCGAAGGAGGCAAGATGTCCCAGTACCTCAACAATATGCAGTTAGGAGACTTTATTGATGTTAGAGGACCAAACGGTTTATTGGTTTATAACGGGAAAGGTATGTAATGATGTAAAACCAAAACAAAATCCCAGTTTAATGCAGTTTCCTTGGTTATAAATTTTCTGAGGGAGGCAAAATGTCCCGATACCTCTGTACTATGCAACTAGGAAGATGGAATGGTTTGCCGATCAATAATGGGAAAGGTGGATTATAGCGTAAAAATTAACCCAAAGTTTCCAGAGGGGGGCAAAATGTCTTAGGATCTCAACAATATGCAGCAGAGCCAATTGGCTCTGAGGATTTTGATGTGGACATAGGTTTGGTCATATAATATTAAATATCTAGGACATGATACCTTCAGGTGTTGGCTATCATTACGAAAACATGCCCATGCAATATACAGAGATTTTTTTCAGCTACAAAACTTGAAAATTTCATCAGAAAAAATTTGATGTTTTTGATATTTTTGCTCAAAACATACATTGTGGGTACACGTTAGAACCACCTCACCGAGGTGGTTCTAATGAGTACCCACAATGTATGTTTTGGATCAAAAATAAGAAAATTATGTATACCCCAACATACCCCAGTTTTGCTATATAAAAGTGGAGTTCAATGGGGTATACATTGCACGGACATGTTTTTCTGATGGCTGAATTGATATATGCACTCTGCCTCAACCAGGAATAGTCATGTTACCAGTAATTTTTCAAAATTTTTTTGTCTTGAACGGTTAGAATTACATCTGACAACAAAAACTACAGTCAGAAAACACAAGCACTTTTCTATTTTTAAGGAAGTTTTTCAATTCGAGCTGACAAGAAATCAGAACCAGACCAAAAGGAAGTCAAGAAATTAGGTTTAATAGCTGGAGGAACAGGGATTACTCCAATGTTACAACTGGCAAGGCAAATAATGAAGGATCCCGAGGATAATACTGAAGTCTCCCTGCTGTTCGCTAACCAGGTACATGTAGTATGTGAGAAAATCTGAGTTTTTACATGCTTATGTTAGGTCTTTTATGTATTTTGAGTGGGGAATGGTATTTGTGCCCCCAAGTGATGTTAGCCTGCCAAAGATTGGAACATCATGTGTAATATATGAGCCGCCTCGTGGGAAAACCAACAATGTGGTTTCCGAAAAGGTCCGACACAAATCAGGCTGTACAGTCACAGAAGCAGGCTAGAAGCTTGAAATTTCGTATTTAAGTAGAAGAGGAATTGTACTATCCGAGTAGCGAAAACAAAGGCGCTGATCAGCTTCGCGGTCACCGCGAAGCTGATCTGCGCCTTTGTTTTCGCCTATGCAGATTGTTGGTTTTCCCATGGGGTGGCTCATATTTCCTGTTCCTCTATTTTTGGTGAGATTTTAAGAAGTACTTTTTTTACAACTTAAGATTTTTTTTCCAAAAAATTGTCCTTGAATATGTGATAAATAGAGGCTGTTACATATGAGCCGAGAAGCGAGAAAACCGGTCTTTGGGGTTTCTGACCAGGTCCAATACAAACCGGCCTGTACAGTCTCAGAAGATGGTTAGAAGCTTGAAAGTTCGGATTAAGGAAGAAGAGAAATTGTACTATCAAAGTGGCGAAAATAAAGGTGCTGATCAGCTGTGAAGTTACTACTCCGGTTTTCCCATGATGCGGCTCATAGGTGGTCATATGAAATTCTAAATTGAGCTTTGGGCGAATGAAATTCTTATGAAATGAAAATATGTCGCTAAAATAGAGGTAGACTTTACAAACTCCTGCAGAAGTTGATACATGTGGTCATGCTGTTTTTATTACATGAATACTGAATAACAGCAGTGTCATGAGCTGCGTCATGAGAAAACCAGATTTATGCCTATGCGAAAACAAAGACTCAGATCAGCTGTGCAGTAACTGCACAGCTGATTAGCGCCTTTGTTTTCGCTTCTCGGATAGTATAATCCCTCTTCTTCTTAAATCGGAAATTTCAAGATTCTAGCCTTCTTCTGAAACTGTACATGCCGATTTGTGTCGAACGTGGTCGGAAACCCCGTAGATCGGTTTTCTCATGTCGCGGCTCATATGATAATCTTTACAGATTATAAGTTAAACTGAACTTTTCATTTTCGTTTTTTTAGACTGAGAATGACATCCTGCTGAGACCAGAGCTAGAAGATATGGCTGCCGAGCATAAGAATGCTTTCAAACTGTGGTTCACCCTGGATAAACCACCCTCAGGTAATCCATCACACTTTTTATGGTTCATTAAGGCCATCTTTTGGGAATTAGCTTCTCTTTTTTAAGATGCCCAGAGCTGGAGGATATTTCAACAAAGAATAAGAATGCTTTTAAACTGGTTCACCCTGGATAAACCACCATCAGGTATTCCATCACTTTTACTGTTGCTTAAAGTAAGGCCATCTTTTGGGAAATAGCTTCTCCTTTTGGTTGTTACAAATACCCACAATCTATGTTTTGGATAAAAAATAAGAGAAATAGATTTACCCCCGTTAACCCCAGTTTTACTCGAAATGTGGGGTATAAGTAGGTATACAAGACACGGACATGTTAACGTCATGCCGTGATCATCGCTGATGACTGTGAAGATAACATTACGAAAACATGCCCATGCAATATACAGAGATTTTTGAAGTTGTAAAAATTGAAAATTTTTAGTAGAAAATTTTTGACATTTTTCCTATTTTTGCTCAAAAACATAGATTGTGGGTACAGCGAGGCGGTTCTAACGAGTACCTTCAATCTATGTTTTGGAGCAAAAATAAGAAAAATAGGTATACCCCTGCAGACCTCAGTTTTACTATATAAAAGTGTAAAAGTGGGGTATAAGGGGGTATACATTGTACGGACATGTTTTCCTGATGACTAAACAATCAATTCTGTTCTGTTTTACAGATTGGAAGTATAGCTCGGGGTTTGTCAACGACACGATGATCAAGGACCACCTACCCCCGCCCGGGGATGACACACTCATTCTGATGTGTGGACCACCTCCGATGATCAACTTTGCCTGCCTTCCGAATCTTGATAAACTGGGCTATAGTTCTAGCCAACGATTCGCTTATTAAATTAGTACTTTATCAGTGTCCAATTTGACACCGGGGCGATATTGACAAGATTAAAAGTTGATATTGTTGCAAGAAGATTGCAGATGATCAACTTTGACTGCCTATGGACCTTGACAAACTGGGCTATAGTTCTAGCCAGTGATTTGCTTATTAACTCGGTACCGTTGTAGTTAAACCCTATGACCAATTAGGGCTTACTCATAACACATAACACTGAGGGGATATAAACACCGATTTTAAAAGTTTAAATGAGTGGCATTGTGATCAGCTTTGTCAGCCTTGCAGACATTGATAAATTGGCTTACAGTTTTAGATTTGATTACTAACTCACGCAAGGCAGTCAATCACATGACTAAAATTGTTTTTTGAGTACTAGTATTGGGACATACCCAGAAAAAAACTGAATGGAATTTTATGGGGTAAACGTAACGCTATGTTCGAAATTGCCATAAAACAAACAGTTTAATTTGCGCTGTAGTTTAATAGATTCCCCCAAATAAGCTTGATGTTAAACATGAATCCAGTTGCTCAGGGTGATCTATTAAACTATAGCACACACTAAACTGACTTTTGTATAACAGTTTAAAGCGTACCATTTCGGGGTTTGTGCACTTCACCCTGTGAATTTTCATTTAGTTTTTAAGGAAACACTAGCTGATTTGCTTACTGGTTCTGTCCGAATACTGGTACACAATAATTGATTTTAGTCACATGATTGTCCACCTTGTTATCATTGTTCAAATTTAGCATCGTGGGGACATGACAAGATTTGAGCTGCCTCATTGGAAAACCAACAATCTGCATAGGCGAAAACAAAGACGCAGATCAGCTTCGCAGTAACTGCGAAGCTGATCAGCGCCTTTGTTTTCGCTACTCGGATAGTACAATCTACTTAAATCTGAAATTTCAAGCTTCTAGCTCTTTTCTGTGCTTGTACAGGTCGGTTTGTGTCAGACCTTTTCGGAAACCACATTGTTGGTTTTCCCACAAGGCTGCTCATTTAATATTATGGCATTATAGGGGTACGTTTTTTTCACAATGACTTGTGAACAGTCGACATTTACAAATATATTGGTGCATATCATGAATGTTTATGGGGAAGGAACTTACGTTTATTTATCGCTTGCTTGTTTGCACAAATGTAAACAAAGTCTGAATGTGTTTCTCATTTTGATGTGTTAGCGAATGATGAGTACAAATGGCAGTGCTCTGTTTAGAAGCATCTATAGTGTTGCTTTGTTATACATAGTGATTGATTGTGATGGACCAAAATGTGTGCACATGCAGATGTTTCGTTAATGAGCTCAGTGTCAGGGAAACAAAAGTCTGTGTTTGCCATCATTTGTGTATATGTCATCCGACAGAGTGCGATCGGACTTTGGAAAATCACATATTGCTTTGTTCTTGTCAAATTATAAGAAGAATGTTTTGCTTATAGTCTATCATATGCAGCATAATCTTGTCATTATTTAGCAATTTGAGCCGCCTCGTGGGAAAACCAACAATGTGGTTTCCGAACAGGTCCGACACAAACCGACCTGTACAAGCACAGAAAAGAGCTAGAAGCTTGAAATTATGGGTTTAAGTAGAAGAGGAATTGTACTATCCGAGTAGCGAAAACAAAGGCGCTGATCAGCTTCGCGGTTACTGCGAAGCTGATCTGCGTCTTTGTTTTCGCCTATGCAGATTGTTGGTTTTCCCATGAGGTGGCTCATTTGTGTTTTTTTTTTAAACATTCGTCTACATTCGGAACACTTCGCGACAGTTATTAAGTTTTCGGAGTGTTCTTGGCGACCACATAAAGGATATGGAAATGGAAACTTTTAACAGTTACAGAAACAACAATGTATAGATTGTATACTGAACATCATATGATAGGATATGGATAGAATTTTCATAAATAAATTGCACAAACAGTGCCAAACATTTTCCAAAATTAGGTTCAGTCCAAACTGTTTTAAAAATTAACTTGTGACATCACCGCCATGTACACAAATGAAAGCTTACACAAAGAGTTTCCCCGACAGTGAGAGCTTATGCTCTAAAATTGTTGTTAATCATTGGCATTGCTGAATGGATTTTATCTGTAGTTATGCATCCTAATTTAAATTGAGCCATGACATGAGAAAACTGGTCTTTGGGGTCTCTGATCAGGTCTGACACAAATCGACCTGTACAGTCGCAGTAGCATGCTAGAAGCATGAAATTTTTTGATACAAGTAGAAGAGGGGTTGTACTATCAGTATAGCAAAAACAAAGATGTATGCAGTGATCTGTGCCTTTGTTTTCGCATAGGCAAAACTCTGGCTTTCTCATGAAGCGGCTCATTTTTTACATGGTTGTGTACTCCTGAGAGTATGTTTTATATAATTTAATAATAATACTTGTAAAATGCTGCAGATTAAGCTGTAAATGACAAGGTCAGATCAGGCCCGGAGATTATAAAACATTTTTCATGCTCAGCTCAGCTGAGACTAAAATTTATCCTGCTGATAAATGGTATTTTAACATTTATTAGCTGGATAAATTATAGGCTTTGGTGATCTAAACCTGAAATTCCTGTTTATTTGGGCTATTTTGTCATTACTGAGCAGTTGAAATTTCATGCTCAGCTGAGATGAGCATGAAAAAAAAGTTTTATAACCTTGGGACCTGTGTTGTTAGTCTTTGCTACTCAGTTTGATGCACCTATGTTGTTAGTATCTATTAGGTATCTAGAGGTAAATTGTATATTGAATTTTTCTTATGATAAGTTTGTTTCATTTTTATACAATGCTTAACATCCACAGTCAGCAGCTTTGGTCATGACTGTGGTGATGGTTGGTTAATGTAGTCACAATAACAGTACTTAGTGCATGTTGAGGAATAGTGGTTTTAAAATATTTTCATGCCCAAACCCTTAAACTGAAATGTGACAGACAATGGGGTTAAGTCGACTTGAGTTCGCTCCAATAGAATGGGACTACTGAACGTTTTATAGCCTGCATTCAAATCGCCGTTTTAGTTTTTTACTTTTATATTTATTATACAAAGTAACATTAGCCTAGAGTAGTAGTATTTGATTAAACATAAATATTGCACCTTTGTTTTTAGCTGCACAGCCTGATACAAGTCTTTATTGGCTGCTTGGATAGTTTTATTATGTAGCTGATATTAAGCAAATATGATGTTGAAAAAAGATTATAAGAGAGCCTGTGCATGACAAAACCAAAAATTTGGGATATCAACAAGGTTCGACACAAACCGGGCTGTACAGTCAAACAAGATGGCTAGCAGCTTGAAATTTTGGATACACGTAGAAAAGCAATGGTACTATCCGTGTAGCGAAAACAAAGGTGCTGATCAGCTGTGCAGTTACTGTACAGCTGATCTGTGCCTTTGTTTTCGCATAGGCAAAAATCCAGTTTTCTCATGCGGCGGCACATATATTTGCAGTTCATGTAGAGAGTAGAAATTCTTCTTGAAATTTTAAATTGAACCCTGAATTTTTGTCTGTCTGAAAGATTACTGTGTCGACCCTAATCAGATCCACCTCTATGGCAAGTCTGATTAGAATTTGCACAGCTTGGTCGTCTATGTCAGTCTGACATACATGAAGATTAAAATAACTGTCTTGAGGCAAACAAGTGTTTCATTAGTCTGTTATATTTTTCAACTGAAGTTATATAAAGTTATATAATAATAATAAATAGCTTAAAGCTTTATTTTTGTTGTGCATTATAGATTCCCATTTCAAATATAGAAAAGTGTTGTTAATATGATATATTATTACATAATTTTGAAATATACGAAAGTGAAAATGCTACACATTATTTCCATAAATTCTAACACTCGTATTTACTCCTGATTTCATTTTTAGCTCGCCTGCACGAAGTGCACAGTGCCATTGTTGTCACCTCAGTCGTCCGCGTTTACGTTTACGTGTACGTCCGTGTCACACTTTCGGTTAAAGTTTTTAAAATTGTTATATCTTGATAGTCACTGACCAGAAATCATTCATATTTGGAACATTGCTGCATATGAGGGTCCTCTGTGATTTAGTGTGAAGGGACCTGTGGGGTCATGCCTGGGGGCGGGGCTAGAGGTCAATATCTAGAACTTCTTTGTACAATGCTCAGATGCTGTGTTAGTTTCTCATCAACTTAAAGCATAGAACTGTCAAACCTTACATAAGGCTTCTCCTCGATGTCCCGACTCGGCACCCACATTGACCTACTGACCTTGACCTATATTTCATGCTCCAGTGACTTTGTCATTTTTGAAGCCAACCCTTAATATCTCATCAACTATAAAGCCTACAACCATCAAACCTTGCATATGGCTTCTCCTCGATGTCCCGACTTTGCACCCACATTGACCTACTGACCTTGACCTATATTTCATGCTCCAGTGACTTTGTCATTTTTTAAGTCAACCCTTAATATCTCATCAACTATAAAGCCTACAACATATGGCTTCTCCTCGATGTCCCGACTTTGCACCCACATTGATCTAGTGACCTTGACCTATATTTCGTGCTCTAGTGACTTTGTCATTTTTGAAGCCAACTCTTAATATCTCATCAACTATAAAGCCTACAACCATCAAACCTTGCATATGACTTCTCGATGTCCCGACTCGGCACCCACATTCACCTAGTGACCTTGACCTGTATTTCGTGCTGTAGTGACTTTGTCATTTTTTAAGCCAACCCTTAATATCTCATCAATTATAAAGCCTACAGCCATCAAACCTTGCATATGGCTTCTCCTCGATGTCCCGACTTTGCACCCACATTGATCTAGTGACCTTGACCTATATTTCGTGTGCTAGTGACTTTGTCATTTTTAAAGCCAACCCTTAATATTTCATCAACTATAAAGCCTACAACCCTTAATATTTCATCAACTATAAAGCCTACAACCATCAAACCTTGCATATGGATTCTCCTCGATGTCCCGACTTGTAGTTTTTTTCATTCAGTAGTTTGGCTGTTTTCTGTTTCGACATGTATTATATTTAAGCATAGAATCCCATGAACGAGGCAAAGGCAAGCAGAACCATATCTCCTGCTTAACATTTTGGCAGTAGATCAATGTGTTCATTGTTAGCTTATTTATGCAAATAGCTCCCTATACAAAACGCATCTACAGGCAAGGTCAAGGTCACGGGTCATAGATTTTAACAAATTAAGTGGCAAAGCACAAGTCAGACGAGCTACGCTGTCCTGCGACAGCTAACATTTTATCAGGCACAAGAATTTCATTAATTTGCTATTGACACTTTGAATCATTGTCTGTTGAAGCAAAATTAGCCATGCTACACACATTTTAAAAAATTAGAAGTCAGGAAAAAGACTGTGTCAATTCAGTAGCATGTGTAACGGCAGTCACCAAAATGTGTGCATATAAATCGGCTCGAGATCTTAATTTGTCATGTTTGGTTTCACATCTGACCCCTAATTTAATCAAATGCTTGTAGCAGGGCTTGTAGCACAGAATCGAATCAAATTGTTAAATGTAGCCAAAGGAATTAGAATGTAATTATTATGTGTGATAAAAAGTTTTGCAATGAAATAAATGAGACAGAAGTTCAAGTTAGAATAAGAGTGTAGCATTGTCACTTTTGTTCAGTATAGGGTAGACCTTCCAATATACCTTTTTAAGCATATTCACTATAGTGTACCGAGAAGCAGCCATGAAATCCACTCACCTTATGGGTTGTTAGTTCAATAAAAGTCTTTCAGGTGAGACTTTGACTGGAGGCCCGGGCTTTCCTAATAAAGTGGCAACCTAGAGGTACTGGTGATTTTCAATCATAGGCTTATTCTGAATTCATCTGTAGAGTTTTGCAAGATTTTTATTATAAACAAATTCCTCTGGGCTTTGGTTTCAAGGAGAAAAGATGTACAACAAACAATTTTCCATTGTATCAGTAAATATTTAATATAACTACAAAAATATAATAATAATTTTTATCTCATAATAATAGGTTGAAACAAACAATTTAAGCATTATTTTACCAATATAATCCTCAAACATCAGTGTAGCATATTATTCAACTAGGTAGATCCATCATGCTAGCCTGTCTGTGCAATATGTACCTACTTACACCCCACTTTTATAATTATCATAAAACGGGGGTATACAGGGGAACACCTATTTTCTTATTTTTGCTTCAAATATTAGATTGTGGGTACTCGTTAGAAGCGCCTCAGTGAGGTGGTTCTAACGTGTACCCATAATCTATGTTTTGAGTACCAATAAGAAAAATTAAACATTTAACTTGGAAAAATCTGTATATTACATGCGCGTGTCTTTGTAATGTTCACAGTCAAAACATATGAGCCGCGGCATGGGAAAACCAACAATCTGCACAGGCGAAAACAAAAGGCACAGATCAGCTTTGCAGTTACTGCGAAGCTGATCAGCACCTTTGTTTTCGCTACATGGATAGTACAATCCCTCTTCTTCAATCCGAAATTTCAAGCTTCTAGTCGTCTGTGATTGTAGAGCCGGTTTGTGTTGGAGCTGGTCGGAACCCAAATTGTTGGTTTTCTCACGCACAGGCTTATATTCCGCTTATTGTCAGCTATCAAACAGTAGAGTGCAAACATTTTGTATAAAGTGCATCTTTAAGGCTGATAACCATATTTAATAAAAACGACATGCTTGCAAAAGTCTCTAGCTATTCAAACATAATTCACAAAACAAACATGTGCAGATTTTGCTATAAACCATGTGTGCATCTATGTGTATGATTTTCAAATCACTATACAGCCCTTTTCTTTTGAGCTTGCTGTTAGAGTTGTAACGGCAAGTTCGAGTGAAAAGGGCTGTATTATAAAATGTGACCAGCATCCAAAATCTCAGATAGGCTAGTAATTAATACTGTAACTATGGGCCATAATAACTGTTCAAGGTTATGACCTTTCAAGGTCATTTAGGCTAATTGCCCCAATATTAATCACTGTTGATACTGAAACATGAGAATGATAGTAGCACAAGAACATTTTGAGAACATCCATGAAAGTGTTAGGGGCACCACTTGGTCCAAACTGAAGATACACAAAAAAATCAAATAAACAATGCTCACAAATTCATGTTGTATAGTGCAAATACTTTGACCTCACGTGACAAAGTTTGGTAAACACTAGGGAAGGGGCACCTTTTCCAGGGCCATGTGAAGCACCTTGTCATATATTGTTTAGCATCAAAGTCACATGATTGAAAACATACTTATTAAAGCAGGCCGGTCAACAAATTTACATACTGTGTCAGAGGTCAACCAGTACAGTCAAAGTATATGCCCTATAGTAATATAATAAATGAATGAAAGCAAATGTTCTTGCAAGTTAAAACAGTTAACATAAACATAAATAATAAATATCACAGTCTAACTAAATGTAAATTGACATGAATAACAGAAATAACAGAAAGTGTAGGTGACCAGTCTGATCAATAAAGTGTCAGAAAATCTAAGATTGAGAAGAAATATGTTATGTAAAGTTTGGATGGAAATTGATAAAAAGTTTTCGGACGGAAACTGTAAGAAACAAAAATCGCTAATAAAATAAATTGCTAATTTTCAAAAAGCCTTTAAACAACACATAATCTATTGTTACAGTACATCATGCTAATACTGACATATTCGTGTTATGCAATTAAAAAAGGTAAAAGTAAGCAATGATCAGGCATTGGTACAAAACCCACTGACCTCCAATTTGTTTTGATCTTAAAAAATGGATAAAGGGTATGTTTTAGAATGATAAAACAGGCCACATCATGAGAAAACCAACAATGTGGTTTCCAAACAGGTCCGACACAAACTGAGCTGTACAAGCACAGATGATGGTGGAAATTTTGGATTTAGAAAGTAGAGAAGTTATATTATCGGTGAAGCGAAAACAAAGCACTGATCAGCTTCGCAGTACTGCGAAGCTGATCTGCGTCTTTGTTTTCCCATATGCATAGCGTTGGTTTTCTCATGACATGGCTCATAAGAATCTTGTTAAGAATTTACAGTAACAATTGCGCAGCTGATCAGTTCCTTTTCATTTGTTCCTTCAATAGTAAAACAGTCAACTTTTGAGTTTGTGTGTCAGACCAGGACAGAAACCCAAACATATAAGTAAATTAGCTGCATCCAATCATCGACTACCAAGCTGAGAATAGAGGTGGGCGTGGCATAGGTGGCAGGAAGTCGGTGTGATGCTGGGATTTTATTTGATCTAGCCCCGTCTCAAACCGTTTCTTTGGTGACTGGAATGGTGTAGGGGGAGGGGAGGTTACCCCAGGATCCTGAAACACGAGAAAAAATAAACATCATGGAAACATCTATCACCGTATGAACTTGACCATATCAAACCTTTATTTCTACAGTATAATGGAAATAAAATGAAGGTGTAATGCAGAAAACCAACAATTTTTTTTTATGGTTCATAAAATTTTTTATTTTCAAAGTCAATCAATGCTGATTTCTCTGACATATGATTTTTTTTTTTTTTATTTATTTTTTTTTTTTTCAAGAAAAATGTCTTGTAATGCTAAATTGATATATTATTAGTTTATGTTGTTTTCTGGAGATGTTTCCGTATTTAAGTGGTTGGTTAATTGTTGGTTTAACATTTTATCAACATCTAATCTAAGGCCACACTGAGATGGGGCCTTGGTTTAGTTTCATTTGCTACACCTGGTTTGCCAGGTGAGTCGCCTAATCACTGTTCCACATATACTTCTCTCATACTGAATTGAAATAAAAAAATGAAATAGAAAACATCTAGAACTATGCATGTATGATTGGGGTCATATTTTGTTCAAAATCTTTGTGTGTATATTTTTAGTTTCTACTCTTTTAACCGTGACAAAAAGCATTAAAATTTATAATGATAAATTCAATCATCAACAGAATTTATATCTTTATTCAGCCTAACATATCTACGCTCACATATTATGTAAACTGGATTACATTTTTCCCCTGAAACTTTAATACTGATGCAATTGACCAAAAACATTTTGTTATGTGTTAACTTACAACAACAAAAAAGAACATTCATGCAATATCAAACCATGTTAAAACAGCTGTGTTACAAAGCTCTAGTGGAGGATTTCATTGGGAGGATTTCATTGACTTTTATTTTTATAAAACCAAGATGAGATTCCCATAGATAGGTAAAATTTGAACATTCTTACATTCAATAATCCATAAACACATTTTTAATTTTATCAGAAAACATGCTGAAACTTTGATGACTTGTTTTCTGCTTATTTCTGAATCAATCTGATTTTGCAGGGATATTTTTTCAAAGGCTGAAGCTGTGATTTCTATATACGGACCAAATATTAATTCCCTATATACGGACCAAATATTAATTCCCTATATATGGACCAAATATTAATTCCCTATATACGGACCAAATATTGATTCCCTATATACGGACCAAATATTAATTCCCTATATATGGACCAAATATTAATTCCCTATATACGGACCAAATATTAATTCCCTATATACGGACCAAATATTAATTCCCTATATATGGACCAAATACTGATTCCCTATCTATGGACCAAATATTGATTCCCTATATATGGACCAAATACTGATTCCCTATCTATGGACCAAATATTGATTCCCTATATATGGACCAAATATTGATTCCCTATATACGACCAAATATCAATTCCCTATATATGGACCAAATATTGATTCCCTATATACGGACCAAATATTAATTCCCTATATATGGACCAAATATTAATTCCCTATATATGGACCAAATATTGATTCTCTATATATGGACCAAATATTAATTCCCTCTATATGGACCAAATATTAATTCCCTATCTATGGACCAAATATTAATTCCCTATATATGGACCAAATATTGATTCCCTTTATATAGACCAAATATTAATTCCCTATATATGGACCAAATATTGATTCCCTATATATGGACCAAATATTAATTCCCTCTATATGGACCAAATATTAATTCCCTATATATGGACCAAATATTGAACCCCTATATATAGACCAAATATTGATTCCCTATATATGGACCAAATATTGATTCCATTTATATAGACCAAATATTAATTCCCTATATATGGACCAAATATTGAACCCCTATATATAGACCAAATATTGATTCCCCTATATATGGACCAAATATTGATTCCCCTATATATAGACCAAATACTGATTCCTATATATGTGCAAAATATTGATTCCCTATATATGGACCAAATATTAATTCCCTATATATGGACCAAATACTGATTCCCTTATATGGACAAAATATTGATTCCCTATATATGGACAAAATATTGATTCCCTATATATGGACCAAATATTGATTGTCTATACCCTATACAAAGACCAGATACTGATTCCCTATTGTGTAAGCCATTAAAATCTCACAGAGTTCAAGTTCAGAGGGTCATTTAAAGTTCTATATTTTAGTATCAAATTGAAATTAACTTTTAGATCATATTATGAACATGAAATGAGAACAGGATTCTCACATCATACAGAATCCTCATAAAATGAGCCGCCTCGTGGGAAAACCAACAATGTGGTTTCCGAACAGGTCCAACGCAAACCGACCTGTACAGCTACAGAAGCAGGCTAGAAGCTTGAAATTTTGGAGTTAACTAGAGGAGGAATTGTACTATCTGAGTAGCGAAAACAAAGGCGCTGATCAGCTTTGCAGTTACTGCGAAGCTGATCTGCGCCTTTGTTTTTGCCTAGGCAGATTGTTGGTTTTCCCACGAGGCGGCTCAAATAAAGAATTATTTTTGTCAATATTATTATTATTATAAATATGTGTTCAACCCAATATGCTGACAGCTGTTTCATTTTAGATTTTGACCAATTCATTGTGATATAAACGTGCAAATGGGGTAAAATGGAAGTGCTGCAGTGCAAATTACACTAAACTTCGAGAAGACTACTAACTCAGACACAGACCTATACGGTAAATCTGACGAGCGATTTATTTTCGGTGAACTGTGAGTACTCTTGCTGCAGTGGAGATAAGAAAGGTGTAGGTGGGCCATAGCGTATTGTGCCAGACTGCAAGAGAAGAAAAGACAAAATCCTCCACATAAAACATCAAACTAAAACACCCACCATTGAAAACAAAAACATCAAATGTTTTTTTTGACAAAATCCTCCAAATATGTTCTACTTTTCCATCAGGAAAACATTACCGTGAAATGTATATCCCCTAATAGCCCACATTTATATAGTAAAATTGGGGTTTACACAGGTATTATTATTTTTCTTAATTTTTGCTGTGGGCACTTGCTAGAACTGCCTCGGCAAGCAGTACTAACGTGTATCCACAATGTATGTTTTGAGCAAAAATACTAAAATTATCAAAATTTTTCCAATGAAATTTTTATTTTGTAGAGATGAAAAAATTCTCTGTATATTGCATGGACAACTTTTCATAATGAGAACATGCAGATTTGAGCTATACTGGCATTTTACCAGACAATATTCAGTATTAGGAAAAATTACCAAATATTTCAAGAATGAAAATAATTAAGTTCAAGTATTTTCCAAACATCACTCACAGCATCAAAATTAATGCAAACAATTTAGATTTTATGAGCACACATATTCATATTGAAAATAGAATATGTTGCAAACCCCCTCCACCCTCTTGCATAAATTTGCACTTTTCCTCCCTTTTTTTCTTCAATAAAACAATTATTATAATAAAATCAGGTTAGCCATGATTTGGAGGATTTTGTCCCTTCACATTAAAACACAAACAAACGTTACAAACTAGCCCATATTTGTCAAGAGAAAGATGTCCCCTCACCAGGTTTTACACTGTTTTTCCACACATTATATTTCTATTGCATTTCACTATGTACATATCTATAAAGCAATTCTCCATGTAAAATATGAACTCTCTACAAGACAAATATGGGCCAAAAATATAAACATCCATCCACCTTGAACAGATCTTGAAACCAAAAGTAAAATTAAAAACCATCCCAACAGTAACAAAATTGCAAAAATTATAACGAGACAATGTGACTGACAACAACCAATCAGATGAAATCAATAATCTACAATGGCAAGTAAATACATGTCACAAATCATTTGATCCACATCCTGACGATTTTTGCCTATGTGATAACAAAGGCGCAGATCAGCCGTGCAGTAACTGCACGGCTGATCAGCACCTTTGTTTTCGCTACATGGATAGTGCAATTCCTCCTCTACTCATACCAAAAATTTTAAGCTTCTAGCCTTCTTCTGTGACTGTACAGACCAGTTTGTGACAGTCCTAGTAAGAAACCATAAAGACCGGTTTTCTCATGTCGTGGCTCATGTGATCTGTGGAAAATTATTCCCAGTCATGTATTTACATCCTGCAGCTTTATAATGACTTCATCTACATTCATTGTTCTCAGTCACAATAATTGTATCACTATAACCGTGTGTGACAATATAAACCTTGTTTTTAGAGGGTATATGATCATTTTACCCTGCCATCAGTGATATTGTCCTCCATGGCATTCTATCCAGCCTGGTAAATGTCTGTCACGTGGCTTTAGAACACAGTTTGTTGTAGAGATTTTGCACTAAATACACAAGAGAAATAAGTAGCTAACTGCCTCTAATTTTGTATAGTGCCTCTTAAATTAGCTTAACAATTTACTAAACCTAGTAGAAGCCTGTGTGGACTGGTAGCTAAGCCACTTGTCGTGTTAACCAGCAATCTACACACCTTCCCAACACAATCTTTACAACCGAGGTCCAGTCTCTAAATGACTTTAGATGTTAAGTGGGACTTAACACATAACACGATCACCACTACACATACAAGTATGAAATTTTGACAAAAACATCTGTTCAAAGCGAATGATACACATAAGTAATTAACATGCAAACAAACCATTAATCTTGCAATCGTAACACATTTATTTTCATTATCATATACATGTACATATAGCATCAATCCTAGCAAAGTTCTGAGCAATACTTCACATTAGCCTTAATTTATTCTGCACATAGAATTAACTACTTCTTTTTTTGCTATAATATATAAAGCCTCTTAATACAAATTAAAATATTAAATACCTGTAAAATTATTCCCAGAAATTTATGTGTCCCAATATTCTTGTGTCCCAAAGTTTAAAAGGTTATAAAATAATTATATTTCAAAGATGTCCTAAAACAAGAAATGTCCCAAAACATACAAGCTTTACAATATCCTTGTTGAATATTTGAGTATGACGCTGTCTTTCTTAAAAAAAAAATAAATTTAGACTAATGTGTGTTAACCGTACAACAGAGGTTATGCAGAATGTCTCTCAGATTTTTATACTTTGGTGGTAAAACGACTAAATGAATGAATTTTCCTGAAATCTTCCGCAATATTCTAATGGTAACTAACATAGTACTTGTTTGCTTCCCAATCAGGGCCCAGTTGTTCAAAATTAACGACATCGTTAGTTAACGTTTCGTTAAAATTTCAAACATTAATATTACAAATACACTGTTATTTTTTGTTGAAAAATGTGAGAATCCTTTGCAGTGCAAAGGATTCTCACATTTTTTCAACAAAAAATAACAGTGTATTTGTTACTTTAGCTGATATTTGCTTAACAAATTTATGTCTTAACGATATTGTTAAGCTAACGATGCTTTGAACAACTGGGTCAAGATTGATAGCTTCTGCATTGCTTGCTCTAGCTGATTTTACCACTAACTTTAGATTATTATTATGCAAAATTATTATTATGCAAAATCATTTGATACTTGTGGATCGTTCTGTTTGACACTAACAGTAGTTTCGGAGTCCAAGACTTCCTGAATTATTATGCCGGACTCCATGTTTTTACATGTAGGCAGTCCGATGGACTCCATTGAATCTGGAAAAATATTTGACGCCAAAATGTTTGTATTGTCACTTTCTGGAGATTCTAAACGTCACTTAAAAGTTAATGTAGCTTTCAAAAACTTTAATCATCAGGAAAACATGTCCGTGCAATGAATACCCCCTTAAACCCCACTTTTATATAGTAAAACTGGGGTATGCAGGGGTATACCTATTTTTCTTATTTTTGCTCCAAAGTACTCGTTAGAACCGCCTCGCCGAGGCGGTTCTAACGTGTACCCACAATCTAGGTTTTGAGCAAAAATAAGAAAAATACCAAACATTTTCTACTGAAAATTTTCATTTTTTACTATTTTAAAAATCACAGTATATTCAGGCTTTCAAGTGGGTTTTGATGAAAAAGTAGGAGAAAAGTAGGAGCCAATTCAAGAAAAAAGTAGGAGAAAAGTAGGAAAAAGTAGGAATCTGATGATAAAAAGTAGGAATCATTATATTCAACTTACCAACAAAACTGTATATAAACTCACTATAATGGCACAGGACAGCTTGGAAAAATCCAGTCACAAGACATAAGGGCTGTATGAGGGTCTGGATGGGGGGTCCTGATATTCACTAATCACTAAAAATTTAGCCATTTATTCACTGTCATTAAAATTTTGGCTTATTCATTAAAATTATCTTGATTATTCATTAAAATATGATAATTATTAGTCACACCTTCTTTACCCAGCCATACCCATAAGGTGTTCCCCACCTAAGGCATCCCTTATCTCAAGCCACAGACATGACAGATATTAAATTGTAGACCGCTGAGTGCAACCTTGATATTAACATCTAATATACTCTACTAGACCACAAAGCCTCATAGAAACTTTCCGAAATATCACACCGATTTTTTTTAGTAAATCTGTTGGGAGTATAATCCCCTCCACCTTAAATACTGAATATAAGTTTTACCCTGAATCTTTCTCTTCAATTATGAATACCAAAGATTATTAAAGAAAAAATGTAACTTCAGGGTAAAAGTTATAATAAAATGCTGTTGTTTTTTATTTAGTAAACTAATTTACATAGGAGTACTATGTGATGTATGGATTTGTGCTTGTGCTTGATTGTACAATATATTTTATAAATGTCTTAAATACCGAGCGAGCGAAGCGAGCGAGGAAAAAAATTATGTAGCGCCATATAAATTGCCAGTTACATGTAGATTTGCATTACATTCTTAGTGCTGCCTTGTTTCTGATTGCAAATGACACTATAATTATGTTCTGTCATATAAAAAAGCAAGATGATGTCCAGCCACAGAAAAGATAATCATTATAGGATTGGCACCTACATAATAAGGACAAAGTGGGATAATAAAATAAAAAGAAAATACAAATACATAAGCAAACAAAACAGTGAAATAGTATCTGGCTCAGTAAACATCCAGAATGATTTATTTTTCTCTGCCTTCAAATGACACATTTCTTTTTCAATTGGTCTTTGAGGTGAGCCCCTACATGCTTGGCTTCCAGACAAATGTCTTTCCAAACATTCAAGGATTTCTGAAATATGAATACAACATTTGAACTAAATCGGGTCTGTGGCGTCCAGACCTCAGAAAAAAAATGAAATTCTGGAATGTCAGGGAGGCCATTTAAGACAATTCCATAGCCAAATTTTAGCATATTCATTATTCTTTAAAATTTTATTATTCACTATTCATTATATTACTCTGCTATACCCTACTGAAAATATGAGTGAAATATCACTGAAATTTCAATGGTATTTCAGTGAATTGCAATGGAACCCTTATTAGCAATGAAATATCACTGAAATTTCAGTAAACTTTTATTTTTCAATGGAATGTCAATGAAATTTCACTGAAATATCAGTGAAATATTCCATTGAAATTTCAGTGACATATCACTGAAATTTCAGTGCTATCTCAATGAAATTTCAATGATCACATGACCAATAACCACATTACCCATAATCCCATGACCTTTGACCCTACTTCCTTTTCCTGTTGCACATAATTTTGAAAGGCACACACAAATCTAAACTGAACTTAATCTTTAAACATCTAAGGTATCAGAATGACTACAAACTAGAAATTTGAAGACTAAACAGCAGAAAATTCAGAGTTTGTAACAGGATGAGGATATATAGTGCAAAAAACATTGATGGGAATTGGTCTAGAGGATGCTTATGTAGAAGCAATGTGGAAATGAGAGAACAGTCATAGATAGAAAAATTGATAAAGGCAGCAGGGCTAGTATAATGTAAGTTAGAAGAACTTTTATATACAAAATATACAATGTGTATGTTGTTCCCAACATAGTTTCTCATTTCTCATACTGTAGAAGTGTCCCATTACCCCACCCATTACCTCCCAAAGTTACAAATCACAAGCCAGTCCTTTTAGCCCTTGAAAACTAAAGAACTAAGTATATGGAAGGCCAAGTAGAAGCAAAACTGACAATTCAGGGAGATATCAATAAAAAAACTTGGAAGTAGTGTTAGATGAAAATGTGTATGTTTTTTTTTATATAATTACTCCTTTGTATTTCTTTGCATTTTCTAACCAATCCTCCAGGTATATTGGAACCTTGATGTCTGGCAGAGATTGAACTGAAATTTCAGTGCTATTTGGTTGAAATTTCAGTGCTATTTCATTGAAATTCCAATGCTATTTCATTGAAATCACAGTGATATAGCATTGAAATTTCAGTGCTATATCACTGAAATTTCAGTGAAATGAGGGGGAAATTTTGCACCGAAATTTCAGTGATATTTCAGTGATAAACACTGAAATTTCAATGCTATATCACTGAAATTTCAATGAAATAGCATTGGAATTTCAATGATATAGCACTGAAATTTCAGTGAAATGAGGGGGAATTTTTGCACTGAAATTACACTGAAATTTCAGTGAAATTACAATGGATATTTTCAGTAGGGATATTCATTAAAAATTTACATTTATTCATTATTCTTTAGAACCTCATTATTCACTAATCATTAAATCTTTTGCTCTTTATTCACTCTCATTAAAAATTTTAGGCCATTATACCCCATCCAGACCCTCCTGTATTGCTTCGGGATGATCTAAGATCTTGCTGTACATGCTGCTGTCAACCTCTCATATCTGATGGATCAGTAGTCAAAAACATGTTTCTCAGAAACACATCAGCTGGCATAAGAGGTCAACAGTTGCATGCTCAAAGACAGCTAGAACAGCTACAGCCTTAGCAGTTGAATATGTCATCAGCCCTTATATCATGTAGCTGGTTCCATTCTGCAACAGACTAAAATATTTTGAATTATAACACATTTACTTTTTTTTTTTCATTTTTTATACAAAAAGTAGGAATAGTAGGAGTTTTTTGAAGAAAAGTAGGAAAAAAGTAGGAAAGGTACCAAAAAGTAGGAAAAGTAGGAAAAAGTAGGAAAAAGTAGGACTACTTGAAAGCCTGTATATTGCAAGGGCATGTTTTCGTAATGTTGTGAAACTTTTCTGAACAGAGCCAAGGTATTCTGAGAGGCATTCTGTGGGCAGAAAACATGCAGAACCACACAGCAGTAAAATATTACAGTTTCCGCTCTGTCAAGGTGCAGTTGTGCTTGTGAGAAGATAGTTTAAAAAATTATTCTGCCTCGTCTACAAAGATAGAATAGAAAATCAAGATGAATTAATGCATAAAACTGAGGTAAAATAACAATGCCTTTATGGAGAATTAAAACAGGAATGCATTTTTTTTTTTTTTTAAAGCAAGTTGTATCAAAATAAAATTATAACGCAATCTGACTATTTAACTGAAAAACATGCACTTTAGCTTGTTTTTCAAAGACAAAATGATGACTCTTTCTTTTGTAAAAACTATTAATTAATTGCATGATAGCAATTAATCTTGTTACAAATATATTTCTTTTGGTTACTATCTTTTTGCCAAAACAAGCTAAAAGCATACTTTTATGTTTCCTATTTAGATAAATCTGTCTTCTGCCTTCTTGAAAGTGTTCGCTTACTATTAAACTGACCAACTATAATAAAATAAAAATATGTATAAAATGATACAAGATATTGAAAGCCTTCACCATATTGTAAGTTCAGAAATGTTTACAAGAAATTAACACTCACTATAAGCCTTGAAGACTATTAAATACATACATGTATACTCGCTCACTAATTCAAGAACTAGCTTAAATTTGAAAATATAAAATTTCGAGAAAAATGTGCAAATTTCCAAACTTACAGTATTTCAGTGTAAGCACAACTACACATTAATGATTAAACAAGCACAGCAAAAGTACTCAAGCTCATAGAAAATTCCAGTGATGAACTGATATTGCAAGTAATGCTTCAAGTTTGATCCCAATTTTCTCCAAAACTATCAACCACAAAAGCCTTAAGTGTCTGAATAAAACAAGCATATCTGTCCAACAAACATTTGTTTGTTTGTATTGAGGTTTAACATCCCAGTCAACATTTTTTTTAGTAATGTCAGGATGGATGGAGCCATGGCTTCCTGGGTATATAGCAGAACTGTGGAGGAGTAACTGTGTCTTGCTCAAGAACACAACATGAGGCCCTACGTGAGGATCGAGCCCAGGAACTCTTGATTCGGAGTCCCATGTTCTACCACCACCCAACAACCAGTAGAATGTTCTACCAGTGGGTAGTATGTTTTAGTGAATTACTTTCTGTTTTAGAATATACGAGCCACGTCATGTGAAAACCAATGTTTTGAATATGTGAAAACAAAGGTGCAGATAATCTCTGCACTCTGCAGTAACTGCAAAGCTGATCAGCACCTTTGGTTTTCCCTCCATGGATAATACAATTGCTCTACTTTCTAAATCCAAAAATTCCAGCCTCTAACCATCTCCTGTGACTATACAGGCCGGATTGTGTCGGACCTGGTCGGAAACCCTGAAGACCTGTTTTCTCACGTCGCGGCTCAAATGACCTAAAAAGCAGCGACAAGTTTAGCTTACATTACCTAAGCATTGGATTAAAATGTATACTTAAAATGCACATGCAAAAGTGTGATTAACACAAATGGGATGCATGCTAATATCATTATCATGGAAAATGAACTAAAAAAAATTTCTCATTACGTTATATTTACTCAAATAATGCGGGTGTATGCTACAATATGAAAATTTTATTTTGGCAAGAAAGCATGCAATTCTTACATTTTCTACAGTTTCCAACCTTCATTGCTTATGATGATAATACCTCCCTTCAAAGACAATATTGTAATTGAATTTTTATGCTTTTCTACTTTTGGAGGGGAAGGCTGGCCTTACATCTCATGTGGTTCTATTTATATCATGATTTCTGTGTTGTTTGCACCATTTTGTGCATAATCGTCTATTTAGTTAAGTTCCAGTAACTAAGTGACCACCTTTAGGGAAATAGCTGCTTAGTTACCTGTTATCCTTGCATCAGTACCTGATTGCCAATTTGATTGTTTCCCTATCTTGACTCTTAGGGTTGGACTTTGGTTCTGATTGCATCAGTTCCTGATCATTGCTAACTTATACCTTTTTGATACAAATTTCATATCCAATGTCAGACCAAGTTCTAGTTTATGTTAGAAAGCATTAGTGATATTGAATCATGGTAGTTACTACGCAAAATCATGTCAAAACTTGCAAGCCAGGCTCCACGATAATAAAACGTTTTTCATGCTCAGCTCAGCTGAGACTAAAATTTATCATGCTCATAAATGTTAAAATGCCAACAATTGTTGGCATTTTAACATTTATTAGCAGGATAAATTGCAGGCTTTGGTGATCTAAACCCAAAATGTCAATTGATTTGGGCTCTCTCAGTATAAGTGAGCAGTTTAAATTTTATGCTCAGCTGAGTTGAGCATGTAAAAAGTTCTGTAACCTCGAGGCCTGGTCAGTCTAACCAGAGAACATAAGCTCACATCACAATCTGACTAAAATATCTAAATTACTTAGGCAGCAACTTTTGACAAACAAACTGTTATTTCAACTTTCAAGCACTTGTTTAGATGCAGAGTTTAAAATAATAAACATACATACTCCAATATAACCTCGCTAAAATGTTACATTATGGTTATAACATATGAGCCGCTGCATGGGAAAACCAACAATCTGCATAGGTGAAAACAAAGACACAGATCAGCTTCGCAGTAACCGCGAAGCTGATCAGCGCCTTTGTTTTCGCTTCATGGATAGTACATTCCCTCTTCTTCATTCATCCAAAATTTCAAGCTTCTAGCTATCTTCTGAGACCGTACAGGCCAGTTTGTGTCAGACCTGGTCAAAACCCAAATTGTTGGTTTTCTCACACACAGGCTCATATGTAATAAAAAGAAAGCACAGGTATAGCTTTGGGGGAAAAACTGTATCAAATGATTGGCGGAGAATTTACTGTCAGAACACTATAACTATAATCAAAGTGTCTTAAAAAACCACAATGAATAGTTTATCCTTTTAAAATATTAAAAGAGCATAATATATCTAAATTATATAGAAAACACTCCACACACATAATATATATGATTTAAATAATCACTCATAAAGAGCCACTTCAAAAGAAAAACTGTTTTAGTTAAACATCAAATGAGCCAAACAGCCAAATAGCATTAATATTTGAGCCACAATGTCAGAAAACCGGTCTTCGCAATTTCTGACCAGGTCCGATACAAATTGGCATATACACCCCACAGAAGCTAGAATCTTGAAATTTTGGGTATAAGTAGAGGAGGAATTGTACTATACATGTAGCAAAAACAAAAGTGCTGATCAGCTGTGCGGTTACTGCAAAGGCCTAGCACAGCTCTCTTTAGCAAGGTTTTGTACAGAACAGCTCATTTAGCTAAACTTTGTAGTGCTTAAACAGTTTTCCTCATATATTAAAGATATAGCGGGAACACAGTGCAGTGTGGCTATTTATAGATTTATGGCTATTCATAGCAGCATGGCTATTGTAGTGTCAACTCCCCTACTTACACTTCTATTGGCTAAAGCACCACTTCCTCTTATTGTTTCCCGGTTTGTGTATTTCCTCAGTGGAGCACTGCCAATTCTGGTACCTGGTCCACCTGCATATGGTTGCCCTGGAAACAAGAAATGTCATTTATGAAGAATTTTGTTGAGGGTTTAACATTTCTTCTTCAATAGCTAAGGTCAAATGGAGAAAGGACCTCTGTTTTAAAGCCTCATTCAAAAGACTGGAGAAGCCAGGGATCAAACACAAACTAATTTACAAGGCAAGGGGCTTTACCTTAACCCATTCTGATGAATGGATTCGCCAATCATTATCAATTGGATGTGTCCACTTTCATTTTTAGGGGTTGTAGGATTGATTTTTATTTTTTATCTAATTTTTCAATGAAATTTCTCTGGGACGCCGCATTCTGCGGGGTCACATCTGGGGCTTTGCTGTTTGCCTATGTCCCACAAAAAGGATGCCAGGCTTAAATGAGTTAAGGCTCCTACAGTAGGCCATGGAGGCTTCCATTAGTAAATTACCATGACAAATATGTATATACAAAATAACCAGAGGACCAATGGTCCTGTAAACGCTCACCTGAGACCCCAGATATATACCAATAAACTTGTTTGACTAGAATGGTAATATACATGTATATAACCCCAGGGCAGGGTCAGAGCAACCTCTGGAGTCAATTTCTTTTTTAAATCATAAAGATTCAGTCCATTTGCCAATTTACTGCAAGTTTTGCCCTTCAAATGACATTGTAACACTTTTCCCCATTCAAATGCGTGGGCAACCTAAGTTGACCTTGCCGTAAAAAAGGTCAAGGTCATCCCAGGGTCATAATTTGTCCAAACTTTGTAGAGCTTCATTGCCTGATGCTTCATGCCAAGTTTCAAAATCATAGGCCTTCTGGTTCTGGAGAAGAAGATTTTTAAAGGGTTTTGCTATTTATAGCCATTGCGGCCATCTTGGTCATGTGACCTTGACCATTTATATAAACTTTCATTCACTCTTCCTAAGAATGCTCCACATAAAGTTTGGCTTTGATTGGCCAAGTGGTTTCAGAGAAGAAGATGTTTGAATATTATGGTCATCTACATGTATATAGCCCCGGGGCAGGGGCAGACAACCCTCTGGGCCCAAAATATTTTCATAAACATAAATTTTCTGTCCATTTGCTCATTCTTAGCAAGGTTTTTGCCATTAAATGACATTTTCCTATTTTTCCCATTCAAATGCATGGGCGGCCTAAGTTGACCTTGCTGTAAAAAAGGTCACGGTCATCCCAGGGTCATGATTTATATAAACTTTGTAGAGCTCCATTGCCTGATGCTTCATGCCAAGTTTCAAAATCATAGGCCTTCTGGTTCTTGAGAAGAAGATTTTTAAAGGTTTTTTTCTATTTATAGCCATGGCGGCCATTTTGGTCATGTGACCTTGACCATTTATATAAACTTTCTTTCCCCCTTCCCAAGGATGCTCCATATGAAGTTTGGCTTTGATTGGCCAAGCGGTTTCAGGGGAGAAAATGTTTCATTATTATAGAAATATACATGTATATAGCCCCGGGGCAGGGGCAGACAAACCCCAGGGGCTAAAACTTTCCATTAACATTAAGCTTCTGTCCATTTGCCTATTCCCAGTAAGTTTTACCCATTAAATAGCATTTTACCATTTTTTCCCATTCAAATGCATTGGCGACTTAAGTTGACCTTGCCGTAAAATAGGTCAAGGTCATCCTAGGGTTATGATTTATATAAACTATGATGGGCCGCATCCCCAGTGCTACATACCAAGTTTCGTGGAAATCGGCCATCTGGTTCTGGAGAAGAAGATTTTTAAAGGTTTTTGCTATTTATAGCCATGGCGGCCATCTTGGTCATGTGACCTGGATCATTTATATAAACTTTCGTTCCCCCTTCCTGAGGATGCTCCATATGAAGTTTGGCTTTGATTGGCCAAGCGGTTTCAGAGGAGAAGATCTTTGAAATTGTGGACGACGGACGGACGACGACGGACGACGACGGACGACGGACGGACGCCGGAGCATGGGTATACTATAAGCTCACCTGTGAGCCTTCGGCTCAGGTGAGCTAATAATATGAAGATGCAGAGTACAAAAAGTACTTTGCCCTAATGTTTCTAAAACTCAGTTTAACTGAGATCCAATCTAGTCAATATCAAAGAGTTTCTATGATTAAAGTTTATCCTACTTAATAACATTTAGTGCAAATTGTGTGGAGTTTGTTTCACACTCAACCCAGTTGTACATGAAACACTTTAATAACCTTGGGGCCTGGATTGTCAAACTCAGGTTACACTACTAACCTGGTACAGGGTCAGGTCTGGTCGACTGTGACCTAGACTGTCTGTTTACACTGCTGTTGTCGTTGCCATAGGTGAATGGGCGTGGTTGTCCGGTGTGTGGGTGGGTCTCGCGCCCAGGACTTGTACCATGGGGGTGTTTCTGAGCAAGAAGTGATGGTGGAGACTGTTTTTCTCTGAAATAGATAGTTTGAGTAACTAAATGAAAATTTTATTTTGTGGTTAAACACCCTTGTGGTATAATTCACATTGAAAACATATCCCAGGGATTATTTTCTGGGGAGACTGTGAAAGACTGCTCATTTTTTGGCCAAAAATCTCATAGAAATTGGCAAAATGATAGGAAAATCTCGCCAATTTAGGCTGAATAAGCGATTTTCTCTCAACATATATGGGGCCAGAATAACCCCTGATACTCTACTGCTATAATTTACATTTTAAATAAATCTTCTAAACTATTAGCAAACACCTGTGCTCCCCAGGAAATGTTTGAAAATTTGAAGCACTTTTGTGGCATTTGGTGTGTTTCTGAGTCACATTTTTCTGGAAAGACAGGACTATATAATGTACCATATAATCTCAGCGCCGAAAAGTATAAATTAGAGTGTGGTGTTCAAAATACCCAACAATTAATTTTGCTATATTTGTACAATAGCATGCATTTTCTGTAGTCAATGGCTTTTCAAGTTCTTGGTGTTGACCAATCTGACAGCACTTTACATCTCAAAGTGCACTAGAGTTACTGACAAAAGCCACTTACCTTCTTAAATACACAGGTTCAGGTTTTGGCTCATTAAGGTTCACATTAACTTCTGTTAGAGCTTCTTGTTTGACTTCATCTTTCTCGTCGCTGGTAATCTGACCTTCGACCTCTGATGAAGGTCGTATAGGACTGTCCTCGTATGGATTTCTAGTAAATCTGTGAGCTGCTGTTGTCCATGCTATGGCCTACAAAAGAAAAGGTGATTAGAGTAACTATTGTCCAAAGAGTTTGACACTATTTTCCCCTATTTTCCAATTAGTTTGACGCGTAAAAAGAATTATTATAATTTTTTTCATTTAAGACACATATATTTCTGTGCACCCTACAGATAGCGTAATTCTATAATGAAGTCAGACTGCATTTATGGCACTAAGTCCTTTTTCCACTGTTTATAACTTTAACTCATTTAAGCCTGGCGTCCCTTTTATGGGACATAGGCAAACAGAATAGCCCCAGATGGGACGCCGCAGAACGCGGCGTCCCATCTGGGGCTATTCTGTTTGCTTAAAGAATTTTCATCGAAAAATTTAATAAGATTTAAAAATCACTCCTGATGCCCCTAAAAATTAAAGTGGACTCACCCAAATGATAATGATGGGAAAATCCATTTGTCAAATATGGGTTAAAGAATAAGAGAATACATGTATGTACCAGATATAGTGGTCATTCTTCTCTCAGTAATAAGAAAGACCATCATTATATCTTGAATAAAGTTCATGTGTGTTGGTGAATTCTTTGATGGCTGACTAGGCCAATTTTTACTCTAAACTGCTAGATAAAGTAGTAATACACCAATACCTGTCCATTTGGTTTACATAGTATAGTTGTGCACTCTGGTCCTGTTCCCCATTTCTGCTGTTCAGTCCACACATAGTCCTTGGGGGGTTGGTGGTCGAGAGGGTCTACGGACCCTGCCCACACCGTGATGGTGGAGGAGTCGGGGAACTTGGTCCTCGGCGGGAATCTGTACACCGCTACGGGGTGACCGCCGACGTTCTGTTGTATCATGTAGCCTCCAAACTCTGTCTCCTGTTAATATGAAAATTGAGCCTTCGTATGAGATAACCAATAATTCTGGTTTCTGACCAGGTCTGGCACAAACCAAGCTGTGCGGCCTCAGGAGCCGGGTAGTAGCTTGAAATTGACATCCCACCAACAGCTCCCAAAAAGGCGGGAAAATCCCAGGATTCCTAGTTTAAATCTTAAGTTGCTTAAACAATATACACGTGAAGCTTCTTGACTACCTTGTTGTTTGATGTTGTTAAGAAAATGTTAATATTTGAGCCTGTGCGTGAGAAAACCAACAATTTGGGTTTCTGACCAGGTCCGACACAAACCGGGCTGTACAAGCACAGAAGATGGCTAGAGGCTTGGAATTTTGGATTTAAGAAGAAGAGGGACAGTACTATCCGTGTAGCGAAAACAAAGGCGCTGATCAGCTTCGCGGTTACCGCGAAGCTGATCTGCGTCTTTGTTTTCGCATAGGCAGATTGTTGGTTTTCTCACGCACAGGCTCATTTGCAAGTCCTTAATACCAGAGGACCAATGGTCCTGTAAACGCTCACCTGAGACCTGAGATATATACATGAACTTGTTAGACTAGAATGGTACAATGCATGTATATAACCCTAGGGCAGGGTCAGAATAATTCCTGGAGTCAATGTCTTTTTCAAATCATAAAAATTCAGTCCATTTGCCAATTAACTGCAAGTTTTGTCCTTCAAATGACATTTTAACAATTTTCTCCATTCAAATGCATGGGCGATCTAAGTTGACCTTGCCATGAAATAGATCAAGGTCATCTCAGTGTCATGATTTATACAAATTTTGTAGACCTCCGTTCCTTAATGCTTCATGCCAAGTTTCAAAATCATAGGCCTTCTGGTTCTGAAGAAGAAGATTTTTAAAAAAATTTTGCTATTTATAGCCATGGTGGCCATCTTGGTCACGTGACCTTGACCATTTATATAAACTTTCATTTTCTCTTCCTAAGGATGCTCCACATAAAGTTTGGCTTTGATTGGCTAAGCAGTTTCTGAGAAAAAGCTGTTTGAATATTATGGTCATCTAAATGTATATAGCTCCAGGGTAGGGGCAGACAACCCATGGGCCTAAAATATTTTCACAAACATAAATCTTCTGCTCATTTGCTCATTCCTAGCAAGTTTTCTGCCATTACATGACATTTTCCTATTTTTTTCCCATTCAAATGCATGGGCGACCTAAGCTGACCTTGCCGTAAAATAGGTCAAGGTCATCCCAGAGTCATGATTTATACAAACTTTGTAGAGCTCCATTCCCAGATGCTTCATACCAAGTTTCAAAATCATAGGCCTTCTGGTTCTGAAGAAGAAGATTTTTAAATATTTTTGCTATTTATAGCCATGGCGGCCATCTTGGTCATGTGACCTTGACCATTTATACAAACTTTCATTCCCTCTTCCTAAGGATGCTCCACAAAAAGTTTGGCTTTGATTGGCTTAGCGATTTCAGAGAAGAAGATGTTTCAATATTATGGTCATATACATGTATATAGCCCCGGGGCAGGGGCAGACAACCCCCTGGGCCCAAAATATTTTCTTAAACATAAATCTTCTGTCCATTTGCTCATTTCTAGAAAGTTTTCTGCCATTGAATTACATTTTCCTATTTTTTTCCCATTCCAATGCATGGGAGACCTAAGTTGACCTTGCCGTAAAATAGGTCAAGGTCATCCCAGGGTCATGATTTATATAAACTTTGTAGAGCTCCATTCCCAGATGCTTCACACCAAGTTTCAAAATCATAGGCCTTCTGGTTCTGAAGAAGAAGATTTTTAAACGTTTTTGCTATTTATAGCCCTGGTGGCCATCTTGGTCATGTGACCTTGACCATTTATATAAACTTTCATTCACTCTTCCCAAGGATGCTCCACATGAAGTTTGGCTTTGATTGGCCTAGCGGTTTCAGAGAAGAAGATGTTTGAATATTATGGTCATATACATGTATATAGCCCCAGGGCAGGGGCAGACAACCCCCCAGGGGCTAAAATTTTCCATTAACATTAATCTTCTGTCCATTTGCCAATTCCCAGTAAGTTTTACCCATTAAATAGCATTTAACCATTTTTCCCATTCAAATGCATTGGCAACCTAAGTTGACCTTGCTGTAAAATAGGTCAAGGTCATCCTAGGGTCATGATTTATATAAACTATGATGGGCCCGCGTCCCCGATGCTACATACCAAGTTTCGTGGAAATTGGCCCACTGGTTCTGGAGAAGAAGATTTTTAAACGTTTTTGCTATTTATAGCCATGGCGGCCATCTTGGTCATGTGACCTGGACCATTTATATAAACTTTCGTTCCCCCTTCCTAAGGATGCTCCACATGAAGTTTGGCTTTGATTGGCCAAGCGGTTTCAGAGGAGAAGATCTTTGAAATTGTGAACGACGGACGACGGACGGACGGACGGACGGACGGACGGACGACGGACGGACGCCGGAGCATGGGTATACTATAAGCTCACCTGTGAGCCTTCGGCTCAGGTGAGCTAAAAAGTGCAAATTCAATATCAATTGGATAGAAATAGAGCAGTAGTATGTTTGTTCTATAATGATATATAAATATTGTTTTTTACACTAGGCCTAACTGTATGCCAAATTCATTTCAAGGTAATTCCAAAATAAGACTTTTCCATGAAGAATATACACAGAGAGAGATAGTGTGTAACAATCAACATTCTAGCCAAATAATGTAGCTAAGCCAGTGATCTAGGTGTAATTCTTTAACTTAGGTCTAACTTAGGTCTATTTGGAGTGACGCTCCCTTACTCTAAAGGCCTCGTCACACAATAGCAATTTAAAGTCTCTCGACGCATTGTGAAATTTTTAGCCACAAATCTTCTGGGCATGCCTCTAGGAAATAGATTACTAGTACTTTTCTTTACCATATGAAAGCAGATTAACTTTTGATTCAGTTCTATGCCCCTTTCAATATTATTAGGCTCATATGAGTCATGCCAATCAGTAGGTGGGTTGAAAACAGGAGTACTCAGAGAAGAAACACCATACATGTGATACCTCCCTCATCATCAGGGAGACTCCAGGAAATAAGCCGTAAAATTGGTAAAAATTCTTTAAAAATATACTACTTTTTGACAAAAATTCAAAATCTCCCTGAAATGAATCAGAAATTTTCCTATATATTCTATACATTTTTCAAAAACCTCCCTGAAATGGAAGAAAAATCTCCCTGATTCCTCTTTAAAACTCATCACATGTATGAAACACTTGGCACACCTGCTAGCAGAACTTGGCTTGTCTCACAGAAAAAGTCATGTGTCCTGTGTTGCAGCTCAAACAAACACTAGATACAGTGAAGAAATGAGCCAATAATTTAGAGCTTAATACCAGTGACCTTAACCACTGGGCCATTGGGACTGGCAATATATTTGACTATTAATGCATGTAATGGAAGGCTGTTTATTCTCCTTACCTGTTTTCCTTCGTTGACAAGTCGTACATATTTCCCCTCCTGGTTAACCTCCAGGATCTTGATATCTCCGACGGCACTGCCAACAAAATCACCCATTATTCAACTGTCTCGTAACAAATTATTATATATCGAAAGTCTTAAGTCTAGCAAATGTTTTATAGAAATATCTACCAAAGCTATTGATTGGAATTTTTCCTGGTAATAAAAATCAGAAGAACGAGTAGGCACTTTTAACAAAATCACCCATAACTTTTAGAAATGCGTTTACACTGTATTACTAAGTAACAATTAACTTTAATATCCAACAATATGTTAATATCCTTTTTTCGGCGTCTTGGAAAAGTAAATATCCAGTTTAAGTAAAATATTCACTATCTTATTTTTTTCTTATCGAAAGATACAAGGTAACGACACTTTCAGGCAGTTATATATATTGTCTCTTGACTGACACAAACTTTTCTTTATCTATATTCTTTTGTTAAATTTATACAAATGTAATTTAGATTGAATCAAATCGATCTGATGAATTAATCTGCACTAAAGAATAAATGAGCCGATTGTGAGAAAACCGGATTTTTGCCTATGCGAAAACAAAGGCGCAGATCAGCTTCGCAGTAACTGCGAAGCTGATCAGCGCCTTTGTTTTCGCTACACGGATAGTACAATTTCTCTTCTTCTTAAAACCGAAATTTCAATCTTCTAGACTTTTTCTGAAACTGTACAGGCCGGTTTGTGTCAGACCTGGTCGGAAACCCCAAAGACCGGTTTTCTCGCGTTGCGGCTCAAATGATTGTATCAAAAAGTTCAAATCCCAATGCATTATCGTGTGCAATGTTATGTAAATCAATTTGAAGCTTTTTTTATCCAAGGTTTTGCACAGTGGAATTAAAACTTTATCAACTTGTATTTGCTAACCAGAGAAAACTTATTGAATGCATCAGGATAACATGTCCATGAAATGTATACCTTTAGTGGGTGTACTTGGGTATACCTTATTTTTGCTCTAAAATATAGATTGTGGGCTACTCATTATGACAGTGCCTCAAGTTCCAATGTGTACCCACAATTTATGTTTTAAGCAAAAATATTTTAAATTTTCCATCTGAAATTATCAATTTTAACTCATTAATGATGAATGGGCTAGCCCATCATTATCATTTGGGTGAGTCAATTTTCATACTTTAGGGACGACAGGAGTGATTTTTAAATCTCTATTTCAATGTTCAATGAAATTCCCTAAGCCAACAGAATAGCCCCAGATGGGACGCCGCGTTCTGCGGCGTCACATCTGGGACTATACTGTTTGCTTATGTCCCATAAATAGGAGCCCATGCTTAAATGATTTAAGGCTGTAAATATATCAGTGTATTTCATGGGCGTGTTCTCGTAATGCATACATTCCGATAATCCATCTATTGGGAATTAAACAAAGGTAACTATGAACCACTGATTAATAATCCACTAAAATGTAACATATATACATATATGAGCCTTTGCATAAAAAAACTGACAATCTGGAATTAAGACCAGGTCTGACGCAAACTGGCTTGTACAGTCATATAAGCAGGATAGAAGTTTGGAATTTCAGATTCAGAAAGAAGAGACATTGTACTATCTACGGAGTGAAAACAAAGGTGCTGATTTAGCTGTGCAGTTACTGCACAGCTGATCTGCACCTTTGTTTTTGCCTATGTTGTAACTAGGTTTTCTTATGATAAGGTACATACAAAGACAGGTAAAAAAGGCACATTTGGCAGGCCCAGCTTTGAATTTTAAAGAGTGCAAAAATCTAAGCATTGTAAAGAACAAATTGATCAACTTTGTAAAATTTAATTTATCCTTATACAAACTAGCCACGTCAAAAAAGACCTGTATTACATAGTTGTATAAAAATATTAACCCAGGGCATAGATCAGCCCATTTTGATCAGCATCTTTCTTGTAACAAAAAATATATACAACTTTGCCTCCACTTTCTAAATCAGACATTTTGAGCTTCAGCTATTACCCCCAGAGCTAATATATCCTTCTCTTTGTATATGACTGGGCTAGAAATTCCTGATAGGTTTTCACCTTACACTGCTCACATCACGCCAAATCAAAGTTTAAGAATATACCCACATTAAAATTCAGCTAGATCTACAGCTTTTAAGCTGATAAGCCATATTAAAAGAGCATGGTCATGAGAAGACTGGATTTTTGCCTATGCTATAACAAAGACACAGATCAGTTGTGCAGTAACTGCACAGATGATCATCACCTTTGTTTTCACTTCGTAGATAGTAAAATTCCTCTCCTTCCTAAATCCAAAATTTCAAGGTTCTAGCCATCTCCTGTAGCTGCACAGGCCAGTTTGTGTCAGACCTGGTCGGAAACCCTGAAGACCGGTTTTGTCGCATCGCTGCTCAAATGCTACTCTTTTGACTTTCGTTTTAACAGCTAATCTTGATTTTGTTCCACATTTGAGCCATCTCATGGGAAAACCAACAATGTGGTTTCCGAACAGGTCAGACACAAACCGGCCTGTACAGCTACAGAAGACAGTTAGAAGCATGAAATTTTGTATTGAAGAAGTAGAGGGATTGTACTATCCGTGGAGCGAAAACAAAGGCGGTTACTGGGAAGCTGATCTGCGCCTTTGTTTTCGCATATGCAAATTGTTGGTTTTCCCATGAGGCGGCTCATTTCTATAAATATCAACAAATTTTATTATAAAGAAAATAAGAAAGAAATATATGTAAATTCTTGTAAACCCAAGTTTAATTATACAGAAATTGGGTGTAAGGGGTTTTACATTTCACAGACATGTCAGCCTCTTGTAAACATATATATTGTGTATAACATGTACATGTAATATGCTAACTCATATGAGCCTTCAAATGAGAAAACCGACACTCTGGGTTTCCGACCAGTTCTGACACAAACCGGCCTGCACAGTCTCAGGAAACACAAAGAAGCTTGGAATTTCAGATTTAAGTAGAAAAGGAATGGTACTATCCTCGTAGTGAATGCAAAGGTGCAGATCATCTGTGCAGTAACTGCACAGCTGATCTGCACCTTTGGTGTCGCATATGCAGAATGCTGGTTTCCTGATGAAGCAGCTCATATCTTAATTTAAATATTTAATTTAAATTAAAAGAAAACAAATAAAATATCACATCTAAAAAGCAAAAGGGTAAAAAAAACCTTTCCAGTAGCTAGACAGGAAAACCAGAGGACCAATGGTCATGTAAACGCTCACCTGAAACCTGAGATATATATCAATAAACTTGTTTGACTAGAATGGTAATATACATGTATATAACCCCAGGGCCGGGTCAGAGCAACCCCTGGAGTCAATTTCTTTTTCAAATCATAAAACTTCAGTCCCTTTGCCAATTTTTCCTGCAAGTTTTGCCCTTTAAATGACATTTTAACACTTTTCTCCATTCAAATGCATGGCTGACCTATGTTGACCTTGCAGTAAAATAGGTCAAAGTCATCCCAGGGTCATGATTTATATAAACTTTATAGAACTCCTCGCCCCGATCCTTCATGTCAAGTTTCAAAATCATAGGCCCTCTGGTTCTTAAGAAGAGGATTTTTGGAGGTTTTTGGTATTTATAGCCATGGCGGCCATCTTGGTCATGTGACCTTGACCATTTATATATACTTTCATTCCCACTTCCTAACAATGCTCCTCATAAAGTTTGGCTTTGATTGGCGAAGCAGTTTCAGAGAAGAAGATCTTTGAATATCACTGTAATATACATGTATGTTGCCCCGGGGTGGGGGCAGACAGACCCCCGGGGTGCAAATTTTTTCATAATCATCAATCTTAAGTCCATTTGCCCATTTCCTGCAAGTTTTTCCCTACAAATGATATTTAAAACTTTTCCCCATTCAAATGCATGAGGGCCCTACGTTGACCTTGCACTAAAATAGGTCAAGGTCATCCCAGGGTCATGATTTATGTACACTTTGTAGAGCTCCAGTCACTGATGCTTCACACCAAGTTTCAAAATCATTGGCCTTCTGGTTCTGGAGAAGAAGATTTTTAAAGGTTTTTTCTATTTATAGCCATGACAGCCATCTTGGTCATGTGACCTTGACCATTTATATAAACTTTCTTTCTACCTTCCCAAGGATGCTCCATATGAAGTTTGGCTTTGATTGGCCAAGCGGTTTCAGGGGAGAAGATGTTTCATTATTATGGATATATACATGTATATAGCCCTGGGGCAGACAACCCCCCAGGGGCTAAAATTTTCCATTAACATTGATCTTCTGTCCATTTGGCTATTCCCAGTAAGTTTTACCCATTAAATAGCATTTTACCATTTTGTCCCATTCAAATGCATTGGCGACCTAAGTTGACCTTGCCGTAAAATAGGTCAAGGTCATCCTAGGGTCATGATTTATATAAACTATGATGGGCCCGTATCCCCAATGCTACATACCAAGTTTCGTGGAAATCAGCCCACTGGTTCTGGAGAAGAAGATTTTTAACGGTTTTTGCTATTTATAGCCATGGCGGCCATCTTGGTCATGTGACCTGGACCATTTATATAAACTTTTGTTCCCCCTTCCTAAGGATGCTCCACATGAAGTTTGGCTTTGATTGGCCAAGCGGTTTCAGAGGAGAAGATCTTTGAAATTGTGGACGGACGACGGACGGACGGACGGACGGACGGACGGACAACAGAGCATGGCTATCCTATAAGCTCACCTTGTGAGCCTTCGGCTCAGGTGAGCTAACAAAAAGGACAGGACAGACACAAATGGGTATTCTAATGGTAAATTTTGTCCTAGTTGGCTCGGCACAATTATTAATCTCAAATTTGAATTTCATGCTCAATTGAGATGAGCACAAGAAATAAAATTTTGACACTTCTCCAAACCATCTTGGTTTGTATAATACAATCTAATTATCTACATCACTGGGGGGAAAGTCAAATAGTACTACCTGTGCTGTCAACTGAGTCTGCTGTTTGCCATACATGCAAAAACCTGCTGTCAACCATGCATATCGGCAGCCATATAATTAATGGTAATTGAGTGAGACGAGATACTTTGTTTGTTTGAATTGTTGCTTAATGTCCCAGTCGCAGCTACAGTCAAGAAGGGATGTTGCCGCCTCTGTATGGGACTTCTACCCAACATTGGGGTGTCATGACACGCGAAATGTACTTGAAGATATAACCATCCAAGAAAATGGATAACATTTATATGTATGGATAGTTTGACTTAACTTTTCCTGGGCAGGCTTAGAACGTCTATGCTGTCTATGCTATTAATCAGTAATCAGGTGGTAGGTCAGATGATTTTAAGGTTTGCATTGAAACACAAGCAGCCCATTTATTTCTCAAAGTCCCAATGGACGAGGGCCAATATGCCCACCCAGCCACCCTTAGATATGACTGACAATATTCTTGGTTCACAGATTCTCTGTATTGTCTGGTACATGACTGACTTGGACGACAGCAGAGGTAGTTACATTTGAGCTGCCTCGTGGGAAAACCAACAGTCTGGTTTCTGTAAAGGTCTGACACAAACTGAGCTATACAAGCACAGAAGATGGCTTGAGGCTGGAAGTTTTGGATTTATAAAAGAAAAGGGATTGTACTTTCCAAGTAGTGAAAAACAAAGGCGCTGATCAGCTCCGCGGTTACCGCGGAGCTCAGATCTGCATATTTGTTTTTGCCTATGTAAATTGTTGGTTTTCTCATGAGGAGGCTCATTTTATCTACCTTATGGACAAGGAATAGGACCAACAAAACAAGCAATATAAGGGAGAGCAGACATGATTTTCACACCAAGCAAAGGGAGGTAATTACTGTCAAAAATACTAGTTACCAACCTTAAATCAGAACAAATGCTGAAATATTAATTTTGATCTAGCATTTTCATTTCTATTAGCATAAACATTATTCCTGTACATATTGTTTACACTTAGTGGCTATTTATCAATACAGAAACAGTTAAATTACCATGCATATGCTTATCATCCTATCAATTTTTCATGTGTGTTGGATGTCTGATCTGATCGCAATTTTATGGATGCTGGTAGACACGGCCTAGATCAGGGATGCCATATTAGTATAACTGCTCGGGGCCTGCATCTGTATTCCTCAACATCTGCATTGCGGTCATCCAGTACTCACGATAAAATATGTCAAGATGGTGTATTTGTGCATTTGTATTGAATGTTTTGTAGATGCACTAAAATGTATTTGACAATCTGAATAAAGAATTGAATTGAGTTGAATTGTATTCAATACTTTTGGTGATCCCTTAATTCTACTTTGAAACCGCCAGCTGCAAGCCCATTAAAACAAGCCAGTACAAAAAACTTGCCCATGCAATAAACAGATATTTTTGAACTTTAAAAATTGAAAATTTTCAGCTGCAAAATTTTGATATTTTTCTAATTTTTACTCAAAACATACACTGTGGGTACACATTAGAACAGTCTCGCTGAGGCGGTTCTAATGAGTACCCACAATCTATATTTTGGAGCAAAAATAAGAAAAATAGCTATACCCCTGCATACCCCAGTTTTGCTATACATAAGTGGGGTTTAAGGGGGTATATGTTACACGGATATGTTATCCTGATGTCAAATGAGCCACAGGCAATGTATCCAATGCACAATTTGTTCTTTAGACTGACAGGGTTGGATAAACACTGCAGGTACAGATTACAAGACTGCAATTTCCCCTTATCTATCAATCTGTTTTATGTATTCAATCATTTCCCCATCTTTTCATAAATACAGAAATACTTGTCAAGAACAAGCTCTGTGTGTGCTATCATTTCTGTACAATCACAGGCAAATTCAATAGTGATATTTACTTAACAACTGTTAATAATCAAAAATCGCTTTCTGGTTCTGGTTGCTGAGAACACTTAGAGAACTTTAATATCACACATTGTTCCAAATGATGATACATTTTATTATATTATATTATAATATGCACACTATGAAAGGTTATGAGCGATAAATGTTTCTAAAACATGAAAATAGCAGCGTATGGTTTCAGAAATCCAGTGCCATTCAAATATCCCTCACTACAGAATGACATCATTACGAAAACATGCCCATGCAATATACAGAGAAGTTGTGAAAATTTCAATGGAAAAATTTTGATATTTTTTATATTTTCACTCAAATCATACATTGTGGGTACATGTTAGAACCCCTCGCCGAGATGGTTCTAATGAGTACCCACAATATATGTTTAGGATTAAAAATAAGAAGATTAGGTATACCCCTGCAAACGCCAGTTTTTCTATATAAAAGTGGGGGTTAAGAGGGTACACATTTTACGGGCATGTTTTCCTGATGTAAATGACAGCAAACACAAGCTTAGTTTCCCGAAACTATATCAACTATAGACATGTACTCTATGGTGTTGTTTTACAGGTTTTACAGGCATGTTGTTAAATGCAGGTCAAAAGCCAATCTCACAGCAACCACTAAAATGACAAATTTTCTCCAAATCTTTCTTACATAAGCATAAGATTAAGTGAAGCAACTGACAGTGTCTCTTTTAGTGACAATTCTCTACACAAACAAATGTCATACTAGTATTAATGTGAATATAACAATCCCCCACCCCCCACCAAAATAAAGCAATTTTACCTTGAAGTCGTAGTTGTGTAGTCATGGTAAACAGAGCTTGGCGGCCGTTCACTCGCCGATCGTCCACTCTGCGGTCTCTCTATTGTTGTCTCGGCCCGTGGGCTTGGTGGCTTCTCAGGTTCCTGGCTGGGCTCCTTGGTGGACTTGGGTTCAGGCTCAGGCTCATCTAGGAGGCGGTCCAGGATGCCCCCACTCTTAGGGCGTGTCTGGGTGTAGAGGGTCTCCCTGGTGAGGTCCCTGAACATCTCGTCAAAATAATCTTTTCCCTGACCGAGGTTTGCAGGTACTAGCGGGGATGTAGCATGTCGCTGGGCATGAGCTGTAATAAGACAAGAGCATCCTATTATATGAACAGCAATGCGAGTAAACCGGTCTTCGGGGTTTCCGACCAGGTCTGACACAAACCGGGCTGTACAGTCACAGAAGCAGGCTAGAAGCTTAAAGTTTCGGATTTCACAAGAAGAGAAATTGTACTATCCATGTAGTGAAAACAAAGGCGCTTATCAGCTTTGCAGTTACTGCGTAGTAGTTACTGCAAAGCTGATCTGCGCCTTTGTTTTCGCATAGATGAAAATCTGGTTTTCTCATGACTCGCAGGGTTTTCCCTGGCGCACAAAAATGTGTATTTTGACCCCTCTTGGTCTCCAATGAAACCCAAAATTATCCAGAAAGGGGACAATGATGTCCCCCAGAATTCTCAAATAGAACTATTTCTTGATTTTAGTCCCCCAAATTCTCAACAGTATTGCCAGAATGTCCCTAAGGCACTATCAGTAGTGGGACATTTGTCTCCTAAATTAAAACTCTGAGGGGAGACCCTGGACGCGGCTCATATCATTTATGTTTTGATCTATTAAATTTCTTGTTTCATTTATTTACATTATTTTTTCTTCGTTTTTATTTTTTAACTGAAAGTGAAAACAGAGGTGTATATCAGCCATGTATGGATCTTTGCTTTTCTATAGGCTGCATATATAAGATAAGGCTATGTTAAGCCAGAACCATGATAAATTGCTAACAGACAAGCTTGCCACTAGCAGATTATCTGTATAAGAGCACATTTTTTTTGTCATAAACTGTCATGTTCATTACCAATCAACCATTCTTTAGACTGTGCTCTTGTGCTCAGTCCATCTTTATAACAAGGTCATGAAATTATATCAGATATGCTATAGAAAAGTACCATATTCATACAGAAAACAATTTTGATTTACAAATTCACCTACCAGGTGCGGACTTAGCTCTTGATATTGGTCCTATAGCCCTAGTGCCCATCTGGTACGAAGTTGGTTCAATCTGTAACTTATTTAGACTGGGCGTTGTTTCGTATGTATACTTCGTTGACCCAGTAAAATCTATAGCACCAGTCTGTAGCGTTGTTGGTATTGTATCTGTTGTGGTGAATACAGGTTCTGATGAAACAGGGAGTTCAAATTCTTGCGTAACAATGGGTGATAAAATTGGAGCAGACGGCACCAGTGGCTCTGGTGGGTGGGGCGCATGGTGGAGGAATGTTGTGTCTTGGGCAGTGATATGTTGTGTGCGGGAACCAGGTGGCGCTGACTTTGGAACCTGTGGAGCTAGAGGGAGACTGGGAACCGATGGTTGCTGGGTAACAAATGTCGTCTGCTGGTAACTGCTGGGACTCAGTGGCGTCTGCAATCTGGAAGTAGATTTTGAAAAACAAATATTGTAAAATTTATGAAATTATCTAATTATGTTTGTTTGCATTGTGGTACATCATGCGGGTCAACAATTTTTCAGTCATGTCTAGACAAAACCACCACTTCCTGTGTATTAACCAGTACAATGTGAAGCTTAAAGTGTCTTGCTTAAAACACATGTAGTCCGAAACTGTACCACTAGGCCAACATGCTACTCTGTGGAGAAATTGTGAAGACCAAGATCATCTGTACATGCAGTCTATCCTGTATGACTTTTAGAGTAATTACTTTTCTATCTTTAAATTTATAACTTCATTGAAACCCATACCTGATTGGTTTAATAACTATCTCATCCAAGGGACATAACCTCCTCCGCAGTTCTCTAAACCGCTGGATATTCTCCCTTTTTATGAATTTAAAGGAGTCTGTTGGCATGAATATTACCGACATATTTGCTTGTGTTCTCTCACGATTTATCACCAAAATTTAAATGCCAAAGAAAAACTAGTAAGCATCCCACTTAAAATCCCATCAAAAGTCACATAATGTGTGCCATTCTTAACTCTAGCATCCACATAATACACTTATGCAGACACAGTCTAATAATTAACCATGCATTAATAATGAGAAATGTAGGATGAAAAGCATGGTTCAAAGAATCAGCCGTAATTGTCTTGTATCATCATGCAACTTATATTCTAGAATCTCTATTCAGGCCCCGAGGTTATAAAACTTAATCATGCTCGGCTCAGCTGAGACTAAAATTTATCCTGCTCATAAATGTTAAAATGCCAACAATTGTTGGCATTTTAACATTTATTAGCAGGATAAATTGCAGGCTTTGGAGTCCTAAATCTTCAATTTCAATATATTTGGTCTATTTCGGTACTTATGAGCAGTTTCAATTTTATGCTCAGCTGAGTTGAGCATGAAAAAAGTTTTATAACCTTGGGACCAGATATAGGCCGAAGTAACAGTTTCTATAAATGAATAATTGACTCAATCACATAATTCCAGACTTGCACTTTAAGTAGAAAGCATCCAGGGAAAGCATCTTAAACACAAAAACATTGAATTTTTCACATATCCAGGAATTTAAATCTATATATTCTTTTGTAATTGTCTTTTTGAAAATAAATTTCTATCAGTTTTTAATCTCAAAACTGGTTAAACCCAAAACCACTATAAACATAATGAATAATTTACGGCTAAGTGCAGTTGGCTAAGTTCAATTATTACCATTTGTAGACCATTAAATAGACAAAATTTTGTGATTATTTGAGGGTATAGAAAAAGCAAAAATATTGCAAGAAACAAGTTCGATCTTTAAGGATTTTCAGAATGAGAGCACAAAATTTTAAAGCGAGTGCCTAAACTTTTGCATAGCATGCAAGAAAACTAAGGTACATTTTTTAAAGCCCATACTCATTTGTATATCTTAACAATAGAGATTAAACACTATTAAATATCATATGAGCCACCTCGTGAGAAAACCAACAATCTGCATATGCAAAAACAAAGACGCAGATCAGCTTCGCGGTAACCGCGAAGCTGATCAGCGCCTTTGTTTTCCCTATTCGGATAGTACAGTTCCTCTTCTACTTAAATCCGAAATTTCAAGCTTCTATCTCTTTTCTGTGACAGTACAGGTCGGTTTATGTCGGACCTGGTCGGAAACCACATTGTTGGTTTTCCCACGAGGTGGCTCATATATTCAGCCATTGTTAATACTGAACCAAGACTTGGATCCATAAGTGAACATTGTTTATAACATCAATATTTTTATTATGCACAATATCTCATGGACCAAGAAAATCCAACTTATTAAGAGTGTGATTCATGCAGACACAGATTAGTTAGTTAAAACCTAGTTTCTGCAATGTGAAACTTGATTCTAAAACTTGTTTCTATAAAGAGATTTTCAAGAAACTAAACAGCATTTGCATTTGAGCTAGCATGCTTGAATTTGACCTGGTCAAAACATGATATAAAGTTTTCACATTGTAACGAAGAAAGGCTCATATGAGTCCCATCAAGAGAAAACCAACATTCCCTATATGCGGAAACAAAGATGCAGATCAGCTTTGCGGCTACTGCAAAGCTGATCAGTGCCTTTGTTTTCGCTACACGGAAAGTACAATTTCTTTACTAAATCCAAAATTTCAGGCCTCTAGCTATCTTCTGTGTTTGCACAGCTCAGTTTGTGTCAGACCTGTTCGGAAACCACATTGTTGGTTGATTTTCTCATGACAAGGCTCATATGAATTATAATACACACTTATGGTATAGATGGCAGAAAGCTATATGAGCCGTGTTATGAGAAAACCGGATTTTGGCCTATGCGAAAACAAAGGCGCAGGTCAGCTTCGCAGTCACTGCGAAGCTGATCAGCGCCTTTGTTTTCGCTACACTGATAGAACAATTTCTATTCTTCATAAATCAGAAATTTCAAGCTTCTAGCCTGCGTCTGTGACTGCACAGGCTGGTTTGTGTCAGACCTGGTCGGAAACTCCGAAGACTGTTTTTCTCGCGGCTTGGCTCATATGATCAGTTGCTAGTGTCACGCTGTTGTAATACAAATCAGGCTTTGAGGAGAAAATTGATACCAATGCCACAAAGTAATGCTTATACAGAACTATGGTGTATAAGAGATTAAAATATCCAAAGATATTTGATTTAAAAGCATTTTAAACATTAAATAGCATTGTGTCTTATACCAAATTAAATAGCATTGTCAAATTTTTCCTTCAAAATGGTCACATAAAAGGAACTACGGTAGTTAACTCATATAAACATGGCGTCCTTTTTATGGGACATAGGCAAACAGTATAGCTCCAGATGTGACGCTGCAGAACGC